>ML994763.1:0-111456 GCA_010093925.1 Zopfia rhizophila CBS 207.26 | reverse complement strand
ATAAATAAAAGTAGTTAAAAAATTATTAAGTATAATATTTTAAGCTATAAATATTAACTATAAAAACTAATTTAGCTTAATATTTTAAAATAGTAAAGTTAACTATATTATTATTATTATTTTTTAGTATTTTATTAAAAATAAAATAAATAGTATAAGTAAAACTTTATTACTTTTAAATATTTATTTAAATATAATAAACATTAGTTTTAACTAAAATATTATTACTATTTAATTTATTTATTAAATTAAAAAAAAACTACACTACTATTATAAAAGTAAAAAATTATATAAAATGTTTAAAAAACTTTATAAAAAAGTAAAAAAAGTAAAAAAATTATAAAGTATAAAGTATTATATAAGTATAAAATAGTAAAACGTTAAAAGTAAAAGTAAAATAACTTTTTACTTATACTATATTACTAATTAATTATAAAGTTTTTAAGAAAGTAAATAAATATATAATATATTTTATAGAGAACTGGTTTGCCCGGATGACCAGTATATTTTAACACTAAAGTTAAACTTTAACAGCAAAATACTTAATAATGCTATAATAAATTTATTTAATCCTAAATTTAGTAGAATTACTTTAATTCTAATATATACTTTTTATAAGTTTTTTTATTATACTCTAGCTTACTAAAGAAGCTGTAGTGCCTTTTTATTAGTAGACTATTTTTTATAATATCTTATACAGAGAACTCTCTAGCTTTTTCTATATTATTATTATTAATAGAAGCTATTATACTCTCTGTCTCGCCTATAGTAATTATCTCTTTAGTTTGTATATACTTTCTTTTATGACTTTTATGCTTTATTAACTCCTTATTTACTATATAAAAAGCTATAAGCTTGTTATATATTAGTACTATTTTATATACTATTTTCTTAGCGCTTTTTTATAGCTAATTAATTAATTAAATTATAAAAGCAGGTAAGGAATCTTAGTGCTGTTAAATCTACTTATAAATTAATATAAATTAAGAGCTAATTTCGCGCGTATTATATAGTATTTATAATTCCTATAAGGTCTCTTATAATAGCTCTAGTATAGACAGATAAAGGTATACGTTAATTTAGGATAAGATAGTATCTAAATTAAATAGAATTAAGCTAGTATTTTAAAAGCTTTCTAAAATATTACTTTTTAAAAAGGCCTTTTTATGAGCTGCTATAAAGACTAAAAGGAACTATTCTTTAGTAATATATTAAATACATTAATATAAAAGCTTACTAATCTATATACTATATATCTTCTTTAAAAGTATAAAATAGCTTATATTAAGTAGCTACACTAAATACAACAAGTATGAGAGTATATAAAGAGTAATAATTTTTTATTCTTTATAAATCTCTTAGAACTCTGGTAAGTTATGGCTTTTATGGCTGTTAATAATTAGTAATTAGTATACTCTTATAGTATACTCTTTTATATACTTATTAAAATACTTTAATTATATAACTCTAAGCTTATTATTTATTTAGCTATTTTTACTAAGACTAATTTTCTAGCTATAAAGTAGACTTTATTTTCTAAACCAGATATTAATATAGCATTTATTTATAAAGATAATAAATAATAGAAGCACTTATTCTATTACGTTAATTATTTTTATAATTATAACTTATGTATAATTACCTAGCTGAGTAAGCTTACGCTTTTTTTAATATCTATTAATACTAGTTATAATTATTTTAGCTGCTATTACCCTTATTATAAAGCTAGTCTTATTAAAGTTATAAATATCTTTATTCTAAATTCTATACTTTTTTTTTATCTTTTAAACTAGTTTAAATTATGTGTTGATAGGCACTAGATCTTTATTTAAAGCTTACTATTAATTATATATATATATATATATATATATATATATAAGAACTGTTTCTATCTTATCTCTATACTTTATAAATAAGTTTATTTAGTTCTTATTAATACTTTTCTTATTTTATGTGTTTAGTAGATTATCAGCTATTATATATATCTAAAGCTTTATAGCCGGAAATTCTTATATATTAAGGTTAAGTGTATGTTTAATAAGTGCATTCTCTTTATATAAAGTAAGCTATATTAATTTAAGTCTAATATTATACTTTATAGATATCCTAGTAAGGGAGCGGCGTAAAGTTATTTAAGAAACTTAGTAAAGTAATATAAGTTATTATATACTTAATAAAGAATCTTTTTATTTTACTTGAGTAGCCATGAATAGATTTAATACTATTTAAAATTATATAACGTTATTAAGTTAATACATTATAGTGTTAAAGTTAGTAAGAAGGATTTTAGTATTAAAATAAACTAATCATCCGGGCAGGCCGGTCCCCTATAAAATACGTTATATAATATATTATTATTTTTATAATAAAACTATATAGATTTTAGAGTACTAAAGTTTATTTTATTAATAATATTATTTTTAAAATTACTATATTAGTTACAAAAATTTTTTATTAGTAAAGTATAATTTATAGAAAAAATTTATAAAAAAAGTATTAGTTAAAATATTATAGTATTAGTTAAGTAAAAAAAATTGGTAAAATTTTAGAATTTTTTTAAAACAAAATAATTAAAAGTTAATTTTGTAATTTTTTTAACTAATAAAAATATAAAAACTTTAATAGTACTTTAGTAACATTTTAATAAAAAAACTTTACTATACTTAATAATTATAATTTTAAAAGTTTTATATTAAAAGTTTTTACTTTATATTTTTATAAAAAAATTACTTTGTAATTACAAAAAAATATTAAAAGTTTATAATATAAGTAGAAAGCTTTTTTTTTGTTAATATTATAATATAAAAATACTAATTTGCTTAAAAAAAATTTAATAAAATTAAAATATAAAATAATAATTTTAAAAACTTTAAAAATTTTAATTAAAAATATAGTTATTTAAAATTTAAAAAAAAAATGTAAATAAAAATTATATTAAGTTTATTATTTATATTAATTATATTAAATATATAAACTATACACTTTTATTTTAACTTTTGTAATAAATATAAATTTATATTTATTGTTATTATTTATTGTTATTATTTATTGTTATTATTTATTGTTATTATTTATTGTTATTATTTATTATTATTATTTATTATTATTATTATTATTATTTTTATGTTAATTTAGGTATTAGTATGCCATACAGACCTTTTATAGACTTAATTATATAAAGAAAAATCTATTATAGGGTACATAGCCTCTACTTTTAAGAAAATAATCTTTATTTTTTTTATTTACTATATATGATCTATTTTCTTGCTACTTGTAGTATTTTTTATAAAATAAAAAGAGTTTATACCTTTAGCTATAGCGTTTTACCTATTTATTATAAGCACTTTTCTATCTATTCTATACTCTATAGAGTAGTTTTATAGCTAAAAAAAACTATAGTAGAATACTTATTTATATAAGCTATTATAAGAACTTAGCTATACCTTCTACTAACTTTATAAAATACTAGAAATTAATTTTACTAGATTTTATATCTTATAAGGCTGTTCTTGTATCTGTAAACTAAAAGTAATAAAAAATAATATATTTTATTATCTTTTATCCATAACTATAGACGTATGTGGCTGTAGAAAAAAAATTTAATTAAACTTTTATAAAAAACACTATAAGTCTAATTTATCCTGTATAGACTTAAATAAGAATTAAACTTTCTACTTTATAGAGGGTTATGTGGGTTTTGAGAACTTCTTTTTCTAAAGCCTATTAATATACTAGGCTTTAGTTATATTTTTAAGTAATCTACTCTTACTACTATTTACGTATTATAGTGGTTTATAGTTTAATTAGTATATTTTCTATATCTATTCCTATCTGTTCTTAGCCTTTAATAGGTTTTTATATATTTATAAACTACTTTAGAGCCTAATCTATACACTTTTCTCTTATTATATATAGGTGGATAAGGCTTTATTGTTTTTAAATTCTATTTTAGATCTTTACACATGCTCACGTGATTTCTTATTTTATATCTAAAACCTTTATACAGTATTTATAGCTAGTGATTTTTATATTAAGAGTAACTTATAATAAAAAGATAAAAATCTTTATTTTAAGTACTACTATTAGTATAGCTTAGTATACTCTAGTAATTATCTATAAGCATTCTATTTAGGATTTATAGAGTTAGTTTAAGTAGCTACTAATCTTTCTAGACTTATTTTAGCTAAGCTAGTGTTAGATTAAGACTCTAAAAATAAGCACTAAAAGTATTATAATACCGTAAATCTATTTTACTCGTAAAAAGATAGCTTCTTATGTTAATATGGTAAGATAATAAAGAGTTTACTACTATTTTTCTATCTTTTAAAAGGTTTTATAGATATATATATTCTAATAAAAAGCTAAGTTAAGCTATATTCTAAGAACTTAAATCTCTTTTATAGATTTTTTCTTAGTGCTGTTAATGTTTACAGAGGCTGCTATATTAAAGCATTTTAGGTTTTATAATAAGTATATAAGTTTATACTTTTCTAGTATAAAGACTGCTCTGTAGTGGGCTATCTAGCTAATATAATAGTTATAAATCTACTTAAGAGTATAGCAGTTAACTTCCGTTAAAAAACTATATATAAAAAGTATAGTATTATTAATAAAACTGCTAATATATATATTCTTATAGGTATTACCACAAGCCTTATAAAGCTCTATAATATAGAATAAAAAGAGAATTAGTAAAAGAGATAAGCTTTATAAGATTTTAGCTAATATATTAAAAAACTCTATTTTATAATCTAAAAGAATAATTATTATTTTCCGGTCTGTTATAAATGCTTTAATTTAGTAGATAAGCTATTATATATTTTTTTTTACCTATAAAATATATATAAGCTTTTTATAGACTATTTTATTAAATGTTTTGGAGATATTAAGCGCTAAAAGAGTCACAACAGAGCCCTTTTCTCCCTAAATAATATAAACTTAGTTTATAAGAAGGTTAAGAGCTGTATTTATAGATCTATATTATCTTATACTTATTTACTAAGCTAAAAGTATATTATATTATTCTACTAGTTATTTTAGCTACTCTACTATAATTATCTCTATAACCTTTATAATAGTATTTAGAAGTGTGATAGGCTATTATATTTTTAGAATTAAGTAGTTATTTTTTCTAAGCTTTCACAGCACCACTGTACGAGTAATTTTAAATATTTATAGATAGTATACTAGGTTCTAGAATATCTAGGTAATTTCTACTATAGCTATATAAAAGAGAAGGCTTATAGCTTTTAGAAAGCTATTTAAAATATTATTATAACCTAGTATACTAAATACCTACTATCTAGCTATTACCTTTCTAATAGTTTCTAGAGTAATTTCTAGAAGCTGTTTGACTTATAAGAGATATATAAATTCTAAAATATTTAAAAAGTCTATATTTAGCTTTATTAAAAAGAATTACTTTTATAAAATATTTGTTTTCTCTTTGTAGCTCTAGGCTATCCTGTTTTAAATCTATAATAAGAGAAGAATAAAAGATTTAGAAAGAATATAGCTATAATTTTTTACCTACGCTATTAGTTTCTAAATACTATCTTTTTTAACTACTATTTTATAAATTTAGTTTTGGAAGTACTGTCTTTTAATATTATAAATAGTTCTTTTCTTTATTTATAATAGCTTATAAAGTTTTTCTGTAAATTCACAACATCTTTTTAGAGAATTATATATATATTATATATTATATAGTGGAGTTTGCTATAGCTTATTTACTTAAGCTTTTTATTATATACTTAAGCGTATAAGTTTTCTAATTTACTTTTTAAGTTTATTTTAGTAGTATTATTATTTATTTTCTAAATAAACTAACACGCGCATCCGTTCTTTTAGGCTATATAAATAGTATTATTAGTAAGAGTATAACTCTTCTTTTATTATAAAGCCTACTATATATAAATATCTTTAAAAGAACTATATATATATAAGGCTATATAAGTTTATTAAGGGTCTATTTTAAGGCTATTTTATAAAGTAAATACCTTAAAGCTATTTATTACTATTATTATATACTATACCCTATAATCTCTTTTATGCCTAGTAGATTATTTCACATTATTTATAACCTTTTTAAGATAATAGATTGTCCGTGTATTGCAGGAGTAGATTTTATAATAATTTAATATTATATAACTATTAGCCCCTTAGCTTCCTACTAACTAAACTTATATTCTATTATTTTATTAAGTTCTATTTAAGTTTACTTAAGATTAATAGCTTACTAGTAGCTTAAGTCTATAGTATCTAAAAAGTAAAGTTTTAAATATAAATAAGTTAACTACCTATTAAAAGCTATAAACACCACGCTATTTAAAACTCTCTAGTAAATTATTATTAAAGTATAACTAGCTATCTATTTAGTTATTAAGTTTATTAAAAATCTATTATTAAGTTTCTTATAAGTGGTTTAGAATTTTGGATTGCTTCTATTCTTAATATAAAGCACTCTTAAAGCGGCATAAGTATAGAAATGTTTTATTATATTATTAAACTAGAGTAGCTAGCAGGGTAGCTTTTTAGATAGTATATTAAATAATTTTTATCTAGTTTCTCTATTCTTTTATTATTATATATATGCGCTTAGTATTGTGAAAACTCTATTATTCTAATAGTTTTAAGAATTAAGCTTTTAAAGAGCTCTCTAGTAATATTACATGTTATTTACTAGTAATAAACACGATCCTTATTATTAGTTTACTCTAGAGAATAAAATAATATAGAAAAGAACCTCTATATAACAGTATAGATCAGATCACGATTTTAGTATTCTTATAATTATTATTATTATTATTTCATTAATAATACTAGAAGTATATAAAATATTTTAAAATAATAATTTACTTTTATAACTTTAAATTAAATAAACTTTAAAGTTAATAAATAACTTTTTAATTAAAGTCTTTTAACTACTATTAATAATTTTATTAATAAGTTAATAGTTAAGTTATATTTTATAGTTATTACTATAAAATAATTTAAATATATATATATATAAAGGTATAAATAAATTAAAAATAAGTTATTAACTAATTTATGTAATTATATAATAAGTATTTATTAAAATAGTTTTATAAAATTATTTATTTTATATTTTATATTTTAAAATCTTTTTTATATTTTTTATAAAAATTTTATTATGAAATAAATTACCTAATTAAATTAATTTATTTAAGAACTATTTTGTTAAAATTTATATTAAATAATTTTTTTATTATTATACTTTACTTAATTAATAAAAGTAATAATAAGTATATATCTATATATTATATTTATTATATATAAACTTTTGAAACTACTTATAACGTATTTGATAAGTGAGTAACTCAGATAAGCGAGTGACTCACCTTAAAACTCACCAAAAAATCAAGAATTCGCACATGAATATCTCAACAACCACTTAATAATAAATTCTATAAATTGAAACTTAGGCTTTTCTATATGCATTACAGCTTCTATGAAGGTTACATATATATTGGTTTAGTAGTTTTTGAGATATAGCAATATGGCATCATTTTAGCCCCCAAATTGCTATATCTCAGAAACTACTCAACCAATTTTCATGCGACCTTCAGAAACGCTGTAATGCATGTAGAAAAGCCTAAGTTTCAATTTATAGAATTTATTATTAAGTGGTTGTTGAGATATTCATGTGCGAATTCTTGATTTTTTAGTGAGTTTTAAGGTAAGTCACTCACTTATCCAAGTCACTCGCTTATTAAATACGTTATAGTATTTATTAATATTAATTTTTTATATATAAATATATATAAAATAACTTAATATAAAATTTATTTATAAATATTAAAAAGGTATTTTTTTTTAAATTTATATTAATATAAGTTATAACTTGTTAAACTTAATTTTCTGATATACAAGTTATTAAAAGTTTAATATTTAATATAACTTTAAATTATACTAATAATAACAGATACTTTTAAAATTAATATCTGTTTTAAAAATAAAATTTATATTTATTTTTTAAATTTTAAGACTATTTTAAAGTTTAAGTTGATATAAAATTACTTGTTATAAATAGTAATAATATAGTAAGTAAAACAAAAAGGTATTACTATTAAAAAAATAGTATAAAAAATTATTTAAAAATTACTAAAAAAGTAAAAACTAAGTAATAATATACTAAAATTTAAATAAGAATATATTAAACTAAGTTTAAAGTTTATAAAAAATAGTATTTATATAATAAAAAATAGCTTAATAAAAATATTAAATAAAAAAAAAAAACTTAATTATACTTATTTTTTTAATAGTATTTAATATTTTATATATAAGTATAAATTATATATAAAAAATTGAATATAAGTATATAGTATTACATAGTTTATAACTACTTTTTTATTTATTATAACTACTTTAACATTAAGAATTTTTTTTAAGTTAAAATTACTTTTAAGTAATATAGTTTACTACTATTTTATTAATTTTTTTTATTTATACTTTATTAAAACTTTTATTTACTAAATTTAATAAACTTTATTATATTTAGTAAATATAAAAAAACTAATTAGTATTATAATAATTAGTTTAAAAAAAGTTTTCTATAAAATATTAAATTAATATTAACAACATTAATTAATTAAAAGTTTATAATAACTTAATTTAAAAAAAAGAAATTTATTTAAATAGTAAACTAGATAGTAGCTAAAGTAATAATAATAATAAAAAAACATTTTTATAAAACTATTATTTACTATAAAATATATATTTTAAACTAAATTAATTTACTAAATTAATTTAAAATTAGTGTAAGCTATTATAAACTTAAAATAAGCTATAATTATAATATAATAATTAAAAACAATTAAATTTATTATAATAAAAATTTATTTACTATTTAAATTTTATAGTAATTAAATTTTTTTTATAATATTTATAATTATAACAAATTTATACTATTAATTTAATTACTTATTATTTGTTTTAAACTAAAATTAAATTTTATAATAGTTTAAATTATTAGTTAAATACTATTTTAATAATAAAAAAATACACTTAAAAATTAAAAAGCTTAGAAACTTTAGTTTAAATATTAAGTAAGTTTTAAAAAACTATAAAAAGTATAAATAAAAATAACTATTATATTTAAAAATAATTAACGTTTTTTATAAGTAAGTACACTATATAAGTAAGTAAATTATTTTAACTAATCTCTACTACTTCAACAGCTAATAGTAACTTATAACTATTAACTATTATTACTAAAATTAATAGATAAATAGCTAGCCTTAGCTTTAATTTATATATATTTTTTTATATTATACTTAGCCTACTTATAACGTCTGTAGTGTCTAGACTATTATAAGCTATTAACTTTATATCTTTTACTAGAATTTAATTCTATTCTTATCTGTATATTAATATTAGCCTAAGCTAGTATAGCTATATGTTTTATTTATAATAAAGTCTTTAGTTTTTATATATACTTTTCTTTAAACACTTTTTACGCTCTAATATAACTTTATTAGCTTATTATAAAGTAACTAGCTATAAGCGTATTAAAATACTAGTATATAATATTATTAATATACTTTTCATAAACTAGTCTAGTAATTCTAGAATTAATATAGATAAACTATTCTAGTACTGCTTAATACGTCTATATAAGTAAGTAAACTAACTATTTAATTTAGTAATATTATTAAGTATCTAGAGTTTCTATAAAGTTATTTTTGTAGATAGTTTAGGTATTTATAGCCTAAATTTTAGCCTAAATAGAATAACGTTTAAGTTAAATAGAATAAGGCCTATATTTTAAAATCCTCTATATATATTACTTTTAGTAATTAAAGCTAGATAGACTGTCTTAAAAAGTAGTAGAAAATTAAACTTAGTAATATAAAAAATATAATTTCTAATTAACTTATTAATCTCCTATTTATAGGCTTATTTAAGAGGTGTAAAGTAGTTTATATTTAGAGACTATAACAAATACAACACGTTTACTAGCATGTAAAGTGTAAGAATATTCTTCTTTTTATAAAATAACTAAAATTTAAGAAACTTATAGCTCTTATAGTTATCTAGAATTAATAGATAATTAATACCTATAATTTTATTTTTTATGTACATGTTGAAATACTCTAGCTAGTTAATATTTATTATATTTATTATTTAGCTATTCTTGCTTATTAAGATTATTTAGTCTAATAATAGGTTCTTATACCAGTAAAATAAATAATAAACTCTAGTAAAGATAATAAATAATAGAATTAACTAGTTTTAATTATTTATACTTTAGATAATTATAACTTATTCTCTATTATTTAGCTATATAGTTTTAAGCTAATTATGTTATTTAAAGCTTATAATAACTTTAGTAGTTAATAAGACACTTATCTAGAAATCTATCTTATTAAAGTTATATATATTTTTATTAGTAATGCTATACTTTATCTTAAAGTTATATATAAAATTAAATTATAGTTATATAATAGCAGGATTCTCATAGTGAGTATGCTAATAGTTATATTTTTTATTATATTTTATCTTAATTTCCTTAGTCCTCTTAATAAAGTTATATAACTAGTTAATATTAACTATTAAATTATATTACTTAGTTAATAAATAATTAGCTATTTCTCTTACGTAAATAAGCTTAAGCGTGAATCCTTATAAATCTAGGTCTAAAATATATAGAATAATAGCTCTCTTTTTTAGCTTTATAAGTTTCTTTAAATTAGGCTTATAATCACGTTATATAGTAGTTTCATTAATTTATTATCTAAATATAGTTTTATTAACTTCATAGATTACTACTACGTGTTATATAGTCTAAATTTAATTTTACTAAATAGCTAAAATAGCTAGCAATAGTCTACTTTTACTACAGATAGATTTAGTTATAATTTATTAAACTATAGTTATTAATAATTAACGTATTATAATTTTTAGTTAAGGTGGTTCACTTACTTATATAATTTACTTACTTATAAAAAACATTAATAAAAAAACTAATATAATTAAGTTAAAAATAAAATTATAAAAAAATTATTTATACTACTAAATATTATTAAAAAAGTAGTAGTTATTAATAATTATTAGTACTATTAAAAATAGAAAAAAATTAGAAAACTTAAATAATAATTTATGTACTAAAAAAAAAAAAAATTAAACTTATAATTTAATAAATTTAAATAAAATTACTTTTAATAAACAACTTAATAAATATAAAATTTTCTTTAAAAATAGAGTATAAAAAACTTAACTTAAAATATAAAAAATAAAAATAATTTTATTAAAAAAAAAAAATTAATATTAAAAAGTTTATATTTAAATAAAAGTAACTAAAAAAGTATTAATAATTATATTTTAAGTTAAAAAAAGTTATGTAATAATAAGCTTAGTCTTTACGTATTATAGTATAAATATAGATTAATAAAATAAGTTAGCTCTATTTTAGCTATACTAAGATAAAAAGAAAAGAGATATAAAGAAGGCTTACTTTTAAATAAAGTAGTATATAGCCTAAGCATAAGCTAGCTATATTTTAAACTCTATACTAAGTTATAGCTAGTATAACTAGTTATAATATTATATAGCTTATAGCAAGCAAAGCAAATAGTACTATCATAAGTTATATAAAATAAGTACTAAATTTATAAAAACATACTTTACTTTAAATAAAAATATAAAATACTATACTATTAAGTGAAAAATAAGTTATCAAAACTAGTATTAACTATAAAACTAAAAAATATAAAATATAGTAATATAATAATATAATGTAAATACTATAAAATTATAAAAAATAAAAATAAACTTTTTATATAATAAAATTAAAAGTTTAAATAATAATAAAAAGTCAAAAATAAAAAATAAAACACTTATATTTACTATTATTTAATAATAAGTATTAAAAAAATAATGTTAAATTTATAGCTTAAAGTAATATATTAAAATAAACTATATAGTTAAAAACTAAAAAGTTATATTAAAAAATAAAACATATAAGTACTAATAAAAACTATAAAAAGTAGAAAATATTTAATATAAATAGTTATATAAAAAAAGCTATTAAAATAAATAAATAAAATTTAAATAAAAAAATTTTAAAAAATTTTAATAACTATAATTTAATTAATTAATAAGTATGTTTTTTTTTAAAAAAAATACTAGTATTATAAGTTTAAAATAATAATATAGTAAAATAAATTATAAAATAATAATACTAAATATATAAATTAAAAAAAAACTTTTAAAAAATAAGTATAAATAAACAAAATGCTTTATTAAGGGTAAAAAAATATAGAATATAAAAAACTAATATAAAATTAATACTAATTAAAAATATAAATACTAAAAAATAAAATAATACTAAAAAAATACTAAAAAAATACTAAAAAAATACTAAAAAAATACTAAAAAAATACTAAAAAAATACTAAAAAAATACTAAAAAAATACTAAAAAAAGGCTTAAAATAAAGTTATATAAAAAAACTAATAATTTAAAAATACTTTTAAATATAAATATATGAAAACTATAAAAACTAATTATAATTTTTTTAAAAAAAATTACTTTTTAGAAACTAAATATAAATAAAATTAAAATTAAATAATTAAATAATTAATTAATTAATTAATTAATTAATTAATTAATACTTTATAATTAAATTACTTAAAAGCTATAATAAAGTTAATATTAATATAATTATATAATAAATAAAATACTAAAGCTAATATTAATGTTAGAGGGCTTTACTATACTTAGTAATAAATAATATAAAAAAAGCTACATAAAAAAGTAAATATAAAGAAGTAGTTTAAAAAATAGTATAAAAAAAATTATATAAAAAAGACAGTATAAAAAAAGTAGTAACGTTTTTTATAAGTGAGTAGGCTATATAAGTGAGTGGACTACCTAAAGTAAGAATCATAACACATTAACTATTAATAACTATAGCTTAATAAATCACGACTGAATTTATCTATAGTAAAGGTAGACTATTACTAGCTAAGTTAGTTATCTAATAAGATTAAATCTAAACCGTGTAATATATAGTAGTAACTTATAAAGTTCCTAGGAATATACTTAAATAATAAATTAATGGAATCAGTTCACAACGTGATTATGAGTCTAATTTAAAGAAACTTATAAAGTAAGAAGAGAGGGCTATAGTCGTATATATCTTAAACCTAAATTTATAAGAATTCACGCCTTAGCTTATCTACGTAAGAAAAATAGCTAACTATTTACTAGCTAAGTAATCTAATCTAATAGTTAACATCTAATAACTATATAACTTTATTATAAGGACTAAGGGAATTAAGATAAAATATAATAAAAAATATAACTATTAGCGTGCTCGCTGTGAGGATTCTGCTATTATATAACTATAATTTAATCTTATATATAACTATAATTTAATCTTATATATAACTATAAAGTAAAATATAATATTACTAATAAAGATATATACAACTTTAATAAGACAGGTTTCCAGATAGGTGTTTTATTAACTGCTAAAGTTATTATAAGCTTTAAGTAATATAATTAGCCTAAAACTATATAGCTAGATAATAAAGAATAGGTTATAGTTATCTAAGGCGTGAATAATTAAGGCTAGCTAATTCTACTATTTATTATCTTTACTAGCGTTGTCTATTTATTTTGCTGGTATAAAAATAGTAACTTACTACCAGGCTTAAAGATTACACTAAGTAAGAATAGCTAGATAATAAATATAATAGATATTAAGTGGCTAAAGCACTTTAATAAGTATATAAAGGATAAGACTATAGGCGTTAATTGCCTATTAATTCTAAATAACTATAAAAGCTACAAGTTTCTTAAATTTTAGCTACTCTATAAAAAGAAGAATATTCATACACTCTGTATACTATTATACGTGTTGTATTTATTATAGTCTTTTAATATAAGCTACTTTACGCCTCTTAAGCTGGCCTATAGATAGAAAGTTAATAAGTTAATTAGAAATTATATTTTCTATATTACTAAGCTTAACTTTCTATTACTCTTTAAGAAAGCCTATCTAGTCTTAATTACTAAGAGTAATATACGTAAAGGATTTTAAAATATAGGCCTTATTTTATTTAACCTAAACCTTATTCTATTTAGGCTAGATATTAGATTATAGACTTCTAAACTATTTATAGAGGTAACTCTATAGAAACCTTAAATATCTAGTAATATTATTAAATTAGATAGTTAGTTTACTTACCTATATAGATATATAAAGCAGTACTAGAATAGCTTATTTATGTTAACTCTAAAATTACTAGACTAGCTTATTAAGAATATGTTAATAATAGTATATACTAGTGTTCTAATACGCTTACAGGTAGCTACCCTATAATAAGCTAATAATATCATATTAGAGCGTAAAAAGCGTAAAAAGAAGTATATATAAAAACTAGAGACTTTATTATAGGTAGAAGGTGTAGCTATAGTAGCTTAAGCTAATATTAACATATAAATAGAAATAGAAATAACTTCTAATAAAAGATATAAAGCTAATAGCCTATAATAACCTAAATATTATAAACACTGTAGGTAGACTAAGCACGATATAAGAAAATATCTATAAATTAAAACTAAAACTAACTATCTACCTATTAATTCTAGTAATAATAGCTAATAGTTATGGATTGTTATTAACTATTAAAGTAATAGAAATTAGTTAAAATAGTCCACTCACTTATATAGCCCACTCGCTTATAAAAAACGTTATAAAAAAAAAGTTAAAAAAACAGGATAAAAAAAAAAGTAAAGTAAAGAGAAAAGCAAAATAAAGAAAAAAGTAAACTAAAAAAAGAAATAAAAGAAAAGTAGTATTAAAAAAAAGGTAGCATTAAAAAAAAAGAAGCATTAAAAAAGAAGTAATATTAAAAGAAAAGTAGTATTAAAAGAAAAGTAGTATTAAAAGAAAAGTAGTATTAAAAGAAAAGTAGTATTAAAAGAAAAGTAGTATTAAAAGAAAAGTAGTATTAAAAGAAAAGTAGTATTAAAAGAAAAGTAGTATTAAAAGAAAAGTAGTATTAAAAGAAAAGTAGTATTAAAAGAAAAGTAGTATTAAAAGAAAAGTAGTATTAAAAAAAAGTAGTATTAAAAGAAAAGTAGTATTAAAAGAAAAGTAGTATTAAAAGAAAAGTAGTATTAAAAGAAAAGTAGTATTAAAAGAAAAGTAGTATTAAAAAAAAAGTAGTATTAAAAAAAAAGTAGTATTAAAAAAAAAGTAATATAATAAAAGTTATATTAAAGAAGTAACTATTAAATCTAAATTAGCGTCTACTTTAAATTTAAATTAGTTTTTATATAACAGTACGTACTATAGTTATAACTAAAATTTAAACTTAAATTTATACTTAGCTTATATTTAAGCTCTAGTTTAAACTTAGTTTTAATAAAAGTATATAGCTTTAACCTTTATAGTAGTACTTTATTTTTTAATTTAATATATTTAGGTTACACTTCTACTTGCTTGTGGCTTATATATACTAATTATAATATTATATTAAACTTTTTAGCTACTTTTAAAGAGTAAAGCTAGCTTAGTATTTTTATATTCTTATTATATATATATATTTCTGTCTTTAGTTACTAAAGCTAACCTACTTTATTTTAGCTAATATATAAAAACAAAGCTAACTCTTAGCTACCTTTAAAAAATAAAGTTAATTTAATATTTTTATATTTATAACAGTATTACTTGTTTGGCTTGTTATAAATTATATAATATTATAACTAGTTATATTAGTTATAATTTAGTATAGAGCTTAGACTATAGTTAGTTTATACTTAAGCTATATACTACTCTATTTAAAAATAAGTTTTTTTTATATTTCTTTTCTTTCTATCTTAGCGTAGCTAAAATAGAGCTAATTTATTTTATTAACCTATATTTATACTATAACACATAAAGACTAAGTCTGTTATTATATTATACTAAGATTACTCTAACTTAGCTAGATAATAGTAATATAATATTAAAATCAAACTACGTAATTAACTTAAGTATTTAATTTATTAATAACTATATCTAAAAGATTAATTACATGACTATACTAAGTTATTAGTTTATTAACTATATAATTTCTACTAGAAAGCTCTATAGTAGTAGGTAATTAAAATTTTAAGTAATAGCTTATATAAGCTTTATATAACAGGCCTTAAGAGTAATTTAATAGGTAACTAGAAAACTTATAATAGTAAATAATATATTTATTAAATTAAAAGAAAGTTATAAGAGCTCTAGTAAACCCCCTCTTATTATTTTCTTTATACTAAAGAAACTAACTTTTATAAGTATTATTAGCTTATTTTCTTTTTACTAGAAAATTAGCTAATTACTTTACTTTACTAAGGGCTAGAAGCTTTATATATATATAAAAATAAATAGATTAAGACCATAAGAAAGCTCTCTATACTAGAGATAAAAGTTAATTCTAAAATAATAGCTACTAGTAATAACTACATATTTATTCCTAAGTTACTTAGGTATACTATTATATACTATTTTAATAATATAATTAGAAAAGACTACACTATTAAGAAGCTCTATATTTAGGTATAATATAATAAGAAATCTTTTATAGCTACTATTAAGAGCATTATCTAGAAAACTAATATTTATAAGCTTTAGAAGATAGAAATTGTGCTTTCTACTCTAATAACTTTTAATTAAGTAATAATTACTAGTAAGCTAGAGCATAGTTATTTTAAAGTATTTATATATTATAATTATATTAATATACTAGGAAAAGTGCTTAATACGGCTAAAACTAAGTTTAATAAAACTAGAGATAAGCTTATTAAGCTTTATTAGTTATTAAATAACATACTTAAGTATATAGCTAATTAAGAGAATAAGATTAAAATACTAAGAGCATAAATAAAGAAACTTATATATAATATATACTCTTTTCTCTTTATAAAAGCTAGCTTAGTACTATTATTAATATTAATAAAGAAAATATACTTTATAGCTTTATTATAAACTTCTTAGAATTAAGCTAGCTATATTACTATAAAACCTAATAATAGTTCTAATATAGAAGATCTTAGTAACTAAACTCTTTAAGTATTATTTTATTTACTTACTATTTTACTAGCTACGCCTATTATAAATAGCTATTAAAATAATAGTTACTTAACATAATTTCCTAACTTACTAATACTTAAGAATAGTAAGAACGTTATTTTTAATTAATAGAGAGATATTTTAAAGAATAAGGTATATACTAACTAAAATTAGTTTACTAGAGCTAGTAAGTAAACTACTGAGAAGAATATTATCTTTTATATATATATATATATACAGAGAGTCCTGTTAACTAGTATTTCTTAATATTTATATATATAATAAAAGAGAGTAAGTAGCTAGTTAGCTATTAGTATATAATAAATTACTTAAAAAAATATATAGTAACTTATATAAGAGATTTAATACTTACTATAATTTTTAAAAGCTCTACCTTAAAGACCTTGCTAACTTTATTATATTTTAAAATAATTTTTTTTTACCTAACTTAAGAATATAGCTTATTTATAGATTAATAGATAAAAGAATTTTATAAGAAGCTTCTAAACACTGTACGTACACAGATAGACATTTATTAATAATAGTATTATAATTAGTATAGTAAGTATATAAATTTAGCTTAAGACTTTACTAGAGAGCTAGCTCTTAACACTAAGAAAACTATTAAATAAATTAATAAAAAAACTAAAAGAACTTAGCTACTACTAACTTAGTAATTTTATTTAGAAATTAAGTACTTAATTTACGTAGTAGCTATTATTATTTTGCTAATACCTATCCCTAAGCTAGCTAGTTACTATAATTATAAAAAACTTAGTTATTTTATAAAAGATTATTAACTACTTACTTAAGCTATAGCTAAAGTAATTAAGTTTATAAATACTAATAAAAAACTTTATACACCTTAAGACACTAGTAATAATAAGAAGTTTTAGCTTATTATAAGAAACTATTAGGGAAAAACTTACTTTAAAGGAAGTTTTTTTTCTAAAGTTATTTTCTATAGCTATTAACTAGTTTAACTTTTACTAACTATTATTTAATAAACTAGCTTTTATACTATTCTGTTATATTTCTACTAGTAGACTAGCTATTAAGCTAAGTAACTTTTTTAATACTAAAGCTAATAGTTTTATTCTAGTATACCTAAAGTATATACACGTTATTAAGAAAGGGCTTGAAATAAAAACTTATTAAATAAAATCTATCCCCCTAGCTAGCTATAACTATAGATTAAATAAACAAATAAATAAAAACTTTTAGGCTAATTTAGTAATAGATAATTACTACTTATTAATTTATTTTATTTTCTATAATATTAGCTGCTACAACCTTATAATTAGCTGTAAGCTATTTAAAGAAGTAGATACTTTTTTTAATTATAAAAAGTAAGCACTTACATAGCTAGATAATAAGCTAATTAATTATAAACATAATATTATTATTTTAACGTAAGATTTATTAATTAAAATTAATCTTTTATATTAATCTAATACTAACTAACGTAATGAGCTAATAAATATAGTAATTTTATAATATACCTATAAGCTACTTCAGCGCTTACCTTAATATATAGTATAATAAAAAACTTTTAAAAAAAATAGAAAAATAGTTCTACTTATAACTATAGCTAGAGCTAAGTAAGTAAATACTTTATTTTTAGCCTATTTTATATAAAAACCTTTCTAAAGTAAGTCTTAAAATTAATATTATAAAAGCTATTACCTTTATAATATATATATAGTAGAAAGAAATTATACTAGAGTATACTAGCATTTATAAAATAGATAAGTTTATTTAGAACTATAGAGATAAGCTTAGCCTGCTAAATCTAAAGCCCTTTTTTTAAGATTTTAAAGACTTTTTAGTAAAGGCTTTGCTAAAAGAGCCTTATTAATTAAATAAAAATCTTATAAAAGAAAAGAAACTTTAGTAGTTTATTAAGTAAAAACTATTTTATTCTAGTTATACTAGTATAATTTAAGTTTATTTTTTAAAAAAAACTTAAGTATACTGTTATAAGTTGCTAACTTACTAACGTAAATTATACTAGTAATAAGCCGTTTAACTAATTATTATAACGGTTAATTAGTTCCCTTACTTCTAGATTAAATAGCTTATTAGACTTAGTAGAAGTTAGTTAACTTAATAAAGATAGAAAGAAGTAATATAGTAAGTTAAGATTTAATAGAATAGTATTAAACTATTTCACTTAAGGTGTAAATCTTAATTTTAGAGTAACTATAAAGAATTAAAAGTAATCGTGAACTGTCTGATGCCTTATACTTATAGTAGATCCTCTGTGCGTATATTATATACTTGTTGGCAGTATATTAGATACTATTAGAGATTATTAGAGATATCAGAGCCTCTAGCTTTCTCTAATATCTCTAGCTACTAAGTCTTGCCCCATTACGTGGATGATTGCTCCTAATCTACTGGCATAATTCTATATCTCTGTTCTCGCTTCTTAGCCTGTGCCTTAGCCTGCGCTAGTACGTCCTATATCTACTTATAGTTCTTTCTTTTAAGCTTAAACATACGTTTTTATTTTAGAGCTTTATTAGCCGTTATTGCTAGTTCTCTTAGCTCTTTAAATACAGTTGCCTTTTTATTACCGTCCATAATACTATCCCCTCCTTTTAAGTCTTTGTCTTAGAAGATAGTTTCTTTTTTCTATAAGCAGTATAAAGGTAGCAGGTCTTTTACTTTGTGTTCTAGACTGTAAGACTTTTAACTCTCTTTCTTTCTAGCCTAGCTTTCTAATGATGACACGTCCTGAGTTGTCTCTAATACATGCTTATTACTTAGCTTCTTAGATTTATAACAAACCCTATTACATGTTAACACCTTACTTGAACTGTTCCTGTTAAGGCGATGATTGTTTTATGAATCTAAGTTCTAGTCACTACTCAGCTTATAATAATCATAATGTAAAATATAATCTAATTATTTTATAATTAGAGTAGAATCATCTAGATCGCGATAAAGACAAACTCTGTTATTAGCTTAAGAAAGCTGAGGAGGATGCCTTGGAGGCTTGTTCCTATGCTCTCTAACTTCGTCATAAGCTTATAAAAGTAGATTCTAAAGAGAAAAAAATATTTAATTAAGAGATAACTTCAATTCGTGAAGTCTAAGCTTTTAAGGAGGAAGAGATTTATTCTTAAGATTATAAAGCTTACACACTGTAACCTATAGTGTCTAATATTAGTTTGTCTTTCTTCTCAGGTTTTGAGTAGAATATTCTGTATTCTCTTTATTTATTAGATGTATCTCTAGAGTAAGCATTTACTGGCTTATCTAATAGTACTAGTTAATTAGCTCTAAACTGTTTTTTAAATTCCTAACTAGCTCCTACGTATTATCTTTAGGTCTGTAATTTTTTTATTTAACTAAGTACTTCCACTAACACCTAAACTACTAGTAGTCCAAAATTTATTAGACTTCGTACTTAGTTGTGTCTTCTATAAGTTTAAGTCTTATCTACAATTTAGCATTTCATAGTGCTAGTTCTAATCTTGAAATATGAAAAACTAGGTAAATTCTTATATCTTTAGGTAGTTATAGTTTATAATTTATAGGTCCTATTTATCTTTTAACCTTAAATAGTCCTAATTTAACGTGATCTAGTTTTTTTAATAGTTGTTTTATTTCTAAATTTTTTTATAATAGGAAAACCTTATCCCCCTCCTTAAAGATTAGTCTTTTAATTTTAGATTTATCTTTCTGTTGCTTGCTGAGGTCTCCTTTCTAGGTAATTTTTCTTACTATTTCTTAATAAAGTTACTATAACTTTTTAACCTTTATTCTTACTAATTCTAATATTTTATTTAATTTCTATAGTTCTTAATAAGCTGTAGGCTTATAACTATAGTTCACGAAGAATAGTAATTTTCCTATAGTTAATAACTTTACAGAGTTATATATAAACTTAGCTATTAGTAATAAGTTAATCTAATTATCTTACTATTCATTAACATATATCTGTAAATATTATTCTAATGTTTAATTTATCTATTTCGTTTATCTATCTATTTGTGGGTGAAATGCTGTTAAGAGGCGATATTCAGCCCCTAGTTTCCCTATAAATATTTTCTAGAATGTTAATGTGAACAATTTGTCTCTGTTTATAATAAATTCTTATAGTAATCTATATTATGCTATTAGTAGTCTAATAAGTATAGTTACTAATTTATCTACTTTAATCTCTATATGCGTTGGCTTAAAGTGTGTGTATTTTATAAGTCTATTTATAATAACTAGTATCATATCATACTATTAACCTTAAAAGGTGGTTATTATTAGTATTCTTATAATAAAGTCTATTGTGACTGATTTCTATAGTAGGTCTAGTAAAGAAATTAATTATATAAGTCTATATTCCTTATATCTTAATACTTTATTCTTTTTATACTTAATACACTTTAAAAGAATAACTCTAACTTTTTTCTATATTCCTAGAATCTAAAAATGCCTGTTAATCTATTCTACAGTTTTTTTAATACCTTAATATCTGTGCAATTTAGCTGAATGTTAGTCCTTAATAAGTTTAGTTTATAATACTTCTAGTATAAAAATAGTTCCTATTTTATGCTATTATAGTTATCTATAGTTATATTCTCTAATTTATTTTTACTATATATTTTTAATAATAACTACTATCTTAATATCTATTTATAAGCTTTCTAGAAATCCATCTGGTCTTTGCCTAAGTATTATATTATAAATTTCTAGTATATTCCTTATATAGTCTACTTATTAACTAAGTACGTCAGCTACTATATTTTCTTTTCCAAATTTATAAAGTATTTAAAAGTTAAATATAGAAACTAATTTCTATTATCTGACTTATTATTAATTTAACTTCTTCATTATTATAAATACTGTTAGATTTTTATAGTCTGAATATATAATAATTTAATGTTTAGTTCCCTCTAAGTAATGTCTCTATTTTTTAAATGCTTAAACTATTACCAATAGTTCCTTATCATAAATATTATAGTTTAATTTAGTAGTTATAAGTTTATAAGATAGAAAGTCTACTAGATATTTATGTTTATTATTTTATACTTATAATAGAATAGCTCTTATAGCTCTATCTAATATATCTATATATATCTCTATTTAAAGTCATAAATTAAATATCTTTAATATTAGTGATTATTAGAATATTTCTTTTAGTATTATAAAAGCATTCTCCTTACGTTATTCTTACTTAAATTATTAATTTTTTTTTTAATAATTCTATTAAGGGTAATATGATTTTTAAGTAGTTCTTAATAAATTATTAGCAGAAACCTATAAATTTAAGAAAAGAATAAACTTCTTTTATATTTATTAGCGTAGGCTAAAATAATATATCTTTTACTTTATCAGAATTAACTACTATTCTATCTTAGAATACTAAGTATTTTAAGAACTTAACTTCTATTCTATAGAACACATATTTCTTTATTTAAATATATAGACTGTGTTCCTTGAGCTTTTATAATACTTTCTTAGTATACTTAATATATTCTTTTAGCATCCCGTTTATATATACAAGCATATTATTAAAATATACTATTATAAATACGTCTAGATATTCTCTTAGTATATAATTAATAATTGTCTGGAATGTCACTGGTGCGTTGGTGAGTCCTATTAGTATAACTAAATATTTAAATAGTTTATATCTTATTTTAAATACCGTTATTTATTCGTGTCCTTTGGCTATTTATATCTAATAATATTTATTCTTATTAAAGAGACTAAACTACTTAGCTTCTCTTAGTTTATTTATAAGTTCTAATATTATTAGTATAGGATAATAGTTCTTTACTATAGCTTTATTAAGATATCTATAATTAATACATAACCTTAGCTTTCTGTTCTTTTTTAGTACAAAAAGTATTAGTGATGCTATCTTGTTTTAACTGGTTTATATATACCCTTTTTATTAATTTTTTTGTAGGAATTTCCGTAATTCTTCTTGTTAGTGTATAGGTACTTGATATAATAGTCCTAGTTTTAAATCCGTTTCTTTCTTAAGCGTGATTTTATGGTTCTATTCCTAATATTCTAGTAATTAGTCTATAGTTTTTTTTAAAGAACTATTCCCTAAACTCCTCTTAATATTCATTTGGTATAATAAACATGGTGTTGTGAAGAATTACTTTCTTTATCTATATTATAGCTTTTATTTATCTGTGGTAATTCCTTCTGATTTCTATAAACTTTATTTTCTAGTTAATTATTAGATTTTATTATACTAGCTAATCCTATCCTAAGATAAGGTTTTTACTGTCTAGATTTATAATCTTAATATAGCAGTTATCTATATAACCTGCTACTTTAATAGTTACATTCTATATTTTAAGATTAATTAGATTTTTTTTAAATATTATTAGACTATCGTCTACGCATTTTACTTATAGAGGTTTATCTAAAACTTTAGTTAATATCTAGTATCTTTATATTTACTTATTTAATATAAGTGTTTTGCTAGCCCTACTGTCTATAAGCGCTAGTATCTAATTACTATTAATATATATATTTATATATAGCTTATTTTCATGTTTTCTCTAGTTTAGTTATGTGTATATAATTAATATATTATTTCTAATCTTTAGTTCTTAGCCCTTTAATAGCTTGGTTATAGTCTACTAGTTTGCTAGTTTTTTGTTTATAGTTAACTCCTAAGTAGCAGTTATTTCTTTAGTGTTTTCTTTTTAGGTTTGTAGATTAAATATCTCTAGAATTAGCATATTTCTTTATTAAGTATCTTATATGCGTTTTTAGTTTACTCTCTATAATCATAACATTTCTATTCTAAGAAATATTCTTAATATATGAGTTTTTTATGTAAGTCTGTAGCTAACTATTTTTTTTAGTAGTATTTAGTTTAGTATTATCAGCATTCTATCTAGCACTTATTTCAAGATAGTTATTTATATTCGTCTGAATTTGGGTTCTGTAGTTCGTCTTCTAAATTCATGTAAAATAGTTCTTACTATAAATTAAGTTTCTTTTTATTTATTAGTTATTATAATATCTTTCTTGTTTTTAGTTTTTTGATATGTATGGCGTGTTTATTCCATCTACAGTCTTTTCCTATATAGTTAGAGGCTATATATATCCAGTATTTCTTCCTTATTACTCTATATATAGTATTATTATCTTATATCTATAATATTAGTAAAAGAGTCTCTTTACTCTTTCTGCTCTAATTCTATCCTAATTCTGGATATCCAACAGGGTAATAGTACGTTACATTAGTTATAATTAGTATAGATATTTATTAATAGATTTCGTTTATCTATGTAGTTAATTCTTGTTTAGTTAGTTTTTTATACTATTTATTTCCTGCTAACTATAGTACTTATTAGTATTTATATATTCCGTTACTTAAAATAATTTCCTAGTATTTAGTAACACAGTGTTCTTCTTAGTGGTATTCTAATTTATATATCTAATAATATCCCTAGTATATATACTATATAATTATTATAGATATTAGCTTCTTACTCTTTATTATTTCTTAATTTTTTTTTTATCTAAATTTCTAATTTTCCTTATGGAATAGTCTACCTTTCTGTTTTATAATTTCATAGAATTTTTACATTTCCTTCTCAGTTTCTGCGTTATATTATTGAACTGCTATTTTTTATATTATAGTAATTATATTACTAGGTTATCCTACTAGATAATTTCTAACTTATTAATACAAAACTTTATATTCTTATCTGAGATATATATAGTTTCTATATATTTAATATTATTCTCTTTAGATTCTTTAGATTCTTTTTATAATTATTTCTTTTATTATGGTGTCTCTTGCTTGTTTTACTTAGACTATAGTAATTTTAATTTTATTTAGTGCCTTAGTCTAAACGTAAGCTTTTTTAATATCTAATTATTATTATTTATAATCCTTAATAAAGTGTTCCTGTTTTTTATATTTTAAATATACTTTATACATATAGCGCTTTATTTACTTCTTAGCTTACTTTTCTTACCCTTTTCTAATAAATATCTACTTAATATTAATATCTATTTTATTATAAGTTCGGTTGTCTTTTTAATTTTTTTTTAGATATATAAATTATTAACCTTCTATAGGCTTTTTTCTCCTACTCTTATTAGTACTAGTAATTATTAATAGTTACTACTTATTTAATAATTTCTAGTAAGGTACTTGGCTATTTTCCTTTAGAGATCTTATTCTTAATTTTATTTTTTAGTTTTTTATAATATATCATAACTAGTAGCTGGTCTACCTAATTAAGTTATAATTAGATTTATTTAAATTCTGCTATGTAATTAGCTACTAATATTTATTACTTAAGCTATTAAAGCTTCTAGATTACTTTAGTTTCTTTATTAATTTTTCTAAAGATAATAATTATCTCTTATTTAAAGCGTTCATAATTCTTAAAGGCTTATTATATATTACTATTATAATTAGTTAATCCTACTATTCCTAAGTTAAAGTTTCTATTAGTTAGGTAGTTTCTTATTAGTAGTTTAAACTATTATATAGCTCTACTTATTATATTTATACCAGCTACTAGAATCTAATCCTAATTAATTAGAAATAACTTTTAATTAAAATAATAGTATAGGTTTATTATTACTATAAAGATTTTAAGTTTATCCTAATTACTATTAAATTTTTAGGAGGCTGTATCTTCACTATTTCTCCTTCTTAATTTATTCTAACTTATTATTATAGGTTTATTAGAGTATTATATAACTTTATAATAGTTATTTTTTATTTTTAAATAATTTACTATGCATTCTTCTGTTCTCTAGATATATTTCTAGTTATAAATAAAAGTCCTGCTATAACTTCTTTTTTATTACTACTTTCTTCTAACAAGTAAAGTTCTTGTTTATCCTTATAATAAGTTATTATAAACTTTTAATAATTAGTTATTAGAATCTATCCAACTGCTTCTCTTACTCTTTTAAGATAGTAATTATAATATTATAAGTTACTAACTTACTAACGTAAATTATACTAGTAATAAGCTATTTAATTAATTATTATAATAGTTAATTAGTTCCCTTGCTTCTAGATCAGATAGCTTATTAAACTTAGTAAAAATTAGTTAACTTAGTAAAGATAAGAAGAAGTAATATAATAAGTTAAGATTTAATAAAATAGTATTAAACTATTTTACTTAAGATATAAATCTTAATTTTAGAGTAACTATAAAGAATTAAAAGTAATTATAAACTGTCTAATGCCTTATACTTATAGTAAATCCTCTATACGTACATTATATACTTATTAGCAGTATATTAGATACTATTAAAAGTTATTAAAAATATTAAAGCTTCTGGCTTTTTCTAACATCTCTAGCTGTTAAGTTTTACTCTATTATGTGAATAATTACTCCTAATCTATTAGTATAGTTCTATATTTCTGTTCTTACTTCTTAGTCTATACCTTAGTCTACGCTAGTATGTTTTATGTTTACTTATAATTCTTTCTTTTAAGCTTAAATATATGTTTTTATTTTAGAGCTTTATTAGCTATTATTACTAGTTCCCTTAGCTCTTTAGATATAGTTATTTTTTTATTACTATCCGTAACACATACTACCCCTGTATTATAAAGATGTTAATTATAATATTAAATTAATAACTAAAAACACGCTAATATTAAGCTTATTATATAATATATTTCTTAAATAGCTATAGTTTATTAAAACCTATCTAAATAACTACCTTTAATAAGAAGTTATTACTTATAGTAATACTTTATATATTTTTTTAGTATTATTTATTAAAAAGCCTAAAAAAAAGTAGTGCTTTTACGTTAACTATTATAAGCTTAATACTATTATAAAAAAAGACGTTTATTTAATTCTGTTAATTTAGAAGACTTTTGTTTAACTAATATATATAAAAGTATTTACTAAGCTTAATATATAATAAGCTTTTTATTATATATATTTAAATAAAAATATAAATGACCTGACTACGTTCTATACTTAGTATATAAATTATAAGTACTATATACTACTATTTAGTCTCTATAATAGCCCTACTATATTCTAGTATTATATTAATAAGGTGTTTTATAGTCTATTTAATGACTTTTATATTATCTATTTTAATAATATCCTAATCTACTCTAAAGACTTATTATAGTATAAGGAGTATATTATTTAAGTACTAAAATATCTCTAAGATATAAGTCTCTAAATAAATATTAAAAAAAGTAAGTTTATTATTACTAGAATGAAGTTTCTAGATCTTATTATTAGCACTAAAGAAAGTTAAAAGAACTTTAAGAAGATTACTACTATATAGAAATAGCTAGTACCTACGTTAGTTAAAAGCCTATAATTTTTTCTAAAATTCTATAACTTCTACAGAGTCTTTCTAAAGGACAATAGATATATTATATAATTACTTATTAAGTTACTTAAGAAGGGCGTGTAGTATATTTTTAGTAAATATAAACTAATAGTCTTCTAGTAAGCTAAAGATTTAATACTATTAGATAATATCTTAGTTTACTACTTATTCTATTATTAGACATGTATAGAGATAGATGTAAGTAATAGAGTTATTATAAAAATATTATTATAGCTTTAAGAGAATAGTTTTTAATAACTTATAATTTTCTACTCTAAAACTATAAGTAAGCTCTAAATAAGCTATAATATATATAATAAAAAAATATTAGTTATAATTTATAGCCTTTAAAAATAATACTTGTAGCTTATAGGCTTATAGACTATAGAGTTATTTAGTACTCTAACTAACTATTATATACTAGAGTACTTTACTATAAAGTAAAAGCTTACTCTCTATTAAATATACTAAGTAATAAGTATAGTAAATTATTATCTAATATTTACTTATTATTTTAATATAATTAACATAGTAGCTAATGTACTCTTATATAAATAAAAAAATCTAAAAACTTAAAAAGATAAAAATAAAGCAGCCTAAACACGTGCTTTTTTTTTAGGAGAATAAATTAACATTATCTTTATTAAAACCGTAAGTAATAATCTAGTTATACTATTAGTAAAAAATATACTAGCTATTAATATAATTAAAATAGCTATTATTAATATTTTTATAGTCTTATCATCCCTAAATAACTCTTACTTACTAATTAATTATATTATTAAGGTGAATTATAGTTATAAGAGTTTATAGCCATTCTAAAAGCACGCTCTCTTTAGTAAATATTTAATATAAAAACTTAACTAAAATCTTTTTATATACTATAATAAGCTAGTAGTTTTTATTATATACTTCTTAAAAATTTATCTTATTTAAGCTATTTATGCTACTTAGGTGACTACTTATCTAAATAAAAGAAAAATAAATAAATTACTTCGTAATTATTACTACTAGAGCTGTATAAGCAAAAATATAGACTATTATATAGCTATATATAAAGCTTATAAATAGAGTTATATATTTTATAATAAGACTTTAAACTTACTTAAATTACTACTAATTTTTAAGTAAGTATAGTAAAATGTTTCTATAAACTTTAAGTCTTTTCCTTTAAATAAAAAAGGATATAATTATGTCTTTATTATTATAAACTAGCTAAGTAAGTATTATTTTTTATTATTTTACTATAAAACTATTACAGCTACTTAAATAGCTAATATATATTATTATTATATCTAATAAGTATTTAGTCTGTCTAGATTAATAGTCTCTAATTATTTTTTTTAGTTCACTTTAGTATTTATAGATAAGCTATATTAACTAATAAAAATTAAGTAAAAGCTCTTAATACTATATTATCTTTAAACTAACGGAAATACTAAAGTTTTAAACTAGTATATTAACTAGTGCCTACGCCTATTTATTAATTATTATTAAAATAACTAATTAGATTTACTATCTTATATAGACTAGATTTAAATAATTCTATTATATAAAACTATAGGATTATTACTCTATTAAATTAAGTTTAGCTACTAGCTAATTTATTACTAGAACTAAAAGAAATACATAAAGGTATTTACTATAGTTTATAAATAAATATCTTATGAGGAAGCATAAAGTTATGTTAAAGCTTAATATAATATAATAAAGCTAGCTATAAAGATAGCTTAATAAGAGATTACTTAAGTATAAGAGTAATAAACTTAATAGATTAATAAGAAGTACTATAAGCTAGACTTTTCTATAGAAAATAAGATATATATTATATCTAAGAGCTTTACTACTAGTTAACTTAGCTAAAAGCTTAACTAGTAAATATAAAGACTTTATCCTATTATAAATAAAAAGGGATACTCTTATTACCTTAAGTTACTACTATATATATATATACTTAATGTCTTTTATGTAGACTATCTATAAAAGATTTTTACTTATTTATTATCTAGTTAAATTAAATTTAAGGAACCGCCTATTGAGATTAATAGATATTTTAAGTGGTTAGTATAGGAAATTCTTAATAGCTACCTATTCTATAATTAACTATAGTATAAAGTATTCTAGCTAGTTTATAACTTAAATTCTACTTAGTATAATACTTGAGGCTTTATAGGCACCTTATATAAAGTAAGAAATTATTATAAGATCTATTTAAAAAAAGTAGGACTATTAATATAACTAAAAACCTAGTTAAAAGCATATAAAGTAAAGAAGAATTTAAAAGTAATAAAAGAGAATAATAAGGCAACTTCAAAAATAAGAGTAATACAGAAACTAGTAAAAAGGAGATTATAACCTAAAGACTTAAAAATAAGCCTCTTTTAAAGAGAGGATAATGTAACAGTACTGTTTATTTAATTTACTATAAATTATATAATATTATAACTACTTATATTAGTTATGATTTAGTATAAAGCTTAGAATATAGCTAGCTCACGTTTAGGCTATATACTGCTTTATTTAAAAGTAAACTCTCTTTATATCTCTTCTCTCTCTATCTTAGTATAGCTAAAATAGAGTTAACTTATTTTATTAACTTATATTTATGCTATAACGCGTGAAGACTGAGCCTATTATTATAATATTCTTACTTTATATATATATATATATATACGTAACGTATTTCATAAGTGAGCTGGTCAAACAAGCGAGCTGATCACTTTGCCAAGAAATTACGAAAATCTTAATAACGTTATCAATTCTTAATATTTTTTAATAGAAATTTAAAATCTATAACGCTATATACTATATCTAGCTAGTATTAAATTTATAGTATAATTATGTTATTAATTAATTTAATTACAATAATTACAACAAGTTTTAATAAAAAAGTATATAGATAATATATTTTCTTTAAACCTTAATAGAACTTTATAAAAATTTAATAACGTTTTATTACACTTATAGATTAAGTTAATAAATTAGTAAATAGTAGTAGAAGTTAATACTTATCTAGATAAAATTTAGGTGCCGAAAACAGCTTCATATAATATAACTAATAAAATTAGACTGGTTATAGACTATTGACTATTTTACTTTAAAAGTAGATAGTGTGGAATGAATAATAAAAATTGTTCGTATAAGAATTTATAATATTCTTATAAAATAGGATTGTCAACCCTGTTTTTATTAAACTTTTGGTCTTAGTTAAATAATTAAATTAATTAATAATATAATTATACTATAAATTGAATACCAGCTAGGTATAGTATATATTCTTATAGATTTTAAATTTCTATTAAAAAATATTAAGAATTGATAAAGTTATTAAGGTTTTCGTAATTTCTTGGTAAAGTAATCAGCTCGCTTGTTTGACCAGCTCGCTTATAAAATACGTTATATAATTTCTGTTTTTTTTCTAATTTTTCTACTTCTTTTTTTATAATAAACGACCCTATTTAGTAACTTTAAGCTAAAATCTAGGTTCTATGAGTTAAATTCTACTAAGAAATTTAGAGCCTATATATAGAAAACTAGACTTTAAGAGCTACTCTTACTATTATTATCTCTATTATTTTCTTATAACCTAAATTCTTTCTTTTTATATTTACTAAGTTTAATAGTAAGTTATATAGGTTTAAAATATAGCTTCCTATAATTAAAGCTAAGCTAGATATTAATAAGTAGACTATAAAAGATAATATAGTAAAGTTCTACTTTATATAAAATAATTTTAAACTATAGATTTAGGTAATAATTCTTTTATAGCTGTTAGATACTAAAAATATAATTAATAAAACTAGCATAATATTATAATACAGCTAGAACGAGTTTATTCTAACTTAAATAAAATTTATAAAGTATAGTAGGCTTTATATAAAGTTAAGTAATAAAAGTATAAGTTACTACCTATTTATATTACATGATTTAAATAGATTTTATATAAAACTAAGAAAAGAAACTAGCCTATTACTATTAAAATTATAATATTTTACTAAAGTCTTAACACCTTAATTTAGTACTTACTATATAGTTAACTATTATTATTAAATAAATACCTAGAATTTTTATAGCCTACTTAGCGCCTGGTAATATAATTAATAATATATTTATTATACTTAGCTTCTACTTAGCTAAAACTTAAGAAAATAGATATCTTTATAGTAGAAATACTTAATATTAGTATAATTAATATTACTAAAGTTATTAATACTACTAACGCAGCTAAAATATAATTAGTTACTTTATTATAATAACTTTAATAAAGGAAAGCTAAATACTATATATACTATAACTTATAAATATACTAAATTTAGAGTTATTTAAAGCTTCTACTAGTATTAATACTAGTACTAGCTATAAATAAGCTGTAACTACTAGTAATTAAGTATCTAACTTTTTAGAAACTAGATAAGTATAACTACTATAAGTATAAAATAAGTAATAATAGTAGTAATAATAATTATAACTTAGCTTATAAGCTCTTTTTATAAAGCTAGTAAACTATTTTAATTTTTTCTATTTTTTAGCTTAATTTTAAGCTCTCTATTATACGTAAAAACTAAGCTTTAAAGAAGGATAATATAATAACATATATTATAGTTATAGCTAAAGTTTAAACTTAAGTTTATACTTAGCTTATACTTAAGCTCTAGCTTAAGCTTAATTTTAATAAAAATATATAGCTTTAGTCTTTATAGTAGTATTTTATTTTTTAGTGTAATATATTTCGGTTATACTTCTACTTACTTATTACTTACACATATTAACTATAATATTTTATATTAAATTAGAATTAGTTTTTTTATTAAATTAAAATTAGCTTTTACATTAAATTAGAATTAGTTCTTATATTAAATTAGATTTAGCTTTTATATTAAATTAGACTTAGTTTCTATATTAAATTAGAATTAGCTTTTATAATTAAATTAGAATTAGCTTTTACATTAAATTAAAATTAGCTTTTATATTAAATTAGATTTAGCTTTTATATTAAATTAAATTTAGCTTTTATATTAAATTAGATTTAGCTTTTATATTAAATTAGATTTAGCTTTTACATTAAATTAGATATAGCTTTTATATTAAATTAAATTTATCTTCTATATTATATTAAATTTAGCTATTAAAAGAAAAAATTTCTTAAAACACTTTTTCCTCTATAGGAAGCGTAATTTAAATTAAATTTAATATATATTAAGAAAAAAACCTTTTTAGACTTTTCTTTCTTTTATATAAAATATAATTTAAATTTAATATAGAGCTTTAAAGGTAGCTTAGTGTAAAGCTTTAAAAATAGCTAAGTATAAAACTTTAAAGCCAGCTTAGTATAGGCCTAAATATAAGTTAATAAATAAATTAATAAAGGCCTTAGTAAAGCTAAGTATTAGCTTAATATAATATAAATACTTAGCTTTCTAAGTATTATAGTTTATTTTATTAGTAGTAGTATCTTTAAAGTTACTATATTAGTAATAAAAAAGTATATCTATTAGTAAAGAATATAGTAAAGTACTTTAGTATTAGTTATATAAGAAAAGTATTAGTTAAGTAAAAAGCTTTAGTAGTAAAAAGTAATAATAAATTAATATTCCTTACTTACAGCAAGATCACGTGATAAAGGAATTTCTTAATTAATTAAAAAAAACTTTAGTACTATCTTAGAGTAGTTTTAATTATAAAATTTCTTTTAATTAAATATAAAGAGCTTTACTAAGCTTAGTAATAAATAAAATATAATATTAAGTTATATATAAATATATATTATTATTTATTATTATTTTTATTTACTACTTAATTTAGTTCTATTAATAAGTTTATGTAAACTAATTTTTTTATAAAAAAAACTTATTAATATGTTATATTAAAAGAAAACTAACGTTTTATTATTATAGTACTTTATTTCTACTTTTCTAATTTTTTTAATAGTCTGCTTTTTAAGCTATTATACTTATATTTTATAAATAATCTTATCTTCCTCTTATATATATATTAATTCCTTAAAATAATAAATATAGTAAATTATTAATATTAAATAAATTATTACAAAAGTACTATATATAAAAAATTAAAAACTAAAAAAAAAGTTAATTAGTTACTATATATAGTATTAAGTAATAATGTAAAATATTATATTAAAAAAATAAAATAAGCTATAAATAAAAAAATTTAAAATAAAAACTTATGTATATAAGAAAAAAAATTGTTTAATAAACTAAACTACTAGCTAAAAGTAATAGAGTTTAAAATAACTTAAAAAAAAAAGAATTAGAAGACTTATTAAATAAGTATTATAAAAGTAAGTAAAAAGAATAGTTTAAAAATAAACTAAAGTTATCTATTTTTAATATAATTTTCTGCCCTTTTTTAAAGGAAAAATTGTTATTATTTATATAGTTTTTTCTATTTTCTACTAATTTAGGCTAGACTAAGGTTAGAGTTTCTAATTAAGGAATTTTTAACATAATTAAATAGTAAAGATACTTAAGTAGTGTAAAGTAATACTTTTATAATTTCTAACTAAAAAAAATTAAAAGTATTCTATAGTCTTATAGTAATAATTACTAAAATATAGTAATAAATATAAAATTAAGCTAACTTAGTTTACTTTAGTTTAGTTAACTTTAAACTTACTTTAAATAATTAGAAAATTTTTATTCTATTATAATAAAGTCTTTTTTTTTAAGTATAACTTTATATGCTAAAGTAAAAGCAAATAAGTAAAAAAAATTAAATAAAAGTAAATAAAAAAAAATATTAGCCTAAATTTATTAACTAAAAAATTGTTATTTTTTACTTAACTAATATAAAAATTTTACTTACTCTACTTTACTTTAACCTCTTTTTAAATTAAATTTTTTAAATAACTTTCTATTAAGTATAGTTTAGAGTATTTTAGACCTAACTAGTTTTTTTTATTTTTTTTTATTAAAATAAATTAATACTTAATATCTTTTAATAATACTAGTTTATACTATTTTTACTTTTCTACTTTTAGGCTACTTTAGAATATTTTTAAATAATTATTTTAGGTCTTTTTAGTATAGTCTAAAGTTTTTTAGCTATACTTAATAAAGCTTAGAATATAATATTTCTAGCTAAACTAAAGTAAGCTAAACTAAATATAATTAGTAATACTAATTTTTATTTAACTTACTTTCACAATCTTATAAGTACTATTAACTTAAGTAAGTAGTTTAATTTTATTTCGTGTTATTTTTCTTTAAATAAATATTATTATCTTTTCTTAAAATTAAGCTATATTAATAAAAGCTTAGTTATACGTAAAAACTAGAATTTAATTTATTACTATATTAAGTACTATAATAAAAGCTAGAATTACTACTAAATAAGTAGTTTAAACTATTTTAGGCTTAAAAACACTAATTTAGTAGTTACTAGAAAGTATAAATAATAACTTAGTTAAAATTATAATACTTTTATTTAGCTATAAGATTACTAACTAGTTTACTTTTAATATATTTAGCCTAGCTAAAAATAACAAGTAGTAGGTTTCTATATACTTAAAAGAAATTCTTTTAATAGCTTAAATATAAGTTTATTTTTTTTATACTAGTTTAGAGCTGTTAAAGCTAATTTATAATTATAAAACTAAAAATAAGTATATTAATAACATATTAACTTTACTTTACTCTAGTAAGCTATTTTTTAATAATACTAGTATTTTAAGTCTTAAAAAAAGTAAGTTTACTCTAAATGTTATAGCTAGCATAAACTTATAAATAATTATAAATAGTTATAAATAATAAAATGTTGTATTAAAGCTACTCTAGTATAAAAAAAAAGAAAAAAGAAAACAAGAAAAGAAAAAAAGAAAGTAAGGCTTTTATAAAGTATTTTTAAAGTATATATAAAAGTATAGCACGTAACTTAGAGGTATAATAAATAACTTTTATATAAAATACTTTATATAACTATAACATGTAACAGGTTATTATACTAGGCTTTTTTTAAATACTTTTAACTAACCTAAACATTCTTAAGTTAAAGCTAGTATATTTAATATTAAAAAGAGTTTATTAGAAATACTTTAATTTAGTTACTAGTAAAGCTTTTCTAAATAAAACAAAAAGTTTAAAAAATCTTAAGAAAAAATATAATTTATTATATTTTAGTAGCTTTTTTTTAACTTTAAAGAAGTCTAATAAGCTTTTCTAGTTTTATAGTTTATTTAAAAAGTAAGTTTAGAGTAATTATAAAAGATTTTAAGTTAACATAGTTTTCTTTAAATTTTCTAGTATTATAAAGTATAGTCTACCTTTTTTTTAAACTAGTTTTATTTTAGTAAAAGTCTTTTTAAATATTTTTAATATAAAATTTAGTTAGCTATATTAATTAAAACTAAATATCTATTAACTATAATAGTTAAATCTTAATTACATTAGTTTAAGTTACTTTTTTTCTTTTTTGTATTAAACTTATTTATTAGAACCATTATAAAGTAGTTTAGTTTAGACTAAGTTTTTATTATACTATTTTAAACTTTTTAAGGTAGTATTTTTTTTTATATAGTTAAGCCAATTTTCTTTATACTACTCTTTTTTTTAGAAAGTTATTTTTAATAATTTAAGTTTAGTTTAGCGTTAAAAGCCTTTATAGTTTTTTTTAAGATATTTTTATAAATAGCTACTAGTTATTTTCTTTTCTAAAGTCTTTTTAACATATTTTATATAACTAGAATTTATTTTTCTTTATTTTTTTTACTATATAGTGGACTTTTTATATATTTAGTTTCTTTTAAGTTATAATACGTTTTAGTATAAGTTATAGTTTTAGTAAAATATTTTTTATAAAATAAGGTTTTAATAAGCTTGTATAAAAAACTAAATAAATTTAAAAATCTTATAAAAAGTCTAGTTTACAAGCTTAAGATTTATAAATTTAAATAATTTTATAGAGTTTAAAGTATTTATTTTTAAGCTTTTTTTTAAATAAAAGGTTATAATATTTTAAGTATTTAATATTACTTTATTTTTAACGCTAAATTAAATAGGCTTATACTTTTTATTATTAATTAATTAATTAATTTCTCTTACACTATACGACCCTAGCGGCATGCGATTCTAAAATAAATAAGTATAAGAAAAAAACTATTTTAGTAAACTAAAAACCTTTAATTAGTGTATATATAATAGTCTATATATAGTAGCTCTTTAGTACTAAAAAAGGTTTTATAGTTTACTCTCTACAAGCTATCTTAAAGTGCGTTCTATAGAAACTAATTATTAAGTAACTAATTTCTAAAGCCTAGTGTAAGCTAATTTAGAGGCTTGTTACATCCTTACTTTATAAACTTAGTAAATATAAAAAGGAATATAAAAGAAGGTATAGTTATAAACTTAATTAAGATATTATAATAAGCGCGCTTTAAAGGGCTTATTATTTATAGAAATATAGCTATAACTTTTAAAGAGCTATAGTTATACCTATATAGCTAAATAATATATATAAACTAAATTCTTTTCTACTACTTATAGTATTCTAGATAGCTGTAGTTTTAAGCTATGTACTATTTATTATAGGTAGTACATATTAGTATTCCTTTTTTCTCTCTAATATTATACTTTTTATTAGAATGGGCAAAGCCTATATAGTAGTTATATTACTACTATAACTAGTAGTGCTTAGCTGTATACTTATACTTTTAGTACTTAAAATACTAGATAAGGTTATAGGTACTATAGAATAGCTTACACTACTTAAGCTTAAAGCGCTATAGAAATCCTTTTTTTATAAACTAGTTTACTTATTTTAAGCTAGTAGTATTTATAATTAGAGCCTTATAGGTCTACCTATCCTGTAAGAAGTAATATAGTTAGTAGATTCTTAGTATCTTTATACCCGCCTACTTTAGCTAGTAGTTATTATTATAAATATGCTTAATTACCTACTCTTATTACCTAACATTAAAGTCTTTTAGCTATATACTATGTACTAGTATAGGAAATTTTTTTTTATTTAGTTATAAGCTTTTTTTAAGTACTTATAGCTATATAGTATTTACCTCTAGTTATTTCCTTATATTTACTAAGTTTACTATAAGGATAAGATCACCACTTAGAAGCCGACGCGCTGCAATAATTGTATCTAAAGTTACTAATTTCTTTATATTATTAACTTTTTATATAAGAGTTTTTAGGTAAAGTGCTTTTGTAGTATTACTATAGTATATAAAAATCTCTTATATAAGACGCTTTAGAACGTTGTGGTTAGGTATAAAAGTTATTAATCTAAATTAGAGAGCTACTATATAAATTAGTGGTAGTAATAATAATACTAATTAATAGAAATATAATAGGAGTTTATTTAATAGATCTTTAATATATTTAAGTTAACTCTCTTAAGCGGTGCTCTACTCCTACTGGTTGTATTATTATTACTTTAGAAAATTAGTATTCTACTACTATTAAGTAGCTTACTTTACTAGCTAACTAACTAAAGCATATAGCCTCTATTATATAGGTAGATATTATATATTAAGTTTGCTATTAAGAACAGTATTAAATTTAGTAATTATTTTTTATATATGCTTTATAAGCGTAAGCCTTAGTAGCAGTATTAAAAAAATAATAAAAACTAGTATTTTTAGATAATAAAAGTAACCTTTAGTTATAGCTAAGCTATTATCTATACTTACGTCATTAAATACTAGCATCCCCTATAAAATAGGGATACCAGGTGTAAGGGATTGAATGTTAATAGAATTAAGATAATACAAGCTCATTATATAGTAATATTAATAAATAATAAAAGTATATACTTTTTATTATACTACTTTTACTAATATTTTTAAGCTCTTTATAATTATTTAGCTAGTTTTATATAAATTTAGTATAATTTAAAAGTATTATTAAGTACTTAAGGTAATTTCTTAGCTAGTATTATTTTTTAAGTATTATTATTATATGCAAGTTTTTTTTATATATAACTTAAAATAAGCTTATTTTTATAAACTCATATACTACGTTATTATATATATATTTAGTTTATAAAAGTAGTTTAGTTTAGTTATCTTATTTATAATTATAATAGATATAGAAATACTATTCTAAAGTTTAGTTTTAGTACTTAGTCTACTTATTTATTTAAAAATAAAATATAATTAATAAAAAGTACTTTATTTTTAAAAACTATATAAAAGTTCTTTACTAAATAAAAGTAAATATGCTTTTATAGTTTAATACTATTAATAATAGTAAACTATAAAGTTAAATAACTTTTTATAAAAAAATATTTACTAGTGTTATAGCCTTTAAATTAGCTTAAACTAGTATATAATAAGCTATTATTAAAAAAATAGTTTACTATTATAAAAATACTATTATAAACTTTTTCATTTAACTTGCTTAATAAAAGTTTTGTAATTAAATTTATTAAAAGATTTTACTAAATTCCTTTAGAAATTAGTAAAAACTATAATTACTTATAATATATATACTTTATAAGCTTTACTCTTACATAAACTTAGTAAATAAGAATATAGTCTTTTATATATTAGTATATACCTAGCTAATAAAACTTTTATTAAACTAAGTTTAAAGTTTTACTAAAACTAAAGTGTTTTATTAAAAAGTTATTATAACATACTTAAAATACTTAAAGCCTTGCTTTAAAAAATATATATACTTTTTTTTAGTATATAAGTAACTTTTTTTATACTCTTACTTATTAGTATAGCTATTTACATTAGGAAAAAAATTAGTAACATTTTTATAGTACTTAGTAGTAGTTAGCTACTATTTACGCATTTTACGTATTTTATTTTATAACTTATAGTTTTGACTTTAAAGTAGTATTAAGCCGCTAAATATAATATTGTCTTATAAAATACTACAAAATACGCAATTATATCCTCTAAAGCTTTTATTATTATTTATAATATTTATATGATTTGTTTATTGCATATATTTTGTAAATTTAATGCTAAGTATATTATATATCTTATATCTAGTTTACTTTTTATATGTAGTACGTATATTTTAAATTATAATTTTAAATTACTAACTACTACTAATTTACTATATAAAATAATAAAATATTATATAAGCTCTATTTACTTTCTCCTTTTTATATTAAATTAGAATTAGCTTTTATACTAAATTGAAATTGGCTTTTATACTAAATTAAAATTAGTTTCTATACTAAATTAAAATTAGCTTTTATACTGAATTGAAATTGGCTTTTATATTAAATTAAAATTAGCTTTTATACTAAATTAAAATTAGCTCTTATATTAAATTGAAATTGGCTTTTATATTAAATTAAAATTAGCTTTTATACTAAATTAAAATTAGCTTCTACACTAAATTAAAATTAGCTCCTACACTAAATTAAAATTAGTTTCTATATTAAATTAAAATTAGCTTTTATACTAAATTGAAATTAGCTTTTATATTAAATTAAAATTGGTTTTTATACTAAATTGAAATTAGCTTTTACACTAAATTAAAATTGGCTTCTATATTATATCTAAAGCTTTATGTAGAATTCTAGAGATAACTTAGTATATAGCTCTAAAGATAGCTTAGTATATAGCTTTAGAGATAGTTTAATATAGAGCTCTAAAAATAGCTTAGTATAGAGCTCTAGAAATAGCTTAATATAAAGCTCTAGAAATAGTTTAGTATATAGCTTTAGAGATAGCTTAGTACAGGTCTAAATACACGTTAGTAAATAAATTAGTAAAGAGCTTAATAAACCTAAATATTAGCTTAATATAAATATATAAAAAAGGAAAGATAGAGAGAAGAAAATTTTATTAAAGCTAAATAAAAAACTAAGTTTAGCTCTTCACGTATAAAGAAACTTAGTATATATAAATAGAAAATAATAACTTTACAGGCTTACAGTGCCTATAGATATTAGTAATAAATTTTAGAAAGTGGATAGGCAAAAACTAGACTACTATACAAGTAAAATAGTATAGAATTTAGGAAGAGAATATAGTATATTATAGTATTTAATAGCATTTTATAGTATCTTACTATATACTATAGTTAAAGTTATAATTAGCTGTACTTTCTAGTAGAAGAGTTATAAGAAAAGTCACATTTAACAGCTAAATACTATTAAATACTTAAATAAAGTTATAATTAGCTATATTTTGTAGTAGAGTTATAGGAAGAGTCACGTTTAGCAGCGAAATACTACTAAATACTTAAAAATACCAGAAATACTAGAATAGCATGAATATAAAATTCTTAGCCACAAATTTTTTTTCCTAATATAAGCTTATTTAAGGTCTTTCTAGACTATTTTAATTTAACTTATCTAGTATACTAGTTACTTTTTATTCTCTTAATAACTATTCTTACTAAAAAAGTTATTTAAGTAGTGTGACTTTTTTTATACTTTTTACTTTTTAAGTCTTTTTAAAACTATATTCTAAATAGTAGTTATAACTTTAGCTTTCTTTAAACTATTTTAGAGTAGAATAGTATTTTCTATTTTTTACTTTTTTAATAAGCCTTAACCTAGCTTAAGTTTGTATAATAACTTTTAAAAAAGCTTATTTTAGGTACTAAATTTTTTTTATACTTTTTATTTTACTAATCTTATAGTCTAGTTTTTATAAAAATTTATTTACTAAATTTATTCTACTTAAATAGTACGTAATATAAAAGTTAAAAAACATAAACTATTTTATTTACTTAGCTTATTACTAAGATAAAACTTTAATAGATATAAATTCTTAGAAATTAATATACCTAAAAGGCCTCTTTTAAGTAGTGCCTTTAATATTTAAAAGTTTTTATAATTATTAGTAGCTTATTATTATAAGTATTATAATTACGTTCTACTAAATTTATTTTATGTAAAAAGAAAGTAACTAAGTACTAGTATTTTATTTTATTTTATTAACTTTAAGTTAACTTAAAATACCTAAAATTATAAATTCTAAAGTATTAGTTGTAACTTAAATAAAGTATTTTAAGTTAAAATAAACTAAAAGAAGTTCTTTTAAAAAATACTACTTAAGTTAGTAAAAGGCTTTTAAAGCTTTATTATTAAAAACTAAAGATAAAGATTTTTTTTTTATTTATACTCTTTTATAGCTAATTTATAAAACCTTTAAATTAACTAGTATACAAATATAGTAACTCTAGAAAATCTATTAATAAACTTTTTATAGTAATTTATAAATTTTAAAAAAATTCTAATATTTTATACACTTTTGAAAATTAGCTAATTTTAAATTAACTTAATATAGTCTTTTTTATCTAAACTCTATTAGGTAAAATAATAAATTTTAAGTATAAAATATAATTAGTATAGAAGTTACATTTAAAAATCTTTATATATAGTTAGTATTTTAAATTTTTTTTTTTAGAATAATCTTAACATACTTTACATACTACTGTTTGTTTTGGAAATAAATAAGTATATTATTAAAGTAGATAATATAATAGATATTAAGTAAATTTAATAAAATAAAGTTTATATAACTTTAGAATATAGTAAAAGTATTTATAAGCTGAAAGAGTATAATAGTATATTTAAAGTAGCTATACTATATTTTAAATGTAGTTTTTTATTTATTTTTTACTTATATTTAGATTTAATAATACATGTTTTAGAAATTTAATTTTATAAAGATTTTAGCTTACTTAAACTAGTTTAAGGCTTTTTAAATTAGTAAAAAAAAGTATTTATTTTTTATAGTAATTATATTTAGTCTCTAGTAATTTATATAGAAACAAAAGGTCCTATTCTTTTTTTAATAAAAAAAATTAGTATACTAGCTTTAAAAACTAAGTATTTTATTTATTTTCTTTTAAGGTTTTAATAAATGTATTCTTTTAATACCTTAGCTTCTAAAACTAAAAGACTATAAAGTAAGTTATATAAAAAAAACTTTTTATATTCTAACTTAATTTCTAGCTTATATAAACTATAATTAGGTAAAAGCAAAATATTTTATTATAAAAAAAATTTATACTTAGGAAAGTATTTTAAATGTAACTTAAACTAGTTTAGGTCTTTTAAAAATACGTAATATACTAATATAAAGTATAAATTATAGTCTAGAATTTAAAGAGTTTTTGTAAACTTATTTACTTTCTTTATAATAATTTATATATAAGGTTATTATTAGAAATAGAAGTAAAATATTTTTTAAATAAAGTTTAGAAATTAGGTTTTAGGTCTTAAGTTAGAGTATACTTAAAATAAAGTTAAATCTAGTTATATTTTCTATTATAAATTTATTTTGATTTTTATAAGTTTAGCTAGTACTATTTTTAATGCTATAAAGTATTTTAGTTTAGTCTAAAATACCCAAAGTTTATTTATTTAAGGTTTTAAATTATTTGCTAGAAAGTTAGTAATTTTAAGGCTAGTTTTTATAATAATTAACTAGTTTATAAAATTTACTTTAATACTACTATTAATTAAGGCTTAATACGCTACTAATTTTTCTAGTTTTTATATAACTCTTTTTAGGAAAATTAGAGTGCCTTTAAGTTACTTTTACTTAGTTTATTTTCTCTTTTACTATACTTTAATAATTTACTTTTTTTAGTAACTAGCTTTATTTATTAGCTTTAGAGACTTATAACTTAAGGCTTTTTTTTTTACTTACTTTTTTTAAAGTCTTAAACACTTATTCTTATAGCACTTAAACTAATAGTAATAATAGTTTTTATTTTTATTTTTATTTTTATTTTTATTTTTATTTTTATTTTTATTTTTATTTTTATTTTTATTTTTATTTTTATTTTTATTTTTATTTTTATTTTATTTTTATTTTTATTTTTATTTTTATTACTTTAAGCTTTCTTTTTATTTTTCTTTCTACTTTTTTTTTAAAGTGTTTTGAGACTTCTAGCCCTTATAAAGTTTATTCTTATTTTTTATTTTTTTTTAGTTTTTTTAAGTTAGAAAAAACTTTCTTTATATTAGATTTAGCTTTATATTCTTTTTTTTCTATGTTTTTATATACTTCTAATTATATAACATATTAGTGCTAGTTTATAGTACTTTTAAAATTAACTAAACTAGTTTAATTATTATAATGTTGCTAACTTACTGATATAAATTATACTAGTAACTAGCTATCTAACTAACTATAAAATACCTTAGTTAGTTCCCTTACTTTTAGATTAAATAGCTTATTAGACTTAGTAAAAGTTAGTTAACTTAGTAAAAATAGAAAGAAGTAAATATAATAAGTTAAGATTTAACAAAATAGTATTAAACTATTTCACTTAAAGTGTAAATCTTAATTTTAGAGTAACTATAAAGAATTAAAAGTAACTATAAGCTGTTTAATACCTTATACTTATAATAAATCCTCTATACGTATATTATATACTAATTAGAAGTATATTAGATACTACTAGAAGTTATTAAAGCTATTAGAGCTTCTAGCTCTCTCTAATATCTCTAATTACTAAGCCTTTCTTATTATATAACAGGTTGCTTTAAATCTCTTTATATAGTTCTATATTTCTATTCTTACTTTTTGGCTTGTATCTTAGCTTATGCTAATATGTCCTATATTTACTTATAATTCTTTCTTTTAAGTTTAAATATATATTTTTATTTTAGAGCTTTATTAGCCGTTACTGCTAGTTCCCTTAGTTCTTTAGATATAGTTATCTTTTTAACTAAATTATTAATCATCTTATTACCGTTTATAACATTAATATTATAGCTAAAAGTTTAATTTTAACTAAACTTTTTTATTAAAAGTAAAAAAATTTTTGTGTATATAAATTTTATTAAAGTTATTAAAAAATTTATAAAAGTTAATATTCTTTTATTAGTTCTTAAAATAATTGGGAACTTTAGTTAAAGTTTGCTAATTCTATCTTATATTTTTTATATATTAATAGGCTTTTTCGTTAGGAAAAAAATTGGTAGTATTTTTATAGTACTTAGTAGTAGTTAGCTACTATTTACGCATTTTATATATTCTACTCTATAACTTATAGTTTTGACTTTAAAGTGGTATTAAGCTACTAAATGTAATATTATCTTATAAGATGCTACAAAATGCGCGATTGTATCCTCTAAAGCTTTTATTATTATTTATAATATTTATATAATTTGTCTATTGTGCGTATTTTGTAAATTTAACGCTAAGCATATTATATATCTTATATCTAGTTCACTTTTTATACATAGTACGTATATTTTAAACTATAGTTTTAAATTACTAGCTACTACTAATTTATCATATAAAATAATAAAATACTATATAAGCTCTATTTACTTTCTGCTTTTTATATTGAATTGGAATTGGCTTCTACACTGAATTGAAATTGGCTCCTACACTGAATTGAAATTGGCTCCTACACTGAATTGAAATTGGCTCCTACACTGGATTGAAATTGGCTCCTACATTGTATCCAGAGCTCTGTGCAGAGCTCTGGAGGTAGCTTGGTGTATGGCTCTGGAGGCAGCTCGGTGTATGGCTCTGGAGGCAGCTCGGTGTATGGCTCTGGAGGCAGCTCGGTGTATGGCTCTGGAGGCAGCTCGGTGTATGGCTCTGGAGGCAGCTCGGTGTATGGCTCTGGAGGCAGCTCAGTGTATGGCTCTGGAGGCAGCTCGGTGTATGGCTCCGGAGGCAGCTCGGTGTATGGCTCCGGAGGCAGCTCGGTGTATGGCTAGGCAGCTCGGTGTATGGCTCCGGAGGCACGGGTAGGCAGCTCGGTGTATGGCTCCGGGAGGCAGCTCGGTGTATGGCTCTGGAGGCAGCTTGGTGTATGGCTCTGGAGGCAGCTTGGTGTATGGCTCTGGAGGCAGCTCGGTGTATGGCTCTGGAGGTAGCTCGGTGCAGAGCTCTGGAGGCAGCTCGGTGCAGAGCTCTGGAGGCAGCTCGGTGCAGAGCTCTGGAGGCAGCTCGGTGTATGGCTCTGGAGGCAGCTCGGTGCAGAGCTCTGGAGGCAGCTCGGTACAGAGCTCTGGAGGCAGCTCAGTGCAGGTCTAGATACACGTTAGTGAACAGGTTAGTAAAGGGCTTGGTGGACCCAAATATCAGCTTGGTATAGGTATATGAAGGAAGGAGGACAGAGGGAAGAAAATTCTGTTAGAGCTGAACAGAAGACTAAGTTCAGCTCTTCGCGTACGAAGAAACTTAGCGCGCATGGACAGAAAATGGTAACTTTACAGGCTTGCAGCGCCCGTAGATATTGGTAATAAATTTTAGAAAGTGGATAGGCAAAAACTAGACTATTATACAAGTAAAATAGTATAGAATTTAGAAGGAGAGTATAGTATATTACAGCGTTTTATAGCATTTTATAGCATCTTGCTGTATACTTATAGTTAAAGTTGTAATTAGCTGTACTTTCTAGTAGAAGAGTTATAAGAAAAGTCACGTTTAGCAGCTAAATACCATTAAATACTTAAATAAAGTTATAATTAGCTGTATTTTATAGTAGAGTTATGAGAGAAGTTATGTTTAGTAGCTAAATACTACTAAATACTTAAAAATACCAGAAATACTAGAATAGCATGAATATAAAATTCTTAGCCATAAATTTTTTTCCTAATATATAGACTATTTAATACTTTTTAAAGGTAATATTTATAGCTTAACTTAAGATAAAAATCTAGAAATAGTAAAGTCTTACGTTAAGTAGACTAAAACTATAAAAAAAGAGTATAAATTTCTACTAGAAATATATAAGTCTACTAATAAAGCTAGATAATTTTAGAGATATAGTATAAGCATTAAAACTCTTATTATATACTCTAGTTATTAGTATTATAGTTATAAGATTATACTTATAAAGGTATACGTAAAATTAGTAAATAAGTATAATACTAATATATATATATCTACCACAAAAATAAGCAAAGATATTCTTAATAGGTTTAAATTTAAGTTTAAGAATTTAAAGATAAAATATAAGTATTTATTTCTAATATCTCTTAAAGTGCGTTTAAGCAGGACGAATTAATAAAATATATAAAAAATTTAAAGATATATAGTATAAATATAATACTTATTATATTTTAAAATAATAACTAGTAATAACACGTTAATATCTTATATTTTAAAATTTAAATAACTTAATATAGCTGTAAATATAAGAGTTAACTATAATTAAGTTAATCTTAAAAATAGAATTTTATAAAGCTTTAAAACTATTTAATAAGTTATAAAGATATTTTATTACTTATAGTAACTAAATTAAAGACGTTAAGATTAAATTAGTTATTCTAAAAAAAAAAATTTACTATCCTTTAATTAGATATTCTGTACTAGAGAATATAAGTAGTTTTTTTATTTATACTAAAATTTATAATACGTTATTTAGTTATAGCTAAGGTAAGTTATTATAAATTTTTAGAAACTAGTATTAGTATTATAAATAGTAATAAAACTATAGCTCACACATTTATAAGTTATAATTTAATCAAATTAGGAAAATATTATAAAACCTTTAGTATAATAATAGACTAAAAAAGAACTTATATATAGCTAAAAACTATTAATATATTTTATAAGTAAGTGCTTTATATAAGCGAGTGCTCTACTTTAAAACTTATTAAAAAATCAAAAATTCATATTCAAATATCTTAATAACTATATAATAATAAACTCTAAAAATTTAATAGGTAACTAGAAGTGCTTCTAAATAAATACCATTAAATTTTTAAAAGCTAGCAATTAATAGTTATTAAGATATTTAAGAATAAGTGAATTTAGAGGCTGAAATTCTATTATATTAATAACTATTAATTTCTAGCTACTAAAAATTTAATAGTATTTATTTCAAAGCACTCCTAGTTACCTATTAAATTTTTAGAATTTATTATTATATAGTTATTAAGATATTTGAATGTAAATTCTTAATTTTTTAATAAGTTTTAAAATAGAGCGCTTACTTATGTAGAGCGTTTACTTATAAAATATATTATAAATAAATATACATTTCTAAATTTTCTCACTATTTATCTATTATTTTCTTTTATAAGAGTTAAATGGGTTTTAAGCAAATATATCTATATTATAACAGGAAGAGATAAAGATTAATAAATAAAAATAGAAATTTAATTTAGTCTATATATATATTAGAGAAAGAGAAAAAGCTAGAATTAATTTAAAGATAATATTTAAACTACTAGAAACTACTATAAGAAAAAAAGAAAATAACTATCTTTAAATATAAAAGAACTAGAGAAAGGAGGAAAGAGAAAAGTAAACTTATTTATATATAATACTATTATTTATAAAAACAAAGAACTACTAAAGCTATTACTAAAACTATTATCTACTAAATAATTTCATTAACTATTAGTAATTAATATCTTAGAAAAGGAAAAAAACAGAAAAGGAAAAAAACAGAAAAGGAAAAAAACAGAAAAGGAAAAAAACAGAAAAGGAAAAAAACAGAAAAGAAAAAAAACAGAAAAGGAAAAATATAAAAAAGGAAAAAAACTAAAAAGGAAAAAAACAAAAAAGAAAAAAAAACCAAAAAAAAAGAAAAAAACTTATAAGTTTAAATAAATTTAGGTTTATTTTTATTTATATAAGTTACTTATTATTAAGTCTAGTTTTACTTATTATAACTCTTTTTCTATTTATTATACCTTTTTTTTTTGTTATTATAACCCTTTTTTTACTAGTAAGTTTAAATATTTATAAAAGAAAGAATTTAGTAAGTAACCCGCACTATTACTATATAATTAAAATAATTAATAATAGAAGTATTAGTATTAAAATATTAATATACACTATAAGCAGTATTAGAGATCTAGTATTTATAATAAAAAAGAATATAATTCTTTAGGTCGTTCTAGGTAAGTTAAAAGGTAGTTTTAAAATACTAGTTTTAAATACTAATATAACTAACCAGGCCGGTAGGCTGTGCAGTAAGAAAAAAAAATTAAATAATATAAATATAAGTAAGATAAAAGAAGAGATAATTACTAGGCTAAAAAGTATTTATTTAAGCCTAAATATTAAAAGCAAGGCTAGAATAAGTGAAACTATTTTTAGAAAAATCTATAATATTATTATTTTAGTTAGTAGTAATATGAATAGTGCTTAGAAAGCCTACAGAAAAATTAGACTTATTTTATTCTTTATTAAAAGTAATAATAAAGATAAGGTCATGCTTAAAAAAAGAAATAGTCTAAATTAAAAAATTAAAAAAATGCTATAATAAAGTAAAGTAAAAGCAAGAATTAATACTTTAAAAGCTTAAAGTTAAAGTAAAGTTAATTAAGATAGTAGAAATAAAAACAGGTTAAAGAAAAGAAAGCTTCTAAAATATTAGAGATTATAAAAAAAAAGTTAAAAGAAATAAAAAAGTAGATTTAAATATTTATTATAAAAAATATATATATATTACCTGCTTATAAGATTATAAATAAATTATACTCTTATTATAAAGAGATTATATAGTATGTGTAGGAACTAGCTATTATTACTTAAAAAAAGATATAAAAGTTTTAATAAAACTATTTAATAGAATAGCTCGGCTAGTTTTAAAAGGAGTTTAAAGATCTAGAAAAGAAATAATATTTCTAAAATAGAAAAACAAAATAGTAATAAATATATAGAGATAGTAGTTCTTTTAAAATAAATATTATATAATTAGAATTTATTATAATAAGCTGGCTCTACCTGGCCTCTAAATATTATATATTATTATACTTTCTAGTTTTATAGAATAATAACTTCACTTTAAGTAGCAGCTTAATTATTTTCTTTTTCTTTTTTTAGTTTAATTTTTTATTAAATATAGCTTATTTAGTATTATATATACTAAGCCTATAATATTTATAATACTATTTTTAGAAAAAGCTTTTAATAGAAAGTATAATAAAATATCTGCTTACTAATATACATACTAGTAATTTATAACTAAGGGGATTTAGATTTAATAACTTTAATTCTTATCTACTAAAAAATATTCCGCTTTATTATTAAGTAATAAGATAGAATATTAATACCATAGTATTAGCTAGCAGCTTAAAAATAAAAGAAAAGTTAAATAGATTATAAATATCTATACTATTAAATACTAGTTTGCTTATAAAATCTTTATATTACTATTTAAACGCCTAAGTAATATCTTTATATATAATTAATACTAAAAATAAATTTACTATATTTAGTACTATTAGCTTCTGTAAGTTTTTCATAAAGAAAAGAGTACTAAACTATATTATTTTTAAGTAAAAGTTAAAAAAAATAAGACTATTAAATATTATATAAACTAATAAATCTAAAATTAGACTTATAGCTTATTAGTTAATTATAGCTTAATATATCTACATACGTCAGGAAAAAAATTAGTGGTATTTTTATAATATTTAGCTATATTTAGTAGCTATTTATGTATTTTATATACTATACTTTATAGCTTATAGTTTTAACTCTAAAGTAGTATTAAGCCACTAAATATAATACTATCTTATAAAATGCTATAAAATGCGCAATTATATTCTCTAAAGCTTTTATTACTATTTATAATATTTACACGATTTGTTTATTATGTATATTATATATATTATATACATTTTATAAATTTAACACTTTTTAAGTATACTATATATCTAGTTTATTTTTTATACGTAATACGTATATTTTAAAGTACAGTTCTAAATTACTAGCTACTACTAATTTACTATATAAGGTAATGAAATACTATATAAGCTTTATTTACTTTCTTCTTTCTAATTTACCTAAAGTATTCTCTATATTTATTCTAATATTAATATGAAATTAGCTCCTACATTAAATCTAAATATATCTTATATTATATTAGAATTAATTTCTATATTAAATTAGATTTAGTTTCTATATTAAATCGGATTTAACTCTTACATTAAATCGAATTTAGCTTCTATATTAAATGGGAATATTAAAGAGAAGACTCTTTTAAACCTTCTTTCTTTCTATAAGGAGCCTAATTTAAATTTAATATAAAGCTCTTAAAGTAGCTTAGTATAGGGCTTAAGAAATAACTTAATATATAGCTTTAAAAATAACTTAGTAAAGGTAACTTAGTATAGAGCTCTAAAAATAGCTTAGTGCAGAGCTCTAAAGACAGCTTAGTATAAAGCTCTAGAAATAGCTTAGTATAGAGCTCTAAAGACAGCTTAGTATAAAGCTCTAAAAATAGCTTAATATAGAGCTCTAAAAACAGCTTAGTATAGAGCTCTAAAGGTAGCTTAATATAGGTCTAAATACACATTAATAAATAGATTAGTAAAGGGCTTAATAAACCTAAATATTAGCTTAGTATAGATATATAAAGAAAGGAGGATAGAGAGAAGAAAATTCTATTAAAGTTAAATAAAAGACTATAAGTTTAGCTCTTCACGTACAAAGAAACTTAATATATATAAATAGAAAATAGTAACTTTACAGGCTCACAACGCCCGTAGATATTAGTAATAAATTTTAGAAAGTAGATAGGCAAAAACTGGACTGTTTTACAAGTAAAATAATATAGAATTTAGGGGGGGTATAGTATATTATAGTATTTAATAGCATTTTATAGTATTTTACTATATATTAATATTCAAAGTTGCAATTAGCTGCGCTTTGCTATATACTAATATTAAAAGTTATAATTAGCTATACTTTATAGTAAAGTTATAAGTAAAGCTACATTTAGCAGCTAAATACTACTAAATACTTAAAAATACCGAAAATACTAAAATAGCACGAATATAAAATCTTTAGCCATAAAATTTTTTTTCCTAACGTAGACGTTATTTACTATTTTATAACTATATTAATTAGAAATAATCTTATTTTTTCTGAAGTCTTTAAAGAAGTTATAGGCTTTAAACTATATTCTAATAAGACACTTTATAATAATATATTAAAAAAAAACTAATATTATTAAAAAAAGTTTATTTAATTAGTAACTAGAGATTTATAAGAGCTATACTAATAAACTTAGCTCTATATAAAATAAAAAACATTATAAAGATAATAGTAGAGTCTAATATTTAGTAAAACTTAAGAGAATTATTTATATATATAACTTCTTTATATACGCATTATAACTACTGTAATCTAATAATAGTAAAATATATATATTTTTTAAATATAACTAGAGATAAAAAGTTTATTTTTATTACTACTTAAATTATATAAATTCCCGTGAAGAATGCAGTACTAGATTGTGTTATTTTTAAATTAAGAGTTTAAAAATTAAACTCATAATTAAAACTAGCTTAAATAAAGTAAAGTTATTATTTATATAATAGAGTAGAAAATTTATTTCTCTAAAGCCTTTACTTTTATATCTTAAATATTTTTTATTTTTTATTTTTTAATTTCTAGCTATAAAGTTCTATTGCACGCGTTCTTATTACTATAGCTAAAAATATTTATTAAAAAGGCTTTTCTAATAAATAATTAAGTATAAAAGTAATAGATAATAGCTTATAGCTTACTACTACTAGTTATTATAGTATAAAGTTAGTATAATAAAATTTTTATTAATATAATAATTATATTACTATTATATTACTTACTACCTCCACTTAGGTGACGTGACTATTTATTTAAGGAAACTTATTAAAAGAAAGTAATATAAAAACTATTTAATATATAATTACTTAGCTTATAGCTAGGCTTAAATCTAGTATTATTTAACTAGCTAATATAAATATATTCTAAGTATATAATAGGATACTCTTAGGCTTATACTAGTTATAAGACTATAAAAAAAGTATAATAAGATTATAAAAGATCTTTTAGTATATTTATATATTTATAGTATTTTATAGAGTTTATAATGCCGCCTATATTATCTATCTATAGTATTTATTAAGTAAGATTTTATTCATAGGTTCACCTTTATATTTTTTATATAAAACTAAAATTAAAACTAATAAATAATAAAGCTAGGATTTTTTTAGTAACTATTTTTAAAATTAATTTAATTTTAATACTATAAGAGCGTATGTTCACCTTAGAAATTCTTAAAAAACTTAAGTCTATATATATAATAGTATTAATAAAAAGTAATAGCTTAGTACTAATAAATATAAAAAATAAGATTAATTTTTACTTCGTCTATTTTATTAAGTCTAATAAGACTTCTTATATATATAAACTAAATAGTAACTAAAAAAGCTTAATATATAAGAGCGTTCTAATAGCACTTAATAATAATATATTAGCTAAGAATAGTTTAGGTATTTTAAAAAAGTTTATTTACTAAAAGAAATAAAAGCTTTAGTTAAGTTTTATAATACTAGTTATTACATAATAATAGAATTCTAAAATTAGAAATACTAAATAACCTTTATATAATCTTAATTATTTTAATGTTATTATTATTATTATTTCCTTAACTCACATATTCTTACCGCTAATAAGATCTTTTTAATATGAAATTAATAAAAAATAAGATATTAAAAATATTATAGTAAGTTTACTAAAGTAATTTAATAACATAAGTTTTAAAATCAGTACTCAAAATCCTTATACTGAGAATTATTTTATATAAATAAATATAATAATAAATATTATTTAGTAGTATGTAATGTATATACTTTTAATAGAATTAACTAGTTTAAATATTAATAACTATATTAGTAAAAATAGTTTTACACTCTAAAGTTATTCTCTTATAATCTTAAAGTTAATCTCTTATTCTAATACTTATCTATAATCTCTATATATATAATATATTAGTTATAACGTATTATATAGGGGACTGGCCTACCTAGGTGACTGGCTTATTTTAACACTAAAGTTAAACTTTAACAGCAAAATACTTAATAACACTATAATAATTTATTTAATCCTAGATTTAGTAAGATTACTCTGACTCTAATATATGCTTTTTATAAGTTTTTCTATTATGCTCTAGCTTACTACAGAGGCCGCAGTGCTTTTTTACTAGTGAACTATTCTTTATAACACCTTATACAGAAAACTCCCTAGCCTTTTCTATACTACTATTATTAATAGAAGCTATTATATTCTCTGTCTTGCCTACAGTAATCGTCTCTCTAGCCTATATATACTTTCTTTTATGACTTTTATACTTTGTTGACTTCTTATTTACTATATAAAGAGCTGTAAGCTTGTTGTGTATTAGTATTATTTTATACACCATCTTCTCAGCGCCCTTTTATAGCTAATTAATTAATTAAATTATAAGAATAAGTAAGAAATCTTAGTGCCGTTAAATTTACTTATAAATTAATATAGATTAAGAGCTAATTTCGCGCGTATTATATAGTATTTATAATTTCTATAGAGTCTCTTATAATAGCTCTAGTATAAGCATATAAAGGTATATATTAATCTAAAATAAGATAATATCTAGGTTAAATGGGACTAGGTTAGTGTCTTAAAAGCTTTCTAAAATATTACTCTTTAAAAAGGCCTTTTTATGAGCTGCTATAAAGGCTAGAAGGAACTATTCTTTAGTAATATATTAAACGCGTTAGTATAAGAGCTTATTAATCTATATACTATATACCTTCTTTAAGGGCGTAAAATAGCCTATATTAAGTGGCTATACCAAATACGATAAGTATAAGAGCATATAAAGAGTAATAATCTTCTATTCTTTATAAATTTCTTAGAACTCTAGTAAGTTATAGCTCTTATAGCTGTTAATAATCAGCAATCAGTATACTCTTATAGTATGCTTTTTTATATACTTATTAAAGTACTTTAACTATATAACTCTAAGCTCATTATTTATCTAGCTGTTTTTACTAAAACTAATTCTCTAGCTATAAAACAGGTCTTGCTCTTTAAACTAGATATTAATATAGCATTTACCTGTAAAGATAATAAATAGTAGGAGTACCTATTTTATTATGTTAATTGCCTTTATAACTATAACCTATATATAATTACCTAGCTGAATAAGCTTATGCCTTTCTTAATATCTATTAGCACTAGTTATAACTATTTTAGTTACTATTACCCCTATTATAAAGCCGGTCTCATTAAAGTTGTAGGTATTTTTATTCTAGATTTTATACTTTTCTTTTATCTTTTAAACTAGCTTAAACTACGCGTTGATAGGCACTAGATCTTTATTTAAAGCTCACTATTAATTATATATACGTGTAAGAACTGTTTCTATCTTATCTTTATACTTTATAAATAAGTCTATCTAGTTCTTATTAATACCCTTCTTGTTTCGTGTGTTTAGCAGATTATTAGTTATTATACATATCTAAAGCTTTATAGCCGGAAATTCTTATATATTAAAGTTAAGTATACGTTTAATAAGCGCGTCCTCTTCGTGTAAAGTAAGTTATATTAATTTAGGCCTAATATCACGCTTTATAGATATCCTAGTAAGGGAGCGGTGTAAAGTCGTTTAAGAAACTTAATAGAGTAATATAAGCTATTATATACTTAATAAAGAGTCTTCTTGTTTTACTTAAGTAGCTATAAATAGATTTGACACCATTTAAGGTTATATAGCGTTATTAGGTTAATACATTATAGTATTAAAGTTAGTAAAAAGAATTTTAGTATTAAAGTAGGCCAGTCACCCGGGTAGGCCGGTCCCCTATAAAATACATTATACTTAGTTAGAGTTATATCTAAATTTATTTTAACTAAAGCTTTTAGTAAAGGGTATAAGTAGACTATTACTTAAATAAAATAATTATTATAAAGACAACAAGCCTTTATTAATTCTATATAATTATTAAGAATATTAATATAAGGTTTTCTATAGAGTTTAAGAGTATAAATAATTTTAGTGTAGCTATAAGTATATATAGTTATCTATATATTATAATAACATATTATAAAAAGAAGATAATAATAGCAGGGATGTTATCTTATAGATAGATTAATATAATAAAATAGTTTTATTTTAATTAGAACTCGCAATTATAGCCTATACTATAGTGTATAAATAAGAATAGAATTATAGATTAAAAGGTACACTCCTTTATACATACTTATAATTTATTATTATACTACTAGATATTCTAATAAAGAGTAGTAAGCCTCTATATTAGATAAATTAAAGTTTATATAAGTTACTAAAGTTTATAAAATAAACGTAGTTACTTACACTATATTTACTTAGCTTTATATAATATATTAATATAATAGAAATAAAATCTCTAGTTAATAAATAAAGTGTTATTATTAGCTAAGCTTTTTTAAAAAAAATTTATATAATATTACTAAGTAAACCTTACTAATATGCTGGCATCTAAACTAAAGTTAATACTATAAAAATTAATAAAATAACTATATTATATAAGCTTATATTTAAGGTGCTGATTATAGAGACTTTAGGTATTATATAAATAATAAATTTCTTCTATCCTTTTAAGTCCTGTGCTTTAAGTAGTTAAAAGTTTAACTATAAATTCCTACTATTAACGTTATAAGTACTATACTAAATTATTTTATTAATTTTTTAAATAAGATACTTATACCTTTTAATAAAGAGTTTTATATAAATCTATTAAATTTATTAATATTAGTTAGATATATTAAACTGTAGATCCCTTCTAGCGTGTTAAGAATATTTTTAGGTAGTAATACAGCCTAATTAAATTTACTCTCTAATAATTTAATACTTAAATTTCTTTTTCATAAATATAATTAATTTTTAAAGAAAGTATTAGATATTAAGCATTGCATTCTCTTAACTCTAGGAAACTATAAAAAATTTATTAAGTATTTAAAAAAGAAAAAGTATAGCCTTTACTTTTAATTTACTATAAATAGTAATATTTAGTACTATATATCTGCTGCTAAGCCTACTAGTATCTTATTTTAGCTTTAATTTAAATAGTTAATATAAATAACTAAAGCTCTTATATTTATTTACTTTTAAGATATTATTTATTATAATATCTATTTAAATAACTTTCTTTTAGATAATTAGCTTTATCTTTAACTTTGTGATTTTTCTAATTTTTTATTTAGTAAGCTAGATAGAGTAGTTATGAAAAGTACTTAATTTTTCTTTTTAAGAGATTTACTTACTATCTTTAATGTGAAATTAAATCTCTTTATATTAAACTCTACTATATATTACATTATGTCAGGCCATAAGCTATATAATATTTTATTAGAGAATAAAGTATTAGTACGTTATTTAAAAGAGGATTTCTTTAAAATAGATTTAATTATATATAGCCAAATCATTATGGGCTGTTGGAAATAATATTTTAATAATATAAAAAAGATAATACAGGCTCTTTTAGAAGAGAATATAGATATAAAAAAAGCTAGAGAGTAATATAGAAAGCTAATTAACAGAATACTAGAAAGAATTTACTAAACGTCTATAATTTAAATATAAGGCTTTTACTAAATTTTATGTAACTCAGTAATATTAGTTAAGTCTATGACTAAATAAATGTATCTTAATTAATAAGTTTATTTAATATAATAACATATCAACCTAGGCAAGATTACAGGGTATATTAAGGCTTATAAAAGATATAAAAAGAGAGAGTAATTATGATATAGTTTAGATTAAATTAGGGCTAGCGCACTAGTGTAAATGTAATAATAATAAAGGAGTTTATAAATACCCTCTATTACCGGAAGCACTAGTCTAGTTAAACTATTTCTAAGTAATTACTACTTGAATATTGTTGTTAGTAAAAATGCTGTTGAGTTTGGAGAAATATACTGGCTATTTCTTAAGGGCTTTTTACTTAATAAGTAGTTCTATCTAACAGTGTAATCTTCAGCACTAGAATAGGGCTATTTTATAGTATCTTAAAAGGTATATATTTAAATCTAGGATTAAAGCAACTACAAAGCAAGCGTGAAGAAGTAGAAGTAATATTTAATATTTATTTAATATATACCACGCTTTAGCCTTATAGGTGGTGATGAGGCTATGCTAGGAATTAATACTTAAATAATAAAGAAATTAGAGTTAATTCCTATTTAGACAGTAACTAGCTATAAATAATTATATAATAATAATAATAGTCTCGTTTAGTGTTTAAACGGCACGAGTCAAGCGATGTGAAAATAGAACTAAAAGGGGAAAATTATTAGAGTTTATCTACATTTTTACTTAGAATAATATTAGGTGGCTATTATTACTTTCGTTAGGGGCCTAAGTGTTTAAGTTAAAATTAAGTAGTATTATTAACTAGCTATTTACTACGTTAGCTACTAGATATAGTTTAATTATATAACTTCTATTATTAGCTTGCTTAGCCTTACCTCTTAATAGTAATAATAAATTTTTAATTGTTTAACTGCCTTATAGCTACTACCTAGCTCGTGCTAATTATATATATTATTGGAAATAAAACAACGCTGTCTTTAACCTAGAGACTATACTATAGAATTAATATATATCCTCTCTATTAAGCTTGCTGCTGCATAGAAGATGCTAGATAAGAAGGATAATTCTTTACTTTAAGATAACTTTAATTCTACTCCCTATATACTTAGCTATATTGGTGACTATAACGTTGTTTTAATAGGCCTATTAGCTGGATAGATAGGTATCTAGTTTGCTGCTATAGTTACCATATAAATGATATTTAAGTTTATGTTAATTTATATTCGCTTTATGGTTAACATCAGCAGCAGAGTCTCTAGCGCTAAATTAGATATATAACTTAGAAATATAGTAATTAGTTAACTCTACTTACAGCATAGGGGAGTAGTGCAGTACGACTTTAGAAAAACAAAAATAAGTAGACACTAAACCTGAATAGGATAGCTTAATATATTGTTGGTAGTATTACTTAATGCGGTTTTAAATCTATAAGTGCTTTACTACTAAGGCTAGAGTAATATTACTATATACTTATCTATCTTTAATTAGCTAGAATACTTTACTCATGCTATAGCAGGTCCCAATATATTATTTAAGATAATATATAACTATGTAAGAGAAGAAACGTGTGAGTGATATAGTAAAGAAAGAGAAGTAAACTAGGCCCCATAAAAAAGTCAAGAGGTCCTAGTCTATTACGGTATAATTATAATAGGTAATTAGGTTATAAAGAATAGTATTACCAGGGACGTAATAAGCACAAAACTAGGAAGAGTAATGTGCTTTAAAATAGAGGCTACTGGACTAATAAATAACTTTTCTTATCTTATTATTTAAGGTATTTGTGATTACGCAGACTCGCATAAGAATAAGAAGTAGTAGCTATATTATTAGAATTATAATTACTACTAAGTATACGTAATTTTAGCTATGTATATAAGCTCTATATAAGCCTAAAATAATTAAGTAAGCTTTATTAACCTTAGCTTCTAATACATATACGGCGGCGATAGCTGCTGTATGTGTAAAAGAGATCCTATCTATTATATCTATAGCTAAGGTAGTTATGATATGGACTGCTAATACTGCTACTATATATATAAGTTAGCTATTTTCTTAATAAAAAGATGAAGACGATTGATTATTGTAGGTGGGATTATTTATTTAGGCCGTAACTACGTGTCTTTTATTTAAGAAGGCCTATTTGATAATAAAAGATTACGAACTTGCTCTTTTCTTCTATCATTAATTTTCACTTAGTAGAGTAATAGCTAGAACTTTTGTAGTTAGGACTCTATAGAAACTATTCGCTCGCTTCTGTTTTTACTTACTTCTATAACTAGTATAAGCCCTCCTGGAATCAAACGTTATTATAATTGTCGCTAAGTTAGCTGACGTTAAGGAGGCTGTACACTTTCTGCGATTCTATGAAACTGTTAAAAAAAAAAAAAAAAAACTCGAATGTGTTGACCGCTGCGCTATGTGGCGTCTGAACCTATCTTTAGAGGACCAGAACTAGATCTCAAAGTCTCCTTTGAGCTCATCGCACATTCTGTTAAACTGGCTATGTAAATGACTAATTCCATTCTTCGTTCTTGTTACTTTTGCGTGATGAAACTTTAACGTTTGTTACTTAACTTCGTAGCTAGTCTCACATGACACTGGTCCGGCTTGTGAATGTTTAAATCATTAATCTGTAATAGGGTAATTACCTGCCTTTATGAATGTAGATAAGATCTATTCTAGTAGTAAACTTGTAGCTATGATGGGGCTATAGCTGCAGAACCTATGTAGTGTTCAGCACATTGAACTCCAGCACTTCTGTAATGCATGTGATGCTGTCTTGGCCTTTAGACTGTAAGAGACTAACTAGTGGTTTGTAGCATAAGTCTTTTGCGCCTCGCAGTCAGCATTTAGCACTGCTAATGTGCCTAGTAAATAACTTCTTGTAATTGTCTATTAAATCCTGTAGGTTATATGCATCTGGCCACTGTTATCACTGGCTCTAGTGAAGTAATAGGTGAGTGTACTTGTAATTTGGATTACGGAAAATGAGCGTCATTTCATTGATTTGTGATTCAGATTCCTTGGAGACAAAGACTGTGACTTTATTGTAATGGTTTTTAGGGTACGTTAGGAATGGCTGTGCTTTGTTAACTAGCTCTCTGTTAATAAGGCGCTGTTTAATTCCTAGACTTTGCACTTACCTTTATGAAACTCGGCCTTCCTTTTATTTCCCGCGAACTAGATAATGAATGTAAGTATGTTATTAATATTTGTGACGTCTCTTATAAGGATGACGGCTATTGTGTTGTTAAGGAACCTGCATAGAGTCAGCAGAAAGGGAGGGTATCTGAATATTTTATGTCTGGCTTAACCATACTGGTACCAGCGGTAAGTCTCATTTGTATTGCATAGATTCATGACATAATCTCTAGCTCTTATGCCTAATTCCGCTGCTGCTAAGTAGTTAACTTAATTAATGGATATTGGCTCTTGAGTCTGTAACCTAAAGAACCTCTCTATTAGCGAGGTACGCTGTGAAACTTTTTTCTCTAGATATTTAAGCTAATCACAGATCTTGCTTGCCTTCTTGGCGTTGCTGGTAGTGATGATATGGTTGATGTTTGTGAGGGCGAAACTTATTTTGTTGGCCTCAGACATTAAATGCTCCTTCTGCATCTTCTAGTCATCTAGAGAAGTGGAAAAGCCGATGTATGTCCGGATACTGTCCTAAATTCCTGACTCGGGTATCTTTTTAAGCTTATGGATTCTATAAATGATTTTGAACAGATTCGCTGTCACCTCTTCAACTATCTGCAGTATATCTTGGTTACTTTCATGATTAGTATTAAGGACTCGGAATCGTTTCTCGCGCAAAACCTCGCCTAAGTGGCGCAGGGAGAACGAGAGGGAAGTGCTTCGGCTGTAGATGTGTTGTAGTTTAGTTGGTAATGTCTTTGTAAGCGCGGAGAGCTATTAGTGCTGGAGATATAACGCGGAGCTATACACCTAAATTAGATTTGTGACTACTCAAAAACTCATGTTGCAGAGTTCAGCTCGAAGAAATTGCCATGGGACGCTCTGAATTGTAGTGGGTAAGTAATAGGGTGGGTAATTAATGCCAAAGATGGTTTAAAACCACAAGAGATAATGAGCCTTATGCACTTCCTTATTTGCTTTCTATGCATGCCCCACTTTGCACGTGTTGCTTGGGCTTGGCTGTTAAGCTAAGAATTATAGTAGTATCGTTTAACTGTACACAAATCGGGCGCTGTGCTGCAAGCTTGCTAATCTTAGCAAAATCCCGCAAAGCTTCCTCAACGCTAGTGGTAATTAACAAGACGGAGTAGAGCCTGTGATCAAATGCTGAAATCCGGTTTATAAAGTTTGAAGTAAGTGTTTATAGCTTTAACAGCCGCTATCGTCCTGCTCAAGGACTGGATAAGCTGACGGTTTGATAAGGAGGCTATTTCCCTCCATCTCTAATAGGCAAACCTGCGAACAAGAAAAAAAAAACCCTTAAGGCAGGCGTCCAAAGGCTCCAAATCCTTGAAACCATTTAACACCCCAAACCTCTCTAATTCCAGCTGGCTTCATATTAACGTCTCGATACTCAGCCCTGACGAGTTCATATTGTACAAAAATGAGATTAAAGAGGGATTGGATAAAAAGCAGGTCGAAGAGCTTGTCAAGGAGTATTCTAAGACAAATACTTAGAAGACCAATGATCTCAACTTCTGATTGAATCGGCTAGAGGAAAATCAGAGACACTTAGTCATGCAAGAGCTTAGGCTAAGAGTTAGTAAAATAGAGGAGTAGTTCTGGTTAGGGGTGTCTGAGAAGCAGATCATTGAAGCGCACGCTTAAGGTACTAATGAGAATATGAAGGGAGTTCTCACAGGTGTCGTATGCACTATTCTCGTTGGTCTGCTGGTTGTGGCTGCATGGTCGTACGCGTTTAAGAAGAGCTCTAGGGATGCTGCTGCTGGAACCGATAATAGTGATGACTCTAATGACGATTGGCAGAATGCGGCCAAGGGCTTGTTGGTTGAGTAACTAGACTTTGCTATGGCGAAGCTCCGGAAGATAAAGGTATGAAAAGAATGATGGAAGAGGTCATGTTAACAGCTGGAAGTACTCATAAATATTGTCTTAAACATGTGTTAATTAATTGCTTAAGGTAACGACTAGTTATGTACATAATAATCAAATATGGTTTCATTAACGTTTTATGATAACGTGTTGGGGTCATTACCTTTGGATGCTACTATTTTTAGTGCAAGGTAGTAAGGTTGCACATCTTGGTTCTGCTAATAGAGAAAGATAGCGAAGACGTACTTGTGGGTGCTTTCTTGACACCATAGATATCAGTACTCGGTAACGTGATCTTTTGGCATCCACTGCTACATTTAGAACCCGGTGAACCCGCTTCACGTTATACTCTCATCCTATTCCAATTGTTCCATAGTGGCACTAATAATTAGTTGACAAGTTGCATACTGCTGCCTAGTGATCACGTTAACGGTAATCTAGCCTTGTCTGAAGAGACTTCCTAATGCTGTGTATTTGGAAATGCAGACCACTCTTCCATTACTATCCTAGCTAGAGTTCACAACAAGGATTAACCATATGTGTGTGTGGAAAGGGACAGGTATATTGAGGATATTATAACGGCCTTACGGGTCATTCCCGCGTAATATGTACCAGCAGGCTTGTATTGCGCCTGGCGTGTGATTTGGGAAGAGTGGAAATATGTCATCCCACTTCATACCCATCTTACACTTGTACGCAAGTAAGTGTTGTTTGTCTGACTTTGATTACGGCTCACGCGTTCGAACGTGTACGCGCCTATGCTCTCTGTTGGACCACCTGTTGTCGTTATTATTATTGTCGATCCTAGCATCAGAATCGCTATCGCCTAAACGTTTACTGCTTGAATTTTCGCCACTATTCTCAAAATCGTCGTCTTTGTTGCTTTTGTTGTTTGGGTTAACGGCACCACAGCTGGTGCCTTTGGCATGCGGACTGTGTGACTGTGTCTAGCTTCAACTAGCGTGTATGTCCGGCGCATCGTGGTGGTTATACTGACAGCCTATTAATAACCACGAATTTGACGTCACTTGCGTTATGCGGAGTAGTTGTCCTGCATTACTGATGAAGTCGCGTACAATTGCCAGCGGCTTTAGAGACGACTGTGAGGTTTTGTTATTACAACGGATGATCGCCGTTACTAACGTCGCGCGTTTCGGTACCTGGTAAAGGGTAATGTCAGTTACCTGACGGTCCACACGGTTGCTTCGTCTATAGTCGATACTACGGTCATAAGCTACCCTCATTCCTAGAGAGGACGTCCGAATGGAACTAGACTGAGTCACGGTGTCTGCTTGGGTTCCAGAGTGGCAGTGTGATGGTGATAACTTCAGTTGTCGCATTTTTTTGCGGGCATCGTCCTCTGGCTGTGATGTTTATAGTCAGTTAGTAATAGACAGCGCCGGCTGTCCTGGAGGGGACGATTACTACCTTTATATTGCTGAGAAATTACTGTATTAGCCTTGCGGAAAACGCCTTAGTCGCTATTAAGTTCGTCTTTGTTCTCCTTAATCTTATTATCGCTACTATTGCTTTTATTCTCGCCCTTGCATAAATCCTTATTGACGTATAGATCACCCTCCGTTCGTCTAGATGGGGTTGGGGAGATTGACTGTCTTAAGGGCTCTAGCAGCTCCTTATTTACCTCGTGCCTATAGCGTTCACTGTTGCTACCATTCGCTAAATTAAGGAGATTGCTTCGTGGTAGGTCTGAGGTGTCAGCGCTATTGTCTTTACCGCTATCATCTACGTCACCAGTATTTAGATCGTTGCTGACTCTGAGAGGCGAAAGGTGACTGCCATGGGCCTGCAGTGGCATTGTCGTTGCCAATGTTAGTGTATACACAGGGCTGGATGTAAGGCTCTCTGCCTGTGGCTAGACTGACTACCTCTTTGCTAAACGGGAGTCATCTGAAGCTAGTGTTGAGGTATGGTCTGACACTTCTATAGAGGAGGTAATCGTATTAGCGAATGAAGCGTACTTCTGCTTGCGTGTTGCAGATGGCCAGGTCCTCATGCTAATATTATCGTAAGATTCGTCCTGCTCCGGAAAACTATCTTTAAAGTCGTTAAAATGGACTCCTTAAGTTTATGGGAGAATTACTTACTGTTATACACGTCTCCTATATTCTCTACAGAGAATGCGTGCATGCCAGCTACATTCAGATTGTCGTCCTAATATTCTTGTGGTCTGCCGCTAGATTGGATATCATCTATGTTATGGCTTGCTCCGGCTGCGTTATTATCTAGTACTAAAGGAAATTCTATTATTAATTAGGAAAGCAGTGCCGCAACGCCATTAACACACCTATCTGGACTACTTCTGTTGAATAACCTATCTACGGCTAAGTCCACCTCAACGCCTACAGCCTAGTTAGGTCTTTCCTAGCTGGGCTGCTGACTCTGTGGTATCTGCGGAGGAGGAATGGTGCTAAGGCCGTCTTCGCCATCTGCACACATATTTTAGCCAGGATCTATTAGCTTGTACGGTCTAAGAGCTAGAAATACCTAGATATAGCGAACTTAAAGGGCTAGCAGCTTCTACTATAGTTGGTAGTTCCGGATCTAGAGAACGCAACGCATTGGGGTCTGATAGATCAGTTGAAAAGTCATCGATGTCAGCCCACTCTCTATCATAATTGTAGGAGCCATCTTCGTAGGGGTTGTTCTCCGTTATATTGGGCTTATTCTTAGCCTTAGGCTTGGATTTCGTCTTGCGCTTAAGTGCTAAAGGATTGAAAGGAACATATTTTATAGAAGGAAGTAGAGTAACCAGTGGAAGAGTACTGACAGTAGCCATTATGATTAAGGGTTTGCTGAGTTCTCTAGCCAGGGAATTGGAGCTGGGTCCAGAGGTTTAAATACGTTGCTATCTCTCTGAGCCGACGAATGTTACTTGGCGTACTGTTGCCGACAATACCTCCTAAGGCAGGATCGTGAGGAGTCCGCATAAATGCCGCATCACAGCCTAGAAGCTTAGTCGTGGGTGGGCAGTACAGCGACAGCTCCTGTATTAAGAGCGGCAAGGACGGCGTTGAATAGTTCGTTTCCTTTGGGGTCTCCGAAACGATCCTGTAAGAGCTTAGCCATCACATACCGTGCTTACTAGGCGCTGCGGGAGGGTTCACTGTAACAAGAGCATGCACAGCTTCCCGGGTGATTAGCTAGAAAATGTTGTAACACCTCCTCCTGACCGTTCTCCGCACGTCAGCCTACCTATCCACGTCATGATCCGTCATCCACATCTTTCAGCTAAGCAAGGATCGATATTGCTTCGAACGAGACTGCTGATTGCCAGCCAATCTTCTGATCATCACGCACCTCCTGAGGACAGACAAGGCTATACTAAGCAATGCAGAAATGTACAATTTCCACCGGGAGTGCTCCACTCTGATTCAATGGTTGGCTCCATTCATGCGTCACCGCCAGCCCAACTCCAACGCCAATCTGTCAGCTACCAGTTCTCAGGCACCAGTTCCTTGCGGGTAGCATTGCGATGTTACAGCCACACAAGAGACTTTATGCAAGGCGAAGCAACCTGCCGGGGGCTATGATGGCAACGGAGAGGCCATGAGAACGAAATTAATGCCTTATTGTGAGTGACTGGCCGCGCTATTGCCGAGACATCCAGCGCGAGCGGGACACGGGTAATAGAGGGCAGGATAGGGCAGCTATTCGACCAAAGGAGCAGGGCTCAGTGCAGGATAATCAAAAGTTGAGACACCAGCCTAAGCGCCATACATGCATCCGTTAAGACATGCATGAGGCAGTGCGTATGCCATCGGCGACTCCGGAGAAGGGAGCAGGTTGCTGAATCAGGCAGGCCGGTTTTGAGCGTGCCACTGGGAGGAGGCCTCGTCCCTTGGACCGCGGCTTTAACTTGCGCCAGAGGAGAGAGGAAAAGAGGAGCGTGTGGTTAGCTAATTGCTTGCAGGGACGAGCTCAGAAACGACTTCTCTAGCAGCTCTTAAGGGAGTACATGAAATTGGGACCGCGCAGTTTCCATGGGAGCGGGACAAAGGGAAGGACAGAGCAACAGAAGGAGAGTCAGGGACAAGGCAAAGCAAAGTGCGACTATAGAGCGACAAGGCGAGTTCGAAAATGAAAAATGCCTCACGCGGCAATTTGGGGGCGCAATAAGGGCGGGTAGTGCGGACAACGGCGAGTGATTGGGGGGATGTGGTGAGAGTAGAGAGAAAAAGGTGAGAAGGATGGAGGATAAAAGACGGCGAAGGGAAGGCATTTTATGGTGGACGTTGAGGACGATTGCTGGTTCGGGGGTAGCACAAAAGTCGTAAGCGAGGCCCGGATTACCCGAACGGGATACATCCATTTCCTAATACAGGCTTACTATCTTATTATTTACTATTAAAAAATACTTTTTAATAAATAACTTGTATATTTTTAATTAGTTTTAATAAACTTTATAGTTAAAAACTTAACTACTAGTTTTAACTGAAGTTACTAAAATCTTTATTTTAAAAATAAAATACTTTTTAAAATATTTTTAGTATTAGATTTTTATAAACTTATAAACTATTTTAATAACTAGCTTTTAAGTTTACTAAATAAATATTTTGTGTACTATTTAATAAAATAGCTTATTTTATAGTATTGCTATTTTAATTAATATTAAAGTAATTAACATAAATTATATTAATAAATTTTTAATTTATTTTTAAAAACTTTGCTTTTTACTACTTTTAAATGTTTTTAAAAAGGTTATATTTTGTAAATTATTAATAGAATATTTTATTATATTAATTGTGTTAAGCTTTTTTTTTATAATAGCTACTAAAATTTATAATTAATCTTTTATTAAGTTTGAATAATAAAGTATAGAGTTAAATTTAATTATATTATATAAAAGTTATTATTTATATTTATTTTTAACTTTAGAGTTTTTTTATAAAAATTCATTATTTACTTAAAAAGCTTTTTAGTAACTTTTTTAGTAAAAAGTTTTTATTTTAATACTTTTCTTATATTATATTTTTAAACTTATTTTTTTAAAATTATTAGTAACTACTTAATTTTAGTATAACTACTAGCTATTTAACATAAATTACTAACTATAAAAATTAAATACTTATTTAAAAGCTTTTTTTAGTAAATTATTTACTTAAAAGCTATTACTTAAAATTTAAATTTATACTTAAATTTAATGTTAAACTAAATAAAAACTTTATAAAAAAGCCTTTTTTTAAGTTTTACTATAAAGTCTTTATAAGTACTTTAACTTAAATATAAATATTTACTTAATTAAAGTAGTTTTTTTTATATAAATAGCTTAAAAACATAAGTGCAAAATTTTTACTATTTTAATAATTAATATTAATAAAGTCTAAACTTTAAAAACTTATATTAATTTAGTTATTAAAATTTTATAAAAGTACTATAATATTTTTAAAATATTTTTATAGAAAAAAGTTAATAAACTACTTAAGTAATATTTATGTAATTACAAATTATTATTATTTTTAAAGAAAAATAACCTAAAATGTAAACTTTTTTATAAAATGTTTTAAAATAAATTAAAAGCTTTTAAAATAATTTTAATAATTATTTTATAAAAAAAATTATTAGAATTATTTTACCAAATTTTTTTTTAGAATTAGCTTTTTTTTTTGTTATACTAGTTATTTTATAAAAAAAGTTTAATAAAAGTTTTTAATTTTATATTAACTATTAAATTTTAAATACTATTATTATTAAAATTTACTATTTAATTTTATTAATTTTAAAAAATTATTTTATTTTAATAAAGTAAAGTACTTTATAAAACTAATTTATTATTTTAGTTTTAAACTATTTTTATATAGTAAAAAAAATTGTTAACTACTTTTTAAACTTAATATAGTTTATAAAATACTAAAGTTGATATAAATGTTAGAAGACTGAGTGTAGCGAAGTATACTATATAATAGAATTTTAAGTTACTTAAAGATATGTATAGTAGAGCTATATTATAAATTCTTAACTATCTTAAAGCCTTAAGTAGTTACTAAATCCATTTTAAGAAAGCTATCTAGTTAATATTCTTAAGAACCTAAAGTAAAGTAAACTAAAACTTCTATTTAGAAATTATATACCTAACCCTAAATTAAAGCTAAAACCTATATCTAGATTTATTTCTTAAGAATTGGCCTTTACTGAATATAGCTGGCTCTAGTGACTTAAGCTGAATCTATCTGGTTAATAAAATTAATATAACCAAATAAACAGCAGATAATCTAGAATAAGTAATAGAAATCTTTAGCCTAAATTATAACTTATTTAGCGTAAATAGCGGATAGATTAATAGCTAAAACTAATTAGACTAATATTAAGACTAATACTAAAACTAATACCTAGAAACACCTATCTTTAAAAATATTAACTAAGAAGGCCTTTATGGCTTTTTAAAAAGCATTAAGAGCTATAGCCTAAAGCTAGAGATTATTATTAAAGTCTCTAGTAATTTTATAAACCAGTTACTAGAATAGAAGACGCCTTAAAAAATGTTTTTAGTAATACTAATAATATTTAATCTTATAGAGTATAGTAGCTATAAATTATTAGCTTAACCTCAAAATTAAATTTTCTTTAAAAATACTAAAAGTAAAACTAAAAGAATTAAGAAAAACGTATTACTTATCTTGTGTTTGTGATTATTACTAAGAGAATTAAAGCATAAAAATAGTAGAACTTAAAATCTATTACTAGGTAAAGATACTAGAAGCTGTTTAGAATAGATTTAAGGCTAAAGAATTATAAAGTATTAGTTATAATTAACTAATACTTAAATTAATACTAATAACTAACTTATAAAAGCAATAGTCTTGCGTGCTGCCTTACTAGAAAGGTTTTTATAAAACTTCTTATAACTTTTATATGTAATCTACTTCGTGCGGGCCATAATTAAAATATTAAGCAGATATTAATTATAGTAAAATAATTAATAGTAAAGATAAGTATTAAGGTAGATATTAAAAAGTTAAAAAGCATTAAAATTAAAAACACAGAAAGTGAAGGTAAAAGAAAAGGTAAAAATAAAAATAAAGTAAAAGAGAAAATTTTAGTAAGATATGACTTAATTAGTTATCTAATATATAAACTATCTACTTACTAAACTTTATTCTGCTATTCTATTAATACTAATATATACTAATTTTATTAAAATAATCTTTATAAGTTCCTACCTCTTACAAAACTAATACCTAGACTAATATATTTATTTAGGGATATCTTATTTATTAATTATTTATTATGTTTTTAAAACGTGCTGTAAAACCTGCCTTTATAATATTACTAAATAAACACTAAAAATAAGATAATAAATATTTAAATAACGCACATACTGCTAAAGAAAAGAATAGGCATAATAATTTAGAAAGTAAAGAGCTAGTATTAACACGTAATAAAAACACAACAAATAAATTCATCTAAAAATATTAGATAAAATATGTAAAGGATTATACAGCTAAAATTAACACTACTAAAAAGAAAGATAAAAAGATTATAACTAAAAATCTAAAGAAGAAGGCAAAGACTAAGGCTATTAAAAAACTATAAATAGATAAGATATTAGTCTTAGTATTAGTAACTAACATTAGCAGGTTTAAAGGTAGTATTTATTAAACTTAAAAAGTAAAGCTATATAACCCTAATAAAGACTATCCCACCTAATTATCTATTCTTAGTAATAATAAGGTAGGTAATAATTATAAGACAGAGCTAAGTATTAACATAAAAAAATAACTTTAAGTACTTAAGAATTTAGTTATAGTAGATTCTATAGTATAGTAGTATATAGTATAAAACTTTTAAAACATAACATTAAAAGGCACTACTAAGAAATTAAGGTGGCTTTATATTTAAATAGATTTTAGATACATAATAAAGCTTATAAGCATATTATAATTTAAAGTTAGTATCTTTTTTCTTAATTTTAGACTAATACTAAGACTAATACCCGTTTAGAAATATCTAATAATAATAATATAAGCTAAGCGTTTTGACTAAGGTAGCTAAGTATAAAAAAGCATGAATATTAAAGATATTTCTATTAAAGAAAAGTCAGCCATACTACTTAGCATTTACTATAGAGTAAGATATTAATCTAGGTATTAGTATATTACTAATAGAATTTAGATTTTAGTTTTAAAAGCTTTATATGCCCTAGCTATTAAATATAGTGCCTTAATACTTAAAGTTAATTTAATTAATAGCTATTTAATTCCACCCTTCTATAGCTTATTTAGCTGTTTAGAATATATTATTATAATAATAATAGCTATAGTATAATCTTGTGGCTATTATCTTAGATTTAAAATTTAGTTAGTATCTACCTTAGGATACCTTAGCCTTCTAGGTACTTTTTAGTCTAATATAATTAGAGATTTTATTAAGAAGTTTTATTTTAAGAATTTTAATAAGAATAATACTAAGCACTTACTTAATTAGCTTTTAGATAATAATAATTCTATACTAAAAGACGTTAGTGCGTGAATCGAGTTGCTTAATAGTTTTAAATAAAAGTAAATATAAAATAACATATTCCTAAGTATTAATTAGTATTAGTTAGTATTAGTTTACTAGTCTATATACATATTTACTTCTTTTTAAAATCTAAATACTGTATTAGAAGCTATAACTTGATGTTAAAGTTATCTATTAATATTAATCTATCTCATATAGGTTATGTTACTCTCTTTTTGCCTTAATTTTTAAAAGTTAAAACTATTTATAAATAACACACCCTAGAGAGACTTGTAACGTGAAATAGCTATATAAGTTAATCTAGAAATAAAGTTCTTTTTATCTAATATACCTAGCACCGCCTGCTTAATAATAATACTTTAAGACTTATAAACAGTAATAGTATAAGCTATTACTAAAGGGAATTAAGTTTATAAACATATAACTTTTCCATGCTAGAAATTCTAATAATAATAGAAAATTAATACTATACTTTTCCTGCCTAAGGTCCTGTATAGTGATGGCCTATTATAATTATTAAAAATAACAAGTAACGCTAAAAGAGCTTTCTTTTAAGAGTTTATAATATTATTAAACTATATAATATTATCTAATACACCTAGAGCACCGTTTACTAGGTCTTTTTCTATTTATATATTATCTATAAGCATAACCCGTAAGCTAATACTTAAAGAAAATAAGGTTTTTAGATTTCTAGTTTTTTTTATAGTAGACTTTTTAGCCTCTATGCCCTTCTAACTAGCTATAATAGCTATTATAAACTAGCTAGAATCTTATAGCTAGTAATAGTTTAACTTTTAAACTTATACTCTTTTAGTATAGATATAGATTGTGTCCTGAAATAAACTAATATTATCTATAAAAAGCATTAATTAAATCCTAGTAGTAAATAGAAGCTAGTTTTAAACTATAATTTTTCTAATATAAAGATAGCTAAGCGTGTTATAAAAAGTCTTCTAATTATAGCCCTACTATTATATTATAAGATTAAGGATAATAGTTTTTTTAAACTGTTAATATAGCTACTACCTAAATATCTTACTTATATTCTAGAATATATAAGTATTATATAGAGGCCTTGTATTTACGGATGGAAGTTAAAAGAAGTCTCTAACTAAAATAATACTTAAACTACTAAAAGGAAGATAACTAGATAATGGGAAGATCTCTTTATACTATAAGTTAACCTAAACTAATATTTTTAAGCTAACTATAGATTTTTTATCTATAACTAGATAATAAATATTCTTAAATGTAGCTTAAAGAGCCTAAAGGGCTTATAGAGACAACTTAATAAACTCTATACCCTTAATTAGAATATAAAATAGTATATTTAGTGTCTTGCTAGAAATATTATAAATAACATAACTTATAAGTGTTACTTAAATTATTAGAGAATAATACCTATAAATAATAACTAAGTTATTAAGTTTAGTAGAAGTAAATTCTATAACGTGTATCTTTCTAAATCCTATTTTTCTATTTAAGTTAACTAGTTACTATAAAGAATCTTCTCTAGTTAAAAGCGACTAATAGTAGTTTATAATAAGTTTATTAAATAACTTTTACTTTTCCATAAGGGTTTTATATATGCTTGTGGCTTAAATAGTAAAGTTAATAAAATAATTAACCTTTTATTACTTCCAGTACATAAAGAGATTAAGGTTATAAATACTAATTTAGGTAAACTAATTTATTACGTAATCTTTAAGATAATCTCTTAAGTTTTCTTTATTAACTAGAATATTCTATATACCTGATTAGTGAGTGGCTAATTTCTTTTAAGATAACTTAAAGTTCTCTTCTTCTTTATTAATATTTTTAAGGTTAGGATTATCCTCTTTAGCAGGTAGTTCTTTCTCTTTATATAAATTATTTTATAAGTAAGTATAGTTAGATTTATAGTATTAATAAGTTTTCTTATATATAGTAAATACTCTACCCTTAAATAAAAGAATTTTATTTATTTTCTAAAATAGATAATAGAGTATAAGTTTAATACAAGCAAACTATACTAAGTTATAGTTAAAATAATATTAAAGTATAAAGTTTAAAACTTTTAGCTTAACTTAAGGCCTCTCCTTTATATCGCTAGTATAGTATTATAAACGGTAATAGTAAGGTAACTATACTTAAGAAGTTAAAGAAACTAGTAATAACAGCTAATAAAGCTCTAGAATAGAAATATATGTTTAAGCTTAAAAGGAAGAATTATAAGTAGGTATGGAATATATTAGTATAAGCTAAAGCACAGGCTAAGAAGTAAGAATAGAAATATAAAACTATGCTAATAAATTAGAAGCAGTAGCTTATGTGACTAAGATAAGACTTAATAGCTAGAAATACTAGAGATATTAAAAACTCTAATATCTCTAACACCTCTAACAGTATCTAATATACTAAATAATGGTATATAATATACGTACGGAGGATCTTCTATAAGTATAAAGCATCAGACAATTCATAATTACTTTTAATTCTTTATAGTTACTCTAAAATTAAGATTTATACCTTAAGTGAAATAGTTTAATACTATTTTATTAAATCTTAACTTACTATATAACTTTCTCTCTACTTTTTACTAAGTTAACTAACTTCTACTAAGTCTAATAAGCTATCCGATCCGGAAGTAAGGGAACTACTAAGTGTTATATAAATAATTAAATAGCTTATTACTAGTATAATTTATATTAGTAAGTTAGTAACTTATAATATTATAACTACTATCTCAAGAGATTAGGAAGGACCATTAGATAGAATTCTAATAACTAATTATTAAGAGTTTATAATAACTTACTATAAGAACGAACAAGAACTTTACTTGTTATTAGAGAGTAATAGTAAAGAGAAAGTTATAGTAAAATCTTTATCTATAACTAAAAGTATATCTAGAGAAGTAAAGAGTGCATAATAAGCTATTTAAAAATAAGAAATAACTATTATAAAGTTACGTAATACTTTAGTAAATTTATAATAGTAGGTTAAAGCTAAATAATACGCTATAGTAATTTAGAAAGAAGGAATAGCTAAAATATAATCTCTTAAGAAGTTTAATAGTAATTAAAATAAACTTAAGACTTTCATAGCAACAATAAACCTCTACTATTAATTTAATTAAAAGTTATTTCTAACTAATTAGGATTAGATTCTGGTAGTTAGTATAAATATAATAGGTAGAGCTATATAATAGTTTAAACTACTAGTAAGAAACTATCTTATTAACAGAGACCTAAACTTAAGAGCAGTAGGGTTAACTAACTATAATAATAATATATAATAAGCTTTCAAGAATTATGAACGTTTTAAGCAGGAAATAATTATTATTTTCGGAGAAATTAATAAGGAAACTAAAGTAATCTAAAAGCTCTAATAACTTAAGTAATATATATTAGCAGCTAACTATACTACAGAATTTAAATAAATCTAATTACGACTTAATTAGGTAGACTAACTATTGGTTATAATATACTATAAAGAACTAAAAAATAGAATTAAGGATAAAATTTCCAGAAAAAAGCAGCTAAGTACCTTATTAGAAATTATTAAATAAGTAGTAATTATTAATAACTAGTAGTACTAACAAAAGCAGGAGAAAAAAGTATATAAAAGATTAATAACTTATATACCTAAAAAAAAAATAGAAAAGATAACAGAACCTATAATAAAATAAATATTAACATTAAATAAGTATTTATTAGAAAGGGATAAGGAAAGTGAGTTAAAAAATAAATAAAACACTATATATATAAAGCCTATTTAAAATATAGAAAACAGGAACACTTTATTAAGAATTATAAATAATAATAATTAGATATTAAGAAGGCTTATGTCTAGACTAGGGTACTAAAAAAAATTAAGATAGTAATAATCCAAGTAAAACAAGCATAAAATATAGTAACTAAAGAAATAATTAAAAAAAGAATCTAGAAAGAGTAATACTAGATTTATAAGAGTTATATATACCTCAGTTAGGAATATAAATTATCATATTAAAAAATCAAAAATTATTTAGTAGAATAATTTAATGAAATAATTACTATAATATAAAAAGTAATAGTGTAATAGTATAACGCAGAAACTAAGAAGGAAACACAAAAATTCTATAAGATTATAGAAAAAAAAAGTAGACTATTTTACAAAGAAGATCAGAAATTCAGGCAAAGGAAGAATTAAGAAATAATAGAAGATAAGAAGTTAATATTTATAATAATTATACAGCGCGTATACTAGGGATACTATTAGATATATAAATTAGAATACTATTAAGGAGAATACTATGTTACTAAATACTAAAAAGTTACTCTAAGAGATAGAATATATAAATACTAATAAGTACTATAGTTAGTAGGAAATAAATAGTATAAAAGACTAAGTAAATAAGAACTAGCTATATAGATAAACAAGATCTACTAGTAAATATCTATATTAGTTATAACTAATATAATGTACTATCACCTTGTTAGACACTATTAGAAAGAAAAGAAAGAAAAAAACCCTTTACTAATATTATAGATACAGGATGATAACGCCGTAAATAGAATAAAAAAAAAATACTAAATATATATAGCTTTTAACTATATAGGAAAAGACTATAAATAGAATAAACACACTATACATGTTAAAGGACTAAAGATAAGAAAAGTATTATAATAACTAGTAAATAAAAAAGAACTTAACCTGTAATAAGAACTGGTTTATATAGATTCAGAAAACAAATTACAGGACCTAAATTTAAATAAATATAAATAACTATTATAGGATAAATACTAGATAGGATGCTAATAATACTAGACTAAATATTATAAAAAAAAATAGTTAGTTACAGACTCACATAAAAAACTCATATATCAAGAATGTTTTTTAGGATGGAAATGTTAGGATTATAAAAAATAAGCTAGAAAAGCGTATAAAATACTTAATAAAGAAACATGCTAACTCTAGAGATATTTAATCTATAGATTTAAAGAGGAAATACTAAAGAAGTAACTACCACTTAAAAGTCAGCTATAAATAAAAAACTAGAAAGCTAGTAAACTATAACTAAGCTATTAAAGGGCTAAGAACTAAAAATTAGAAATAACATATTAATTATATACACGTAACTGAACTAGAGGAAATACGAAAATAAGATATATATAAACGTATATATTAACAGTAATTAGATACTAGCGCTTATAAATAGTAAGACTAGCAAGATACTTATATTAAATAAATAGATATAGAGATACTAGATACTAACTAGAGTTTTAAATAAACCTATATAAGTAAGATATATAAATAATAGTCTAACAGCATTTAGAGAAGATCTAATTAATCTTAAAATATAAAATATAACTATTAAAGTAGCAGGTTACATAGATAACTATTACATTAAAATTATAGATTTAGATAGTGAAGATTTTATCCTAGGATAAAACTAGCTAGCATAATAGAACCTAATAATTAATTAGAGAATAAAAACTATAGGAATCAGAAATAACTACCACGGATAGTAATAAATAAAAGCTATAATATAGATAAAGAAAGTGATATTTTATAATACTACATTTATTATACCAGACGAATATTAAGAAGAATTCAGAGAATAGTTCTTTAAAAAAGCTAAAGACTAGTTATTAGAATACTAGAAACAGGACTACAAAATCACGCTTAAGGAAGAAATAGATTTAAAACTAAGACTATTATATTAAGTACCCATACACCAACAGGAAGAATTATGAAAATTCTTGTAAAAAAATTAATAAAAAGGATATATATAAACCAGTTAAAGCAAGATAGCATCACTAATACTCTTTATACTAAAAAAGAATAGAAAACTAAGGTTATGTATTGATTACAGATATCTTAATAAAACTATAATTAAGAATTATTATCTAATACTACTAATATTGGAACTTATAGATAAGCTTAAAGGAGTAAAATAGTTTAGCCTTTTTAACATTAAGAATAAATACTATCAGATATAAATAGTTAAAAAACATAAGTAGATAATAATATTTAAAATAAGATATAAATTATTTAAATATTTAGTTATGCTAATAGAACTTATGAACGCACTAGTAATATTTCAGGCAATTATTAATCACGTGCTAAGGGAATATCTAGATGTATTTATAATAGTATATTTTAATAATATGCTTATATACATGAACGGAACGCTAAAAGAATATATTAAGTATACTAAGAAAATGCTAAAGAAGCTTAAGGAACATAAATTATATATTTAAACAAAAAAATATGTGTTCTATAGAATAGAAGTTAAGTTCTTAGAATACTTAGTATCCTGAGACGGAATAGTAGTTAACTTAGATAAAGCTAAAAATATTCTATCTTAGCTAATACTAATAAACACAAAAGAAGTTCATTCTTTTCTTAGATTTACGGGATTCTGTAGATAATTTATTAAGAACTACTTAAAAATCACAGCACCCTTAACAGAATTACTAAAGAAAAATTAATAATTTAAGTAGGAATAACACAAAGAAAACGCTTTCATAATATTAAAAGAAATATTCTAATAACTACTAATATTAAAAATGTTTAATCTATAACTTTAAATAGAGATATATATAAATATATTAGATAAAGCTATAAAAGCTATCCTATTATAAGTATAAAATAATAAGCGTAAATATCTAATAAATTTCTTATCTTATAAACTTATAACTACTAAGTTAAATTATGACATTTATAATAAGAAACTGCTAGTAATAGTTTAAGTATTTAAGAAATAAAGATATTACTTAGAAGGAGCTAAGTATTAAATTGTTATATATTTAAATCACAAGAATCTAATAGTATTTATAATAATAAAGAAGTTAAATCAACAATAAATTAGGTAGTAGAAACTAGTTTCTATATTTAACTTTTAAATACTTTATAAGTTAGGAAAAGAAAATATGGTAGCTAATATACTTAATTAAAAAGCAGACCACATAAGAGATATACTAGAAATCTATAATATAATACTTAAATAAAGACTAGATAGATCCCTAGGAAGCTCACAAATAAATATTAAGACAGTAGTTATTATTAAAAACACTTGAGAAAAATAGATAAGGAAATTCAACAATAAACAACTACACTAAAATCTAGACTAAGAAATAATCTATATATTAAATATATTATAAACTAAACTTATTAAAAACTAACACTCAGCTAAAATGCACGGACATTAAGGAATTAAAAAAACTATAGAACGAATTAACAGACATTTTTAGATTCCTGGAATATAGAAAAAGATTAGAGAGATTCTTTTAGAATGTATTAAGTATAAAAAAAATAAAGTATTAAGATATAAAGAATACGGACTTATGCAACTAATTCCTTTACTAGACCTATTATAGAAATTAGTTATAATAGACTTTATTACAGGAATACTAATAATAACTATCTTTAGAGATTAATAATATGACATGATACTAGTTATAGTAGACTAATTTATAAAATACACATACTTTAAACTAACACACACAGAGGTTAAAGTAGATAAATTAGTAACTATACTTATTAAGTTACTAATAGCACGACATAGATTGCCATAAGAATTTATTACAAATAGAGATAAATTATTCATATTAATATTCTAAAAAATGTTTATAAAGAAGCTAGGGACTAAGTACCACCTCTTAATAGCATTTTATTTATAAATAGATAAACAAACAGAACAGATAAATCAGACACTAGAATAATATCTACGAATATACGTTAATAAATAATAAGATAATTAGATTAACCTACTACTAATAACTGAGTTTGTATACAACTCTGTAAAGTCATTAACTACAGGAAAATCGCTATTTTTCGTAAATTACGGCTATAAGCCTACAGCTTATCGAGAACTACAGATTCTAAATAAGATATTAGAATTAATAAGAGTAAAAGTCAATAAATTATAATAACTTTACTAAGATATAGTAGGGAAAATTACTTAGAAAGGAGTTCTCAGCAAATAGCAGAAAGATAAATCTAAAGTTAAGAGACTAATTTTTAGAAAGGGGGATAGAATTTTCCTATTATAAAAAAATTTAGAAATAAAACAACCATTAAGAAAACTGGATCATGTCAAGTTGGGACTATTTAAGGTTAAAAAATAAATAGGACCTGTGAATTACGAACTATAACTACCTAAGAATATAAGAATTTATCTAGTTTTTTATATTTTAAAATTGGAATCAGCACCACCAAACGCCAAACTACAGACAAAACTTAAACTTAAGAAAGATACTACTAAGTATGAAGTTTAACGAATTTTGGACTATTAGCAGTTTAGGCGTTAGTGGAAGTATCTGGTTAGATAGAAGGGTTACGGACCTAAAGATAATATATAGGAGCTAATTAGGAACTTAAGGAATAGTTTAGAGCTGATTACCTAGTACTATTAGATAAACTAATAAGGGCTGTATCTTATAGAAAGGACGACTATAGCACGTTCTAATCTAAACTAAAGGAAAGAGAAAGTAAAACAGGTTAGAAAGAAGCCAGCACTGCGGATTACGGTGTGTGAGTTTCTTAATTCCAGGAACAAGCTTCTACCTCTTTAAGAGCTTAAACTTTATGAATTGAGGCCATCTCTCAATCAAACATCTCTTTCTCTTTGGAATCTAATTTCACTAGTTTGTGATGAAGTTGAAGAGCTTGGGAATAAGCCTCTAGAGCTTCCTCCTTAGCTTTTTCAAACTAATAATAAAGTTTTTCTTTATCGTGATTAAGATAATTTTATTCTGGTTACAAGATAATTAGATTATATTTTATATTGCGATTATTATAAGCTGAGTAATAACTAGAACTTAAGTTCACTAGGTAATCGTCGCCTTAGTAAGAATAATTTAAGTAAGGTATAAGTATATAATAAAGTTTATTATAAATCTAAGAAGCTAAACGGTGAGCACGTATTAGAGACGACTTAAAACGTGTTATTATAGAAAGGCTAGGCAGGAAGGAAAGGAAGTTAAGGGTCTTATAGTCTAGAACACAGAGCAGAGGACCTACTACCTTTATACTGCTTATAGAAGAGAGAAACTATCTTCCAAGACAAAGACTTAGAAGAGGGGAATAATGTTATAAACGGTAATAATAAGACAACTGTATTTAAGGAGCTAAAGGAACTAGCGATAATAGCTAATAAAGCTTTAGAATAGAAACGTATGTTTAAGCTTAAAAGGAAGAACTATAAGCAGGCACAGGATATATTAGCGCAGGCTAAAGCACGGGCTAAGAAGTAAGAATAGAAATATGGAATTATGCTAATAAATTAGAAGCAGTAGCTTATGTGACTAAGGTAAGGCTTAGTAGCTAGAGATACTAAAGGTATTAGAAGCTCTAATATCTCTAACACCTCTAATAGTATCTAATATACTAAACAATGGTATATAATGTATGCACAGAGGATCTTCTATAAGTATAAAGCATCAAATAGTTCACGATTACTTTTAATTCTTCATAGTTACTCTAAAATTAAGATTTATACCTTAAGTGAAATAGTTTAATACTATCCTGTTAAATCTTAACTTACTATATAACTTCTTTTCTATTCTTTACTGAGTTAACTAACTTCTACTAAGTCTAATAAGCTATCTAATCCGGAAGTAAGGGAACTACTAAGTATTATATAAGTAGTTAGATAGCTTATTACTAGTATAATTTACATTAGTAAGTTAGCAACTTATAATATATAATTATATTTAAGAAAAAAGTTATGAAAAGAAAGATTAAATAGATTAGAATAATCCTTATACTTTTAAAGAAAACTCTTTTTATAACTAAGAGTTCTATTATCTTTATTATTTCTTTCTATAAAATAATACATATTTAGCTAGTTCTCCTTTAGTCGATAATTAACGTTAAGTACTTAATAAGAGTAATAAACTAAAAATAGATTAAAAAGAAAATAAGTAATCTTCTAGATAAACTAATCCTACTTACTAATAAGCTTATTTATTATTTTTATAACAAAGGAGTGTAGCGGCCTCTTATAATTAAGTTTTAATAAAATTCTAGTAATTATAACTTTATAGTTCTTAAACTATTACTCTTACTTAGTAGTATACTTTCTATTATATACTATTATACTAGTAGTACTTATACATAATTAAATATTAATATTAGTAAGCTATTTTATTAGAAGTATATAGTAATATACATTTAATTAAAAGTAGTTATGTATAGAGTAAAACTAATAATATAACTTACCCTTATCTTAGAAAATAATAAGGAATTTAGTAAATAGCTAAGGAATAGAAAATTAGCACTTAATCTACTTTATTCTTTTATTAAACTTTAAACAATATACTGTTATGCAACGGTGGATTTAAATTCTAGTTAAAATTAAAAATAATTACTTAAAGTTCTAGATTATATTAGAATAGGCGAGTAAAAGAGATAACTCTTTATTTATAATACCTTATAATTAAGGCTAAGAGTATATAGCAGAAATATATATTCTTTAAAACTTAATAAATTAGGCTAAAGCTTTGTGGTTATCTTTATTAAAAAGCTTATTATCAGAATCTAGCGCGTTTCTATAAAAGTATATACTATAATTATAAGTACTATTATAACTCTACTATTTAAAATAATCCTAACTATTAATAATACTAAACTTAGGGATGAGTATTTTATCCTTAAAGGCTTAGAAATAACAGTAAAAGTAATAGGTAATAATATAGAAATTATTCTGAATATTATTACGTGTAATTTTAATCCGGGCGGTGGGAGTAGCATTCTTCTACTTATTATATTAAAAAAGATATTATATTAAGTTATTTTAATAGTAATTAGTTATAAAGAAAGTAATAAATAAGCTTAGACTCCTCAGTTACCGTATCTAGTAAAGTATTAGTCTTAGTATTAGTTCTAGTAAATAATGAAATGAAATTATATATTATAGCTTTAAGATCTTTACTTTTACCTGTCTAAAAAGAGCGTGTTCTACAAAAGGATTTAGTAAAACACATAACTAAGTTTAGTATAATTATAAACTAGGAACTGTTATCTTTAAAAGTATTTTAAAGCTTATTAATAGAAATCCCTTTATTACTAGATATTTTTAATATAAAGAAATTAGATTTTATGTTTACTTACTTCCGCATAATTATATTAAACGCTATATAATAAAAGTGCAGATATTATGCTATATAGTCATCCTTATATAGTAATATATACTTAATATAAAACTTATAATTAATGTATTATTAGTGAGACTTTGTGTACTCTTTTATATTTATAAAAAAGTATATTAAAAAAGCCCTACTTAGTAACGCCTTACTACAGTTAAACTCTAATAAAGAGATATATTAGATAAATGCTATAGATAGTAAGACTAAAGCTTTAGTTTAACACTATAAAGCTTCTAACTTCTATATATTAGGAACTAAATTCAGGACTATGGTAACTTAAGAAGTAGGATTATTTTTACTATTATCCTTACTACTATTCCTACTACTATTCTTATTATTATCTTTACTATTATCTTTACTATTATTTTTATAGGGTATATTTATATTATTATCTAAACCTTTAGTAGCCTAGTTATAGGCAGGACCTTTTTATATAGTATTTATAAACTATTTTTATTAAATAAACGCAGAAAATAATTTATCTGCTTTAATAGTAAGTAAATTATTATTAATATAATTATCATTAAAGAGAGCGCTTAAGGCTTTATTATTAATAATAATATTTTTATAGCTATTATAATTCTATTATAAGAAGTATAACTAACACTAAACTACCTAATACTATATATAATTATTATTCTGAAACTATTAGTTAATGTATTTATAACTATCACCGGAAGAATAAAATAGCTTAAGAAGTATAATATTAAGGTCTTAAAATAAAAGAAATAATAAACTAAAAATCTTTCTAATGTTATATAAAAAGTAGTAAATATGCCCTATATATTTATATTAGGTACCTTAATATTAGCGGACTTCTATAAAGATATGCACTTAAGTAATTAGTATTTTTTCTATAAAGGAAAGTTTTAGAAGTTTTTTAGGCTATAAGCTAAAGTCTATCTTATTATTATAGCTAAATAAAGGCATAAAATTAGGATCTTAAGAGCTATTTTTAAGTCTTAAGTACTTAATCTTATCTTTATAGTAAATAGAGCACTTTCTATTTATAAGCTTTATATTAAACTAGCGTTTATTATAAGTACTATAAGTCTCTATTATAGACTTATTAATACAAATATAAAACTTCTTAATTAGTTATTAATCTTAAAAAATCTATAAAAGGATTAGATAACAAGAGGTTATAAGATAGACCTAAATTAAAAAGTAAGAATAAAGTAAAAAAGAAAACTTATTAAACATAATATCCTAGAATATAAGTGCTAACTATAAAGATTAAGAAAACTAATTTAACTTCTTCTAACATCTTATTAAGGATAAAATAAATAGTATAAGCAAAATATTATTATCTATTTAATACTTAATATAGTATTATTTCTAAATTTTAGCTTAAGCACAGCAGGCATTAGCTTAAGCTAAAGTATTATTACTATTTAATTTATTTAGTAAATAATAGGGAGGACTATATTACTATTATGAAAATAAGAAACTATATAGCTTAGTTAAAAAACTCTATAGTATAGAATATAAAGCTAGAAATATAAAGTATTATATAGATATAACTACTCTTAATAAAAGATATTATATAAGTATAGCTACTTATAGCAAGAGTGTAAAGTAATAAAAAGTAGAAAGTAAAATAATAAAGCTTTATATTTATACTATAAAGTTAATTAGCCCTAAAATTATTAAGAAAATGAATAAGTTATATATATATATAGTATATTAATATTCCTATAGTGTAAGCACTTAGCTTTTTAAGTACTAGTTTTTATTTTATTAATAGCCATATTTTTAAAGTTACCGCACTAGTTATAAGGAGAAAATAAATCTATTAGTAAGATATAATAAATATACTAGTAAAGTATAAATAGTATAAAAGAAGTTATATAAAAAAAATATTAGTTAAGATATTAAGATATTAGTTACGTGAAAATTTTTAGTAAGAATTTAATATTCCTCCAGCGCAAAATAACCGTAGCCTGATTATATAATATTAATTTTTTCTAACTAATAAGAATATAAGAAACCTTAGTGCTATTTTAGTAGAGTTTTATATTAAAATCTTTTTATTTAAATAAAAAGAAGCTTTGCTACGCTTAGTAATAAATATTTTATTAAACTACTTAATTTAGCTAATATACTAAGTATGCTTTAATACTATACATAATATTTTTTTAACTATTTTTTAATATATTTTATATAACTTACTTTAATAATTTTTATATAAATATTAATAATTTTTATATAAATATTAATAATATATAAAATAAGTTTTAAAACCTTTGAAAAAAAGCTAGATTTTAATTTAATATTAATAAATACAAGTTTTATTAAAAATAAGTTGCTTGTTTTAAGTATGTAATTTTTAAAAAAAAAAAAAAAATTAAAAACATAAAAATATAAAAATATAAAAATATTTTTAGAGTTTACTAATTTTTACTAATAGTTAATTAACAACTTTTTTATATAATAGTTTTATTTATAACTTTAATAAAAAAAAAATTTAAATTTAGTAATAATTATTAAAAAATATTTAAATTCTTAAAATATATATTTATAACTACTTTAAAATTTTTAATTTTTAATTTAAAAAATACTAATTATTAAAAAAACTAATTTTTTAAAACTATATAACTACTAAAATGTTTTTTTAAAAAAAATTATATTATATTAAAAGTAATTATAAAATTTAAAATAAAAAGTTATCAACTATTAGCTATTATATATTATTTTATGTAATAGAAACTTAAGCTAAAAAAAAGTAATTTTTTAAATTTTAGTAACTATAAAAATTTACAGCACTTTATTATTATAAAATAATTAAATTATTAACTAATTTATTAAATTAAATACTTATTTTAATTTAACTTTATAATTACATATTAATTTAGCAAGTAAAGTAAAAAAATTTAATACTTTTATTAACTATATATAAAATACTCTAATTTAAAAAAAAGCTTATAAAACTTAATAATAAATATATTTTACTTTAAACTATTTTATAAAATACTAAAATTAAATTTAATTAAAATAAATAAGTTTATTTAATAAATTGTTAATAATAATTACTTTAATACTAAGTTTATGTAATTTTTTTTATTACTAAAATAAAATAAAATTTAATACTTTAAAAAGCTTTCTTTAAAAAAGTATAAAATCTAAAAAATTTAATTATATTATTATAGCTAATTAGTGATATTAAATAATAATAAACTTAAAAATTTTTTTTAAATATTATATAACTTTTTATTAGTGGTTACTTTAAAAAAATTAAAAAAAAATTATAATATAAATAATATTAGCTTTAAATATTTAAAATAATATATTAATAAATTTTTTTACTATTATACTTATTAAAGATTTTAATTTTTTTTGTAAAAAGTTTTATAGTTTTTTTTTAAAGTTTTTACTTATTTCTAAAATAAAATAAAATAAAATAATAATTTAATTTTAAAATTTTGTTACCAAATTTTTAGAATTTAAATTTTATATTAATATTATAGTTATAGTTAACTACTTTATAAAATACTAATATTTTATTTTTTATAATAAAATAATTACTATAAATATTACTTATTTTTTTTATTAATATATGTAAATAAACTACAGCTTTTTGTTAATAATTATAGCGTTAGGAAAAAAATTAGTGGCATTTTTATAGCGCTTAGTAGTAGTTAGCTGCTATTTATATATTTTATATATCTTACTTTATAGCTTATAATCTTAACTTCAAAGCGGTATTAAGCCGCTAAATATAATACTATCTTATAAAATACTACAAAATACGCGATTGTATCCTCTAAAGCTTTTATTATTATTTATAATATTTGTATAATTTGTCTATTGTGCGTATTTTGTAAATTTAACGCTAAGCATATTATATATCTCATATCTAGTTCACTTTTTATACGTAGTACGTATATTTCAAACTATAGTTTTAAATTACTAGCTACTACTAATTTACTATATAAAATAATAAAATACTATATAAGCTCTATTTACTTTCTCCTTTTTACATTGAATTGGAATTGGCTTCTACACTGAATTGAAATTGGCTCCTACACTGAATTGAAATTGGCTCCTACACTGAATTGAAATTGGCTCCTACACTGAATTGAAATTGGCTCCTACATTGTATCCAGAGCTCTGTGCAGAGCTCTGGAGGCAGCTTAGTGTATGGCTCTGGAGGCAGCTCGGTGTATGGCTCTGGAGGCAGCTCGGTGTATGGCTGGCTCTGGAGGCAGCTCGGTGTATGGCTCTGGAGGCAGCTCGGTGCAGGCTCTGGAGGCAGCTCGGTGCAGAGCTCTGGAGGCAGCTCGGTGCAGAGCTCTGGAGGCAGCTCGGTACAGAGCTCTGGAGGCAGCTCAGTGCAGGTCTAGATACACGTTAGTGAACAGGTTAGTAAAGGGCTTGGTAGACCCAAATATCAGCTTGGTATAGGTATATGAAGGAAGGAGGACAGAGGGAAGAAAATTCTGTTAGAGCTGAACAGAAGACTAGGTTCAGCTCTTCGCGTACGAAGAAACTTAGCGTGCATGGATAGAAAATGGTAACTTTGCAGGCTTGCAGCGCCTGTAGATATTGGTAATAAATTTTAGAAAGTGGATAGGCAAAAACTAGACTATTATACAAGTAAAATGGTATAGAATTTGGAAGGAGAGTATAGTATATTATAGTATTTTATAGCATTTTATAGCATCTTGCTGTATACTTATAGTTAAAGTTGTAATTAGCTATACTTTCTAGTAGAAGAGTTATAAAAAGAGTCACGTTTAGCAGCTAAATACCGTTAAATACTTAAATAAAGTTATAATTAGCTATATTTTATAGTAGAGTTATAGGAGAAGTCACGTTTAGCAGCTAAATACTACTAAATACTTAAAAATACCGGAAATGCTAGAATAGCATGAATATAAAATTCTTAGCCACAAATTTTTTTCCTAATATATTAAACTAAAAAACTTAATTTATTTTTACTTTTTATAATAAACTTTATAAATAATTATAAAATAAATTTTAACTATGTTTTATATATTACTTAAAAACTAATAGCTATTTAAAATAAAGTTAATAGTATAATAAAATAAGTTTTATAATATATTTTATAAAGGACCGACCTGTTCAGATGACCGGCCTATTTTAATACTAAAGTTAAACTTTAATAATAAAATACTTAATAACGCTATAATAAATTTACTTAATTCTAAATTTAATAAGATTACTTTAACTCTAATATATGCTTCTTATAAGTTTTTCTATTATATTTTAGCTTATTATAAAAGTTATAGTACCTTTTTATTAGTAAGCTATTTTTTATAGCACTTTATATAAAAAACTCTCTAGTTTTTTTTATACTACTATTATTAATAAAAGCTATTATACTTTTTGTTTTGCCTATAGTAATTGTTTTTTTTAGTTTATATATACTTTCTTTTATAACTTCTATGCTTTATTAACTATTTATTTACTATATAAAAAGTTATAAACTTATTATATATTAATATTATTTTATATACTATCTTCTTAGCGCTTTTTTATAGCTGATTAATTAATTAAATTATAGAAATAAATAAGGAATCTTAGTGCCGTTAAATCTACTTATAAATTAATATAAATTAAGAGCTAATTTTATGTATATTATATAGTATTTATAATTCCTATAGGGTCTCTTATAGTAGCTGTAGTATAAACATATAAAGGCATATATTAATCTAAAATAAGATAGTATTTAGATTAAATAAGACTAGACTAGTGTTTTAAAAGTTTTTTAAAATATTACTTTTTAAAAAAGCCTTTTTATAAGCTGTTATAAAGACTAAAAGGAATTATTCTTTAGTAATATATTATATACATTAGTATAAGAGCTTACTAATCTATATATTATATACTTTTTTAAGAATATAAAATAATCTATATTAAGTAGCTACACCAGATGCGATAAGTATAAGAATATATAAAAAATAATAATTTTCTATTCTTTATAAATTTTTTAGAACTCTAGTAAGTTATGGCTTTTATAGCTGTTAATAATTAGTAATTAGTATACTCTTATAGTATACTCTTTTATATACTTATTAAAATACTTTAATTATATAACTTTAAGTTTATTATTTATTTAGCTGTTTTTACTAAGATTAATTTTCTAGCTATAAGACAGATCTTATTCTCTAAACTAGATATTAATATAGCGTTTATCTATAAAAATAATAAATAGTAAAAGTACTTACTTTATTATATTAATTATTTTTATAACTATAATTTATATATAATTACTTAGTTAAATAAGCTTATATTTTTTTTTATATTTATTAATATTAGTTATAACTATTTTAGCTACTATTACCCCTATTATAAAATTAATCTTATTAAAGTTATAAATATCTTTATTCTAGATTTTATACTTTTATTTTATTTTTTAAACTAGCTTAAATTATGTGTTGATAGGTACTAGATTTTTATTTAAAGCTTACTATTAATTATATATATATATAAGAACTATTTCTATTTTATCTCTATACTTTATAAATAAGTCTATGTAGTTCTTACTAATACCTTTTTTATTTTATATATTTAGTAGATTATTAGCTATTACACATATCTAAAGCTTTATAGCCGGAAATTTTTATGTATTAAGATTAAGTATATGTTTAATAAGTGCGTCCTCTTTATATAAAATAAGCTATATTAATTTAGGCCTAATATTATGCTTTATAAGTATCCCAGTAAGAAAACTATATAAAGTTATTTAAAGAATTTAGTAAAGTAATATAAGCTATTATATACTTAATAAAAAGTCTTCCTATTTTACTTAAATAGTTATGAATAGATTTAACATAATTTAAGATTATATAGCGTTATTAGATTAATGTATTATAGTATTAAAATTAGTAAGAAGGATTTTAGTATTAAAGTAAACTAGTCACTTAAGCGGGTTAGTCCCCTATAAAATACGTTATATATACATAAACTATTAAAAAAAGAACTAAATAAACTAATTTTTTAATAAAGTTTAAAGCTAATAATACTATATTTAAATTTATAAAAGTTTTACTATTTTTAGTTAATATAAGCTAATACTTTTAAATAAGTTTTAAACGTTTTATAAAAACTTAAAAATATTTATACTAAATACTATAAATTATAAAAGCTAATTATATAAAAAAAATAGCTAATATTTAATAGCTAATTTAATAAAAAATTTAAGTTTAAGTTTTTTTTAAATAAAGTACATAAATTAAAAATTATTACTTATACTTAATTATTAAATAAAATATAATTTAATTTACTATACAAAATATTAAAATTAAATAATTATTTAAAAAACTAAACTTAAAAACTAATTAAAAAAATACTATATTTTTAAAATAGGCTTTTTATATATACATACTAATTTAAACTTTCAAAATTTTTAAAATATACTTAGTTTTTTATATATTTTTATTTTCGCTAATTATACTTAAATTTAAATACTTTTTAAGTTTATAAAACTTACTACTAGAAATTATTAAAATTAATAGTAATACTAAATATTATATTAAATAAATTAAAATATTATATTTAAACTATAAATAAAAACTTTATAAATATTTAGTTAAAAAAACTAGCTATAATAACTTAATATAAAAACTTATAAATAACTTTTAAAACATAACTATTATAAAAAGTAGGTTTTTTAAATTTTAAACTATTTTAACTTTAAACACTAAATATAAATACGTTTTTATAAAAATTTAAATTTAAAAAAAAATACTATTATAGTAACTATTTATAATATACTAAAAAGTTTTTTTATAAAAGCTTTTTTTATAAAATTTTATTTATATTACGTATTTATATATTAATTTTATACTAGTATATAAGTTTTTGTTTTAAATATTTTTTATTTATAACTTATCTTGTTTTTTATATAATGTTTTAAATTATTACTTAATACTATATATAGTAATTAATTAATAATTTTTTAAGTTTTTAAGTTTTTATATATAATACTTTTATAATATTATAAAAAACTAAATATTTTTAACATAATTTATGTAATAAAAAGTTATGTTAGTAGTATATAAAATATAACTTTTTTTAAGTTATTTACTATTAAAACTAATAGAACATAAAATGTTTAAAAGTAGTAAAAAATAGAATTTTTAAGTACTAACTAAAAATTTACTAATATAACTTATATTAGTTACTTTAATATTAATTAGAGTAGGAATAAAATAAAATAAGTTATTTTATTAAATAGTATTATAACTAAAATATTCTTAAAATTAATGTTTAAGTTAATAGTTAAAATAACTAAAGTTAATAAAAATATATAAAACTAAAGTACTTATATAAACTAGTATTAAGATACTAAACTAAAATAAGTAAATAATTATATAGCTTAAGTATACTTTAAAAAAGCTAGCTATTATAAATAGTATATAAAACGTTTACTTAATATTTCTAAAAGTTAGTTATTAATTAAAAAGTTTATAAGTTAATAAAAATATAGTATTAAAAATATATTTAAAAAATAACTTTTAATAAATTAAATTAAAATTACTAGTAAAAGTTTTTAATTAATAAAATTTATTAAAACTAAATAAACATAAGTAAAATAATTATTAAAAAAAATAGTTTTTAAAATAAACTATTAAATTAGATTTAAAAAAAATTTTTTTTTTAAAAAGGAGCTATTTTTACTATATTTAAAAAAGAATTTTATAAATAGTATTTTTTCTAATTAAATAAAAAACTTTATTTAAAGTATTAATTTTTATAAAAAAATTTTTATAATATAAGTTTTAGTTTTATAATTAAATGACGTAAATTAATTTATTAATTATATTTATATATTTTATAAAGTTATTAAAAAAATTACCTTTAATTAAAGTATAGTAAAGTTTAAAATAAAAAGTTTTTATTAAATATATAATTAAAGTAAAGTTATTTTATTTAAACTTTTAAATATATTTATAAAATTTTATAAAAAATAAAAAAGTTTTAGTTTTTTTAATTTATATAAACTAGCTTTTTTAATTTAAAATTTTATAAATACTTTTAAATAAATTTATTAAACTTTATACTATATTTAGTTAAAATAAATTTATTTAATTAAAAACTTTATTTTATACATAGTTAATAATATAATAAAAGTAAGTTTATTTAGTAAAATACTAGTTTTTTCTTAACTTATTATATAGTTATTTAATAAATATTTATAGTTTAAAGTACTAGCTAAAAAAAGTAAAAAAGTTAAGTAATTATTTTAAAAAAGTTAGTAAGTAATATATAGTTAAAGTTACTATAAATATTAAATTTATAAGACTTAAACTATTTCTAAATATATTAATAATAAAAGTTAAACTTTTATTAATTAAAAAAAAGTAATAATAAAAATTAAGTGAATAAATACTTATTTTAGTTTATAGAGTTTTTATAAAAACAACTTTTATACTTTTTTAATAGTAAGCTTTTTACTTTATTAAAGTATTTATAAGTAATTTATAACTTTTTTTAAAATTAGAAGTTAAGAAATAAAGTTTTTATAAAATTTTATAAATTTTAACTTATTTATTTATAGAAAATTATATACATAATATAATATTATAAAAGTACTATAAATAAAATTTTTAAAATTTAAAAAAGTATTAATTAATTACTATATATAACGTTTTTTACAAGCGAGTGGGCCACCTGAAGCGAGAATCACGACACATCAACTATCAACAACCATGGCTCAACAAATCACGACTGAATCTATCCGCAGCGAAGGTAGACTATTGCTAGCTAAGTCAGCTATCCAGTGAGATCAAATCCAGACCGTGCGACGTGCAGCAGCAACCTATGAAGTCCCCAGGAATACACTTAAGCGACGAATTGATGGAATCAGTTCACGACGCGATTGTGAGCCTAATTCAAAGAAACTCACAAAGCGAGAAGATAGGGCTATAGTCGTACATATCCTAGACCTGGATTCATGAGGATTCACGCCTCAGCTCATCTACGTAAGAGAGATGGCCAACTATCTGCTGGCTGAGCGATCCAACCTGACAGTCGGCGTCCAATGGCCACACAACTTTGTTACAAGGACTGAGGAAATCAAGACAAAATATAATAAGAAATACAACTATCAGCGTGCTCGCTGTGAGGATCCTGCTATTATACAGCCATGGTTTGACCTCGTACACAACTATAAGGCAAAGCATGGCATCACCAACGAAGACACGTACAACTTTGACGAGACAGGCTTCCAGATGGGTGTTTCGTCAACTGCTAAAGTTATTACAGGCTCTGAGCGACGTAGTCAGCCTAAGACTATACAGCCAGGCAATAGGGAATGGGTTACAGTCATCCAAGGCGTGAATAGTCAAGGCTGGCCAATTCCACCATTCATCATCTTTGCTGGCGTTGTCCACCTATCCTGCTGGTACGAGGGTAGTGACCTACTACCAGGCTCAAAGATTACACTAAGTGAGAATGGCTGGACAACAAATGCAATAGGTATTGAGTGGTTAGAGCACTTTGACGAGTACACGAAGGATAGGACTATAGGCGTCAATCGTCTATTGATTCTGGATGGCCATGAGAGCCACGAGTCTCTTGAATTTCAGCTGCTCTGCAAGAAGAAGAATATTCATACACTCTGTATGCCATCACACGCGTCGTATCTATTACAGCCTCTTGATGTAGGCTGCTTTGCGCCTCTTAAGCTGGCCTATGGACAGGAGGTTGATAAGCTGGTTAGGAATCACATCTTCCACGTCACTAAGCTTGACTTTCTGCCACTCTTCAAGGCAGCCTATCTAGCCTCAATTACTGAGAGCAATATACGTGGAGGATTTCGAGGTACAGGCCTCATTCCATTTGACCCAGACGTCGTTCTATCCAGGCTAGATGTCAGGCTACAGACTCTTGAGCTGCCTACAGAGGCGACTCCGTGGGAACCCCAGACACCCAGCAACGTCGCTGAATTAGACAGTCAGTCTACTCACCTACGTAGACGTATGGAGCAGCACCAGAATAGCTCACCTACGTCAATTCTGGAATCACTAGACCAGCTTATTAAGGGTGCGTCGATGATGGCACACGCTGGCGTCCTGATGCGCTCACAGGTGGCCACCCTACAACAGGCCAACAATGTCATATCAGAGCGTAGGAAGCGTAAAAAGAAGCATATACAGAGACTAGGGACTCTATCACAGGTAGAAGGTGTAGCTATAGTAGCTCAGGCTGATGTTGACGCGCAGATAAGGGTAGAAATAGCTTCCAGCAAGAGACGTGGAGCTGACGGCCCACGACAGCCTAGGCGCTGTGGACGCTGCAGGCAGACTGGGCACGATACGAGGAAGTGTCTACAGGTTGAGGCTGAGGCTAGCCATCTACCTATTAATTCTGGTAATAATGGCTGATGGTTGTGGGTTGTTATTAGCTGTTGAAGTGGTGGGGGTCGGTTGAGGTGGCCCACTCGCTTATATAGCCCACTCGCTTATAAAAAACGTTAATGTTAAGTAATAATATAAAATGTTATATATAAAATAAAATAAAATAAGTTATAAAAAAATTAAAAGTAAAAACTTATATACTAATATAAAGTTAATATGTAAATATGTAATATTAAAAAAAAGTTTTAAAAAAAAAGCTTATAAAACTTTCATAAAATATTATAAATAGTTATTATAATATAAATATTTTATTTATTAAAATTATTTAATATTTATTTATTAATAATTATATTTTTATTTTTACTAAACTTTATACTTTATAAATATAATTAAAAAGTAAGTTTTTATTATTATTATAAAGTATAAAGCTTTTAGTGTAAGGATCCAGGCCAATGATGGTAATTAAATATAATAGAGTAGATTTAATAAAGAGTTAACTATATACGCTATAGAGACTTAATAGCTACCCCTATTAAGTTACTAAAGTTACGTGGTTATGTATGGAGTTAAAGCTAAAATAACTATTTTAATTAACTATTTTAAGCTCTAGCCTATTATATTATCCCCTTTCTTATAGACTAGGTAAGGGCTCTTTAGTGAACTATTTACCTAAAAGCTTTTATAAACTTATTTTAGGTTCTATTTACTATAGCTTTTTCTAAAGCTTTTATTAGTAATTTACTAGTAGGAATTTGTGTCTACTTTTTGTTATAAGTTGTCTTAATTTAATAGTACGTTTTACGTTAGTAACTCTGCCCTAACTGATTACTTAATAAGTTCTTAATTCTTTCCGTATCTAGAATAGATAGCCTTAGGTTTAACAGAATAGAGTGTAGTATTTATCACAAGGTAGGAAGAAAGTATATAATAGATTTAATAAGATAGTATTAAACTATTTCACTCAAGATCAAATCCCAACTTAGAGAGAAGATCTCGATTTTAGAGTAACTATAAAGAATCTAAAATATCCCTAAGCTGTTTTATGTCTTATATTTATAGGAAACCCTTTATACGTATATTGTATACTTATTAGCCGTATATTAAATACTACTAAAAAAGATAAGGGGAGATGAGTTCTTTTTTAGTATTATCTTTTTTATCTATACTTATCTATTAAGTCTTTACTTAATTACATATGCTACTACTCTCAATCCTTAGGTATAGTTCTATATTTCTGTTCTTACTTTTTAGTTTGTATTTTAGCTTATGCTAAAGTGTCCTATACGTGCTTACAATTCTTTCTTTTCTACTTAAACATACGTTTTTATTTTAGAGCTTTATTAGCTATTATTACTAGTTTCCTTAGCTCTTTAAGTGTAGTTATTTTTCTATTACTATCTATAACACTATCCCCCTCTTCTAAGTCTTTATCTTAAAAGATAGTTTTTTTCTTTTATAAATAGTATAAAGGCAACAGGTCCTTTGGCTTGTGCTCTAAACTATAAGATTTTTAACTTTCTTTCTATCCTACCTAGCTTTTTAATAATAATACGTTCTAAGTTATTTCTAATACGTGCTTGCTATTTAGCTTTTTGAATTTATAATAAACCTTATTACATACCGTTACCGTGTTCTTACTGTTATAGTAATAGTTACTAATATTTAGTACGTCTCTTCTCTAGACATTATTCTAAATATATTAATTAGAATATAAAATGTAATTTTATTATGTTCTAGCTTAAATAAGATTGGTTAAATCACAATAAAAAGCGCCTCTACCGTTAGTTAGAAAAAACCTAGAATAATTTTCTTAATTACTACTGTTATAAAAAAGAGCTGTAGGCTTATAAACATTAACTTTATTATAAGCTAGCCTAAATAGATTCTTAGAAGAAGGAAATATTCTAGCGTAAGCTTACCTTAATTAATAAAGTTCATATAATAAAAAAAAAAAAGTAGAATTATTAGAGTTAATCTAGTATACTATTACCTATAGTATCTAGTGTTACCCTATCTTTCTTCTTAGATTTTAAGTAGAATGTTCTCTATTTCTTTTATTTACTAGATTTTACTTTAAAGTAAGCTTTTACTGCTCTCTTTAATAGTACTAGTTAATTAGCTTTAAACTATTCTTTAAGTTCCTAATTAGCTCCTAAGTGTTATCTTTAGGTCTGTATTTTTTTTATCTAACTAGGTACTTCTACTAATACCTAAATTATTAGTAGTCTAAGATCTGCTAGACTTCATACTTAGTATAATCTTTCTTAAGTTTAAGTTTTATCTAAAGTTTAGCGTTATATAGTGCTGGTTCTAATTTAGATATATAAAAAACTAAATAAATCCTAGTGTTGTTAGGTAGTTATAGTTCGTAATTTACAGGTCCTATTTATCATTTTACCTTAAATAGTCCTAATTTTACGTGATCCAGTTTTCTTGATGGTCTTTTTATTTCTAAATTTTTCTTTTTTAAGAAAACTTTATTCTTCTCTTTAAAGATTAGTCTCTTAACCCTAGTTCTATTTTTAATTTACTTATTAAGATTACCTTTGTAGGTAATTTTCTACGTAATTACTTAATAAAGTTATTATAGTTCCTTAACTTTTATCCTTGCAGATTCTGATATTTTGTCTAGTATTTTTAGTTCTTAATAAGCTGTTAGCTCATAACTATAGTTTATATAGAATAGTGATTTTCCTGTTATTAATGATTTTATAGAGTTGTATATAAACTTAGTTATTAGTAGTAAGTTAATCTAATTATCCTATAGTTCATTAACATACATTTATAAGTATTATTCTAATGTCTGATTTGTCTATTCTATTTATTTATCTATTTATAGATAAAATACTGTTAAGAGGTAATACTCAGCCTCTAGCCGTCCTATAAATGTTTTCTAAAATATTAATGTGAATAACTTATCTTAGTCTGTGATAAATTCTCATAGTATTCTATATTATGTAATTAGTATTTTAATTAGTAATAACGCTAATTTATCTGCTTTTATTTCCATATAGGTTGGTTTAAAGTAAGCATACTTTATTAGTCTGTTAATAATAACCAGTATCATGTCATACCATTAACCTGTTAAGGTAGTAATTATTAGTATTCCTATAATAAAGTCTATTATAACTAATTCCTATGGTCTGTTTGGTGAAGGTATTAGTTATATAAGTCCATACTTCTTATATCTTAATGCTTTATTCTTTTTGTATTTAATATATTCTAAAAGAATATTCCTAACCTTACTCTAAATTCCTAGAATCTAGAAGTGTCTGTTAATCCGTTCTATAGTCTTCTTAACTCCTTAATGTCTATATATTTCGGTTGAATATTAGTTCTTAATCAGCTTCATTTATAATTCATCTGGTATATAAATTATTCCTTAATCTAAATTCTAAAGTAGTTATTTATTATTAAATTCCCTTATTTATTTTTCCTAAGTGTTTTCGATAATGACTACTAATTTAATATCTATTTATAAGCCTCCTAGGAATCCGTCTTATCTTTACTTAAGTATTATATTATATATTTCCGGTATATCCCTTATATGGTTTATTTATTAACTGAGTGTGTTAGCCGCTGTATTTTCTTTTCCTACTTTATAAAGTATTCAGAAATCGAAAGTTAATAGTAATTCTTACTATCTAACTTGTTATTAATTTAACTTCTTCATCGTTATAAATACTATCAGATTCTTATAATCTAAATATATAACAACTTAATACTTAACTTTTTTTAAATAATGTTTCCATTTTTCGAACACTTAAACTATTGCTAATAATTCTTTATTATAAATATCATAGTTTAATTCAGCAGTCGTAAGTTTATGAGATAAAAAGTCTACTAGGTATTTCTATCTATTATCTTATACTTATAAGAGAATAGCTTTTATAACTCTGTCTAATGTATCTGCATGTATCTCCGCTTAAAGTTCTAAATTAAACATTTTTAATATTAGTGGTTCTTTGAATCTTTGCTTTAACTTTATAAAAGCTGTATTCTCTTTATTTATCTACTTAAACTATTGATTTTTCTTAAGTAATTCTGTTAAAGGCGCCGTAATTCTTAAATAGTCCTCAATAAATTACCTACAGAATCCTATAAATCTAAGAAAAAAATAAACTTCTTTTGTATTTATCAGTGTTGGCTATGATAGAACATCCTTAGCTTTATCTAAATCAATTACTATTCTATTTCTAAATATAATATATTCTAGAAACTTGACTTCCTTCCTGTGGAATACATATTTTCCTATTTATATATATAAGTTATGTTCTTTAAGCTTCCGTAATACCTTTTTAGTATACTTAATATACTCTTCTAGTGTCCCACCCGTGTATACTAAGACATTATTAAAGTATGCTAGTATAAAGACATCTAGGTATTCCCTTAGAACATAATTAATAATAGCTTAGAATGTTACTAGTGCGTTGGTAAGTCCTATAGGCATAACTATATATTTATATAATTTATAGCTTATTTTAAAAGCTGTCAGCTATTCATGCCCGTTTGCTATTTATATTTAATAATATCTATCTTTAATATTAAACAGACTAAATCATTTAGCCCCTCTGAGCTTATACATAAGTTCTAATATTAGAGATATTAGATAGCAATTCTTAACTATTACTTTATTTAATTATTAATAGTCTATACAGAGTTATAGTTTCCTGTTCTTCTTTAGTATAAATAATACTAGTAACGTAATCTCGCTTTTACTTTCTTGTAGATATCTCTTCTTAATATTATTATTCAGATATTATCGTAACTCTTCTTGTTATTTAATAGATATTTAATATAATAGTGCTGGTTTTGGTTTTTTTCCTTCCTTAAGTATAATCTTATAGTTCTAATTCTTATATTCTGGTATTTGGTTTTCCTGTTCTTTTGTAAACTATTTTCTGAATTCCTCCTAGTATTTATTTAGCATAATAAATATAGTATCATAAAGAGTTGCTTTCTTTATCCATATTATAGCTTTTATTTATCTATAGTAGTTTTTTCTAGTTTCTATAGACTTTGTTTTCTAGTTAATTAGTGAGTTCTATTATACTAGCTAGTTTTATCCTAGTATAAAATCCTTACTACCTAAATCCATAATCTTAATACGGCGGTTATCTGTGTAACTTGTTGCTTTAATAGTTATATTCTTTATCTTAAGATTAATTAAACCTTTTTTAAATATTACTGGATTATTGTCTACGCGTACTACTCTTATAAGTTTCTTTAAAACTCTAGTTAAGATATAGTATCTCTATACCTATTTATTTAATATAAGTGTTTTACTAGCTCTGCTGTTTATAAGTGCTTGTGTTTAAAAGCTATTAATACATACGTTTATATATAGCTTATTTTCGTGTTTTTATCTAAGTCGTGTATAGTTAAGTGCTAACTTTTGTATTTTGACCTTAAATTAGTTCTCTAGCAGTATAGTCATTACTCACTAGTCTTCTAGTTTTTTATTAGTTGTTAACTCTTAAGTGGTAGTTATTTCTTTAGTGTTTCTTCCTTAAGTCCGTGAATAAGATATTATTAGAGTTAATATTATTCTTATAGTAGTATTTTATGCTTTTTTTTAGCTTCTTTTCTATAATTTTAGCACTCTTATTTTAAGAAACATTCTTTAGTTATTAATTTAGCATGTAATTCTGTAGCTAATTATTTATTTTAGTGGTATTTAGTTTAGTGATATTAGTATCCTAGTTAGTACTTATCCTAGTCTAACTGTTTATATTTCTCTGTCTTTGAATTTTAAAGTTCTTCTTTAGAATCCGTGTAGATTAGTTCTTGCTGTGTGTTAAGTTCTTACTTTTATACTATCTATTTTAGTACTTATCTTATTATTAGTCCTTTAACTTATATAGTATAAGCTGTTTATTTATATTCTTATTCTATATACGTTTTTCCTCCACATATCTAATACTTCTTTTATATAAATCTTTCGGCGGCATTGTTATTTTATATTTATAGTATTAGTAAAATAAATTTCTTATTAGATTTCTTATTCTAATTCTATCCTAGTTTAGGGTGTCCTACGGGGTGGTAGTAAGTCATATAACTTATAAATAGTATTAGTTCTTATCTATAAATCTTATTTATTTACGTGGCTAATTTCTGTTTACTAAGTTTTTTATATTACTTATTACCTGCTGCCTGTAGTGCTTATTAGTATTTATATATTCCATCTTCTAAAATAACCTTCTAGTATTTAGTAATATAATATTTCCCTATATAGTATTCTAATTTATAGATCTAGTAATATTCCTAGCTTATTTATTATCTAATTATTATAGATATTAGCTCTTTTCTTTCTAGTGTCTCTTAATTCTGTTTTTATCTAAATTTCTAGTCTTCCTTCCTAAAGGGTCCTCCTTCTTATTAGATAATCTTATAAAACTAGTTAGCTTTTTCTATAGAGCTAGCCTAGTATTATCTAATAGTAGCTCCTTATATAATAGTAGTTATATTATTAGCTTATCCTACTAAATAATTCTTAACCTGTTAATATAGTATTTTGTATTTTTATTTAAGATGTGTATAGCTCCCATAAATCCAGCATTATTCTTTCTAAATTTATTATATTATAGTCTCTATTGTTATTTGGTCTTTAGCTAATTCCACTTAAATTATAGTAACCTTAATTTCTATTAGTGCCTTAGTTTAGACATAAGCTTTTTTAGTATTTACTATTTATTATTTATATTCTTTAATAAAGTGTTTTTGTTTTCTATATTTAAGGCATACCTTATGCGCATATTGGTCTATTTATTCTCTAATACGTTTATCTTATTTCCTTTTATTAATCCATGTATTCTTGATTAATACGTGATTAATTTCTATTATATTATAAATTCAGATATTCTTTTTATTTCTTTGTAGTATATAAATTACTAGCCTAGCGTTGTTCTTCTTTTCCTATTTCCTTTAATACTAATAGTTATTAATAGTCATTACTTATTTAATGATTTTTAGAAGTATACTAAGTCACTTTCCTTATAAAATCTTATTCTTAATTCTATCCTTTAGTCCTGTATAGTACATTATAACTAATAGTTAGTTTATTTAATTAAGTTGTAATTAAATTTATTTAAACTCCGCTATATAGTTAGCTGCTAATGTTTATTACTTAAGTTATTAAAGCTTCTAGATTACTTCTATTTCTTTATTAATTTTACTAAAGACTATAATTAATTCCTTTTTAAAGCTCTTATAATTTTTAAAGGTTCTCTTAATATTATTATTATAGTTTATAAGTCCCGCTAATCCTAGATTAGGGTTTTCTTTTATCAGATAGTTCTTTATAAGTAGCTTAAACTATTTTATAGCTTTTTCTATTATATTTATACTAGCTACCAGGATCCGATCTTAGTTAGTCATAAATAAAGATTAATTAAACTAATAGTATAGGTCTATTGTGGCCATAAACGTCTTAAAATCATCCTAATTTCTGTTAAATTTAAAGAGTGGTTAAATCTTTATAGTTTTTTTTCTTTTATTCTTTACTATTTCAACCTGTTACTGTATACTGATTATAGTATTACGTAACTTTATAATAGCTGCTTTTTATTTCTGGATAATCTACTATACGCTCTTAGCTTCTTTTAATATACTTTTAGTAGTAGATAAAGATTCTGCTATAACTTCTTCTTCGCTGCTACTATTACTTAATAAGTAAAGTTCTTATTTATCCTTATAGTAAGTTATTATAGACTATAACTAGAAATTTATTATTAGAATCAATCTAACGTCCCCTCCTATACTTTTAAAAGGTAGTTATAATGTTATAAGTTATCTTAACTTAATAGTATATTTTACGTTAGTAACTCTACCCTAACTAATTACATAATAAGTTTTTAATTCTTTCTGTATTTAGAATAGATAGCCTTAGGTTTAATAGAATAGAGTATGGTATTTATAGCAAGATAAAAAGAGAATATATAATAGATTTAATAAGATAATATTAAACTATTTCACTCAAGGTCAAATCCCAACTTAGAGAGAAAATCTCGATTTTAGAGTAACTATAAAGAATCCAAAATATCCCTAAGCTGTTCTATGTCTTATATTTATAGAAAACCCTTTATATGTATATTATATATTTATTAGCCGTATATTAAATACTACTAAAGAAGATAAGAAGAGATAAGTCCTTTCTTAGCATTATTTTTTTTATTTATATTTATTTATTAAGCTTTTACTTAATCACATGTGCTACTACTCCTAACCTTTAGGTATAATTTTATATTTTTATTTTTATTTCTTAGCCTGTACTTTAGCTTATGCTAAAACGTTCTATATATACTTATAGTTCTTTCTTTCTTATTTAAACATATGTTTCTATTTTAGAGCTTTATTAGCTATTATTACTAGTTCTCTTAGTTTTTTAGGTATAGTTACCTTTCTATTACCATCCGTAACACCTTTTTACAAAGGTACTGTATACTTCTTCTAATAGTTTAATATTATTATATCTTCTAGCTAGCTTACTAGCTCTATAGTTATTAATATATAGTTTTTTTATTTTACTTCATACTGTAGCTAGTAGCCTTGCTTTTATTTTATTTATATTTTAGTAATAATATTCTATACTACATGTTCTTTATAGTTATTTATTTAAATTAATAGTGGCTAAGAGTTGTTTATAGGCTAGCTTAGTAATAGATTATTACTTACTAGCTATAGTCTATTTATATAAAATATTAGGTTTAGTTTTAAGGACGTATTTAGCTTTATAGCATATAAGTTAATTATATTTTCTATAGTATATTTAGCATTCTTTTAGTCTAGCCTTTTATTTTCTTATCTAGTAGAGAGTTAGTTACTAAGCTTTAACTATATCTTATCTCTAACACGCAGTTATAGGGCTTTATTCTAATATTAGTTTACTTATTTTTCTTATTTTTATTATACCTTAGCTATAGTTGCCTGTGCTAAGTTAATATATTTTTTTAGTTTTCTTATAATTTCTTTAGCACTAGCTTTTAGGTCTTAAGCTGTTATATTATATCTAGTTCTAATATCTACTTATAGTAGTTCTATATTATATCTGTGCTAAAGAAAAAATAAGCTTATTCCTATTAAAATAGTATCTCTTCTTTTTATTATAATCTTAGTTATTAAGTAGAGCTTTACTTAGTTTACTTAGTCCCATATAATAAATACTTAAAAATAGACTTTAACTATACTATTTATTTTTTCTATTAAACTATTTGTTTATAGATAAAATGCTGTCAACAATTGCCTTTTAATTCTTAAGATTTTATAAAGCTTAGTTTAGAACTTACTAATAAATTAGCTGCTGTAATTAAATACTATAGTATTAAGAATTTAATAGTAAGCAATAATCTTACAGATAAAAGCCTATATTACTATTTTAATATCTATATTTAGAAAAGAGTAGAAAGTTATATTCTTACTTAGCCTATTAGTAATTACTAGTAAAACTATATAGCTATTACTTTCTAGTAATCCGGTTACAAAATCTATTAAAATCTTTTTCTAAATATGATTAGGAATAGATAATAGGTGTAATAGCTCTTACTAGTAATCTCTTTATAACTTTATACAGCTATAGATATTATAGTTTTAAATATAATACTATATGTAGTTTAATATTTCTAGCTAAAAGTAATCTCTTATTAATATTAAATAGGTACTCTACTATCCTGGATGTCCTATTACTTATAATAAATAAATCTAGTAGATAATTAATGTTCTTAATGGCTTTAAGTTAGGCACCTACTTTCTATTCTAATAATAAAGAGTTCTATTTTTGTTAATTATGTACTTAGCTAGTAAAACTTTTAGTTTAAGCTCTAAAGGAAATCTCCGCTCCTAATTACAAAGAGCCTATACTACTTTTATATATACTTTATTATTTAGTGCTGTATTATGCTATCTTTGTTTAAGCTTATTATAAGACTCCTAGGTATAAAACTCTTAGGCTTTAGTTATGCTATTTTCTATAATTATTAAAAAACTAATTTAAGCAGAAAAAGTCTATACTATTTATCTATTATTATTTAATTTAAGCTCTTCTTTCTAATATGTAACTACTAGTTTTAGTAGCTGAATTATATAGTTTTTTAGCTTTTTATTATCTTCTTTACTTGGATAATCCTGTTCGTGTTTTGATAGTATATTAGCTCATATATTTTCTTTTTCTAGCTTATATTAAATCTTTATATTATATTAGCTAAGGAATAACTACTAGCGCGTATGTCTTTTACTTAATTTTTAAAACCTTATAAAGTACTTAAGGTTCTTATAGTTAGTAATAACTTAGAACTTTTTAATAAACTGTAATTTAGTATCTTATGCCTCTAGGCAATAAATAATTACAAGGAGTTTTTTATTATATATCTTGTAATTATATTCTATAGGTATGTTCTTTTTTAAAAAGTATATATATAAATACAGTATACTATTATCACTATATTATAAAAGAACTTCTCTAGTTATATAACCTAAAGAGTTAGCTTCTAAAATAGTCTTATAATTAGAATTAAATTAGGCTAGTACTAGCTCTAATATAAAGATCTCTTTTAGCTTATTAAATACTATCTGCTTTTTATTAGTCTATTAGAATAATATATTACTCATAAGTCTTATAAGTAGAGCAGTAATTTCTAAAAAAGACTTAATAAACTAATAATAGAAATTAGTGAATTTAAGAAAGCTTTTAACTTCTTTTATAGTTATTAAAGGCTATTACTTAGTAATTACTTTTATTTTAGTAGGATCCATTTAAATTCCTTACCCTACTTTAATAATAAACCCTAGATATTTCATGCTCTTAGTTTTAAATTTGTATTTCTTAATATCTAGATATAAACCTATAGTGCTAAGTTTTTCTAGTACTAAATTAACTTACCAGCAATACTCTTCTAGTAAGCCTAAAGAGTAAATAAGTATATTATTAAAAAAGACTAAACAGAACTCGTTAAGATACTTCTGTAGGATCTAGTTTATATACTACTAAAATATACTAAAAGCTTTTACTAGTCTAAAAGGTGTAACTAGCTATTTAAAGAGTCTAAATCTTATATAAAAAGCCGTTAGCTATTTATTTTCTTTTATAATATAAATCTTATAAAAGGCTATTAAAATGTTGAGCTTAGTATATTATCTTACCTTACTAATCTAGCTAAGCATTTTATAGATTAAAAGAAGAGAGTATTTATTTTTCTTAGAAATTTTATTAAGTATGTAGTAGTTAATGTAAAAGTAAAGACCTTTATTAAGCTTATATATAAATAGTATTAAAACTATAATTAAAAAGTTACTTATATAAATAAAGCCCTTCTCTAGTAGCAGCGTTAACTCTTTTTATAGTACTAATAATTTCTCTTTTAATATATTATATAGTAGTCTCTATAGGACCTTAAGGTCCTTCCTATTAATCTTTTTAAGTTTAATATAATAGTCTATTTCATGACCTTGTAGTAGTAGGAGTTTGTTTACTTTTTTCTTTAGAAACAGCTTTAGGTGCTTCTAATAGGCCTTAGAAAGTAGTATTTTAGAATCTAGCTTTAATTTAAGCGCTAAGATCTTTTGAATATCTACTAATAATACTATAAAAATACGTATCTTACTTGTTTTTTTTAATCTATCTATCTATATTAAAAAAGCAGCTGCGCTAATTTCTATTAGCTTTTACTAATATAGTTTCTTCCCTTTCTTACTATAAACTCTTATTCTTAAAGTATGAATATAGAACGATTTCTTTACTAGCATAATTATAATATTATTTTAGTTTATTTAGAGCCTATTTAAAATAAGATTAAACTTAAGCGCGTTATTAATAACATATATATAGGCTTATTTAGTATATCCTTTAATATTAAGGTTAATTTATATAACCTAGGTAACCTTTCTAGGTTTCTTATGTACTCTAATAATTCTCTATAGGGCTATATTAATACGCGCTAAATAGGCTTTAGTAGTAAAAATAAAGCTTATAAAACTATAGCATAAATACCTAGTATTAATTATTATGTATACGATATTCATCTGGTTGATTAATAAGTATATAGTAATAAAATCTATGTTTATATGTGTATTTTAGAACTTTTACTATTCTCTTTATAATGCTATTTTACCTATTTTGACTGGAGACCTCTACTTATAACTATAAGCAAGGGCTATTCTTTTCCTAACACTTCTTCTTTTTCTTCTTTATCTCTATCTTCTTCGTCTCTTTTGTTAGCGTCTATTTATTTAGCTTTTGCTAATGCTATAGTAGCTAGGCGTAATTAATTTACTCTTATATATTTACACTTATTCTTTATGTGGCTAGGAGAACTATATTAATAATAAAGGCCTTACTTATAGCGTTGGTTAAATTTCTTTTAGCTTATCTAGAGTATTCTAAATTAGTTGTCCTATAGCTTTACTGCCCCTGCATGTGTGAGTATTACTTCCTAATTTATTAGTTTAAGCGTTAGTGCGGATAGTATTGTATAGATAGCCATAGCAGTCCTACAGTTACTTAATATAATCTGTATAAGGTTATTACTAACACGAATTACTTCCTGAGTGTACTCTTTGAAGCTTAGTGTTATTGAAAGGGCTGCAATGTGCTTCCGGAGCTCTCCGTCCAATCCCTAGGTAAACATACTCTTCTTTACGTCTTCGTCCAGCCGATTACTTCCTACTAGCAGCAGCTCCTTATTGAACTCCATGTGGTATTCTCTTACTGACTTCTTTTTCTATTTCATGCTTTGCAGCTTGTCTAGAGACTTTTGCCTTTAGTACTGGTCTTCAAACTGGGAGTCCATAAACGCCCACATTGCTTCAAGAGTGGCATTATTTCTTTGATTAGAGAGCCATAAGAGGACGGTTTGTGCTGCTCGTCCCTTCAAATGCTGAAAGAAATAGTCCATCTGTTCTTCCTCACCGCCCATACAGTATCCGTTAAATCGTAACTTGGCCTTGGCTTGATGCTTAAACGTAGGGTAAAGAGACCGTGTGCCATCAAACATAAGGGGTTTAGGGAAATTAAATGGTTTGACTACTGATTCAATTGCTGGTTGTGGCGTTAGCACGAAGGAAGTTGCTGGTGTCGTCACTAGGACCCGTGGGGGTGGCCTTAATGGGGAATCGCGACCTTCTAGTGCAGTCAGCCTCTTAGACATTACTCGTAACACATTCATAATCTCCCCGAGTGAGGTGCTGTCGCTGGCTCCATTTGCTGGGGATGGAACTTTCCCTTTATCGCGCCAAGCAGGGTAGTCGTTAAGTTCAACCTCTACTTAGCTCATCACTGTTTCAATAGCTGGGACTTCCAACCCTTGTGAAGCAAGCAACCGGCGTAGTTCGCGGCTGATCTGTTCGTTGTCGTATCCTGCATCAAGCAGGTTCGTCGCTCGGGCCATTAGTGCAGGTACTGAGTGGTCATTAGCGTCCATTAATGCTCGCTGTACCGCTAGATGGCTCTCCCAAATGCTGGAGAGCCTCTCGCTCTTCCACAAAGTCGATTGTACTACCGGAGGCCTCTCGGCCTCTTACGAGAAATGGGGTTGATCAAATCCAAATATAAGGATCCAGGCCAATGATGGCAATTGGGTGTAACAGAGTGGATTCAATAAAGAGTCAACTATGTACGCTACAGAGACTTGATAGCTACCCCTGCCAAGTCGCTAAGGTCACGTGGTTACGCACGGAGTCAAAGCTAAGACAACCGTCTTGGCCAACCATCCTGGGCTCTAGCCCATTACATTTAGTTATATTAAAAAGTATTTACTATAATAATAATAAAATTTAGTTTAGAAATTTTATTAAAACATATTTACTATTATAAGTAGTTATAATATTAAAAAACTTAAGTAATTACTTAATACTAAAAAATAACTTTAAAAATACTTATAATAAAGTTATAAACTACTATAAAATATTTACTAAACTATACTATAAGACTATGCTATTACGTTAACTAGTTGGATAGATGCCTTGCAACTTGGTATTTATTCTGTTTATAAATATCTATGGAGAGTGCAAATCCTCAAACAATAATGCAATGATCTTCATTTACGCTGATTCTCTCTTGGTTCTAGATATCATCCTGTTTTCGCGCCTATTTGGCGCTCTTTGGAGCTTTCTGTCGTCCTTGTCACAGATCTAGTGGAGCTGGGCTAAATTCGCTGAAGGAGATTGGGTTTGTAGTGTACCCCCTAGAGATAGAATCCAACAGCATTCTTTTTAATATGAGCTTCTCTTCTTTACTACTCTCTCTGTCCACACTACCTCTGCCGTACTGCTCCACTCTAACACTCTTTAGCCTTAGCTCTCTCAGCGCAATCTCCAGCTAATCCACTATACTCTTTCGGAATCTATTCTTTCTAACCTCCTTATCCGCTCTTCCATAGTTCTCCTCTCTCTCCTTGTAACACCCCAAAAACTATTTTCTTTTTTTTTAGAAAAAGAACAATCCTTCTTCTCTAAACCATCCTCCTAATCCCCTCCTTACACGTCTTTCCCTAGTTCCTAACCCACGCATCCCCTTCTCTTAAGCCAACCCCCCCCCCCAACCCAAAAAAAAAAAAAAAAAAGCCTGCGCTAAATAATACTTTCCAATAATATAGGAAACATCGATTTCTCCCTTTAGAGGTATAGCTATAAGATTCAAAAGACGACGATAGGAGTAGGATGTGGTTATTCAGATAATGTCCTTGGGAAGGGAGAAGAAGGGAATTGGATGAATGGAGAGTACCTGGGAAGGACAGAAAACAAGCTCTCAGCAATAGGAAAAAAAAAAAAAAAAAAAAATCCACAAAATCCAGACTTTATAAAATCTTCTCTAGCCCACCGAGTTTTTCTGCTTCGCTAAATACCCCTCCATTCCTCTCTTTCCCTTGCCGAAATCTATGTTCCATGCTCTTCTCATCCAGATCTGCCTCCTGATACCAAGATCAATGACTAGGGCTCACGGTTTTAACATCCGGACTTGTCGTCCTTCCCGTTCCAACACCACTAGCTAGTAGTTCGAGACGAGAAGCTTGGACGCGGTGTTTCTTCATGACTTCGACCCATTCCTCTTCGAGCTCTTTCACTTCAACATCACCATCCTCTCTCCCCCTTTTCTCAAACCCGCTAGCCTGACCATCATTCTCTATTTCTTCCCGTAAGTCTTCCTCAAGAATTGCAATCATCATACTAAAGTCCCCACCTAACCGTCCCAGAGACCCAGCACAATACAAAACCTGGGTGAGCAGCGAATCGCGGGAAGATCGATCTTGGACGTTGGGGACGTAGATTTGTAGTGTCTCGAATAAGAGGTCCACGAGGTGGAGTGGGAATGTTGCGAGTGCGCTCGGGGTAGGCTGGAGCGGATTCCCTTGTCCCTCTTCCACGGCTTTCACTTCCGGCGCAGTTTCTTCGGAGTCTGGCACAGATCCAGGAGCTGGGAGGGCGGAGGGGAATATAGATTTGTACATGGAGATTATTGCGAAGGATTGTTCGCGGAAGATCTCAATGTACCGTTTTAAGTAGCGTTCCGTCTGCTGACCACCCTGCCATCCCCCCGCTTTCCCACCGCCGCAGCCAGAGAGCCTGCGGCTTGTTTCCTGTTCCGCGAGATCGCGCAACGGATCCAGCGCCTCCAACATCCCAACCAGACACCCTAGCCTACACACCAAGAAAAGCGCACCCAAGGTTCCTTCCCCGCTCCCGATCCTAGCATTCTTCTTGTCATCGAGCTCGGGTGCGACGCGACGAAGCCAGCCAATTGTGCGCATAGCTCCCGCCAGCTTTATTCCGGGTGATTGGAGCGAGGATATTAGATTGGTCGTCATGGCTCGCATTTCGCGTTCTGCCTGTCGCGATAGGTTGTCGATGAGAGAGGAATTCGGGTACAGGGTATGGAGACGTTTGATATAGGCATGGAGATCCAGGGCTGAGGCATAATTCGCATTGGTCGTTGTTGAGGAACTTGTGGGCTGGGATACGGTGGAGGTGGAGGATGAGATGGCAGAGGAAAGCAGAGTAGGGAGATCGAGGATGTCGGATACGCGGTCGATGTTCCGAGCTAATAGCATTGCTTTTCTTCTCCGCTCTAGTATCTCATTTTCGCCGCTTCTGCTGTATTTCGTCGAGAATTGTGAAGCGGAGGTTTCCAGCGCGGGGAGCGAGGAGTAGATTTCGGCGGCATTGTAGCCGAGTTTTGGGAGAATGGAGGAGAGGGAAGAGAGATGGTCTGTCGAACTTATTATTGGCTTATGCGAGCGCTTTGAGAGGGATTGCAGGTTGCGGAGGATGGACTGCGAGGATTGGGAGAGCGATTGTTGCTCCGAAGTCGTGAGGGCGGCGAGGGGCAGGGTCGTTAATCTCTCGAGATAGCTCTTCGCGATGGTATCGTCAGAAACTAGGCGACTGACTCTCTGCGTCGCATCGTGTTGGTCCAAATATGGGATCAACAGCTCGTACAATGGGTCTGCCATTGTGGTGTGAAATGTGAATGGTGTGACTTATTTGACTTTGAAAGAGCTGTTGGACCCTAGGAAATTCAATTTCACATGCGGGCTCGGCACTGCAGGCGAAAGTCGTCCACCAATTAATAAAGCTACCACTTTTTGTTGAACATGGCAGACAAGGACGATCAACCACCCCATAATTTCGACAGTAAATGTGAGAGAGACAGAGAAGGCACCTGGTTCGAACGCGTTCTCTCCGCCCTCTTCGAAGACCTCTTCCTGCACGCTCGCCGCCCGCCGACTCACCTCCACCCCCTCCAACTCTAACAGTCCACAAAACATCTTCACCGCCCGCCTGATCCCTTACTTCAGCATCCCGACATGGCCAACGGCCTACGCTTCTGTGTCGAAGACACTGTGTCCCTCAAATCCGACAAATTCATGGTCGGCGTCATCGACCGCTCGTTCGGAGACGTCGACTCGCACGAACCCCGTCCACAACGCGACTACGGCGAGGAAATCGCACGGCACGCCGACATCCCCAAGTCGCAGTTCGCTTCGTTCATGAGGACAGGGATACCGCCTCGAGGTACAGTCTTAGTATCATGGCAGACGGAGTTCAAGACAGAGCTGATATCGGAATCACAATTGGAGCTGCTGGATCGAGCGCTGTATGTGGGCGATGTGGTGAAGCAGAATGCGCAGAGTGCTATGAGCGGGACTGTGATTGGGACACGGGCGGTTTGCACGCTGTTCCCGGCTACGGCGTTCCAGGCCGGACATATCAATGAGCACTTGACCGAGGATCTGTCAATACGGGCGGTGCCGGCGAAAGAGGTGATGAGTGTGCACGAGTATCAAGAGGGGGCCTTGGTCATCTACGATGACTGGGTTGGCAGGATAGAAGAGGTATATGATGAGGTTGTGGTCAAGTTATCTAACAACTCGGTTGTTGCGGTAGAGAGTCCGGACGATTTGGATCCTGATGACCCGCTCGTGGATCGGTTCAGCGTTGGGGATACCGTCAAGACGAAGAAAGGCAATCTTAGACGCGGAAGGTGGAAATATGGAGCGTTCGACCCGAATGTGCGACCGCAAGGAATAGTCGTTGAGACGCGGACTGTGATGATAGATGTGCACTGGCTGGCAAGGAAATTCGAAGGCGACTCTCCTTCCACATTGCACAGCATGGAGCCTCCAGCACACCTCTATACTGAGGCTCTAGAAAGCGACGACTTCTTCATCTACGACGCCTCCCGTGGCGCGCCCAGCACCCTCCCCATCTCATCGAATGGCAAAGACCGCTCCTATCACGTCGCCGAAATCGCCATCGGTGACCGTGTTCGCTTCAAAGATCTGACAGGAGCAGCCGTAAAATACGACGGCACGCACAGACTCCCAAACGGTTACTCCCAAGGAAAACTCAAGCGAATATCACGGACTGAGACACTCGGCTACGACATGAACGTCTACATAGTCATGCAAACCCACACCCAAGTCACCGTCCTCTGGCAGGATCTCAGCATCACCGAGGACCTGAGTCCAAACCTCATTCCGGATCCCAATGTGGAAGACGACGATGAAGTTTGGCCTGGAGAGATAATATGCACAAAAGACCAAGCCAAGGAAAAGGAACCTGGCACAACATGGACCTTCCAACCCGCAAAAGTCGGAGTCGTCCAGTCGGTGAAACCACGTGATCGGATAGCAACCGTTCGATGGTTCGAGAATGCCAATATCCGCTTTCTGGGAGATGATCTAATACCGCCGTCCGAGACGGGGAAGCTGGGTGAGGGAACTGAAGATGTCACATTGTACGATATTCGGTCCACGCCGAGCTTGACGCGACGCCGGGGAGATTTCGTGTTGATACATCCAGACTCATATATGGAGTCTATCGATGGGGATATATCTAGAATAGTTGGACCAAACTGGTTTGGCGAAGTTATTGATCTAGGACTGGACGGTAAAATTACGGTTAGACTTGGAGCCGCGAAGCCTGTACTCGATATCCGTGTTGCTGCTGAGAGGGTGACGCTTGTTTATAGTACTGATATGGACAACCATTTCGACCTTTTGCCGACGTTGGAGGGCGAGTCTGTCGAGTCGGATGATGAAGATGATGACCATTATGACTCTACGTCTTTCAACGAGATGTGGGTGGAATATGAAGGATTCGATGGCGAACCAGTCGAAAACAACGAAGAAGATTGGTCTACAGAAGATGAAGATGGTGACGACGACGAATCGATGCCCGACCTTATCCCGGTCGTCGATACCTCCAAAACAACGCCTGAATCGCATTCAGACGGAGAACGCAAGTCTACACCTCTCGAGCCTGCGGACCCACCCACGGAACCGGCTACAAACCCATCATCGACGGCAATCGACCCGCCATCAACTCTCCAACCGCCGACCCCCATCTCAGAAACCTTAA
>ML994762.1:0-115740 GCA_010093925.1 Zopfia rhizophila CBS 207.26 | reverse complement strand
TAATAATAATAATAATAATAATAATAATAATAATAATAATAATAATAATAATAATAATAATAATAATAATAATAATAATAATAATAATAATAATATATTTTTTAAAAGGTAAAAAGTTTAAAAAAAGTTGTATAATTATATTAATTATTTTATATTAATTATAATTTTATAAGTATATTAACTATACTTTTATTTAATATTTAATATTTAATATATATAATATTAGTAATTTAATTTTTTTTATAATTTTACTTTTAAATTAAACTTTTTATTAATAATATTTATTTATATTACTACTATTAAAAATTTTTTTAAATACTATTTAAATATTTTAATTAGTTTATAGTTTTTTTTAATAATTAACTATTTATATTTTAAAATAAAAGTAGCTTTAAATACTACTAGTTTTTTAATATATATATAGTATTTACTTTTATAACGTATTTTATAAGTAAGCTAGTTAGTTTATTAAAACTACTTACTTTTTTTAATTTTATAAAAATAATACACTAAAACTACATTAAAATATAATATTAAGCTAAATTTAATAAATCTTATAAAAACTAAAAAAAAGATAATAAAATAGTATATACTTAAGCTAAATTTAAGAAAATTTGTTTTTCTACCTAATACTATTTAAGAAATAGCTAATAAACTATTAGCTAAATAAAAAAAAAACTTAGTAAACATAAACTAGCTACATAACTTTATTAAGTATACTATAAAGCTTAAAACAAAGTACAATTAAAAACTAGACTACTAGTATTATAAATAGAAAGAACTAGTAATTATATAAGCTTAATTTAATTTTGTATGTAATATTAAGACTAAATATAGTATATAAAATAAAAATATATATAACTTTAATAAATCTAGCTTTTAAATAAGTATAATAATTTAGTAAAAAGTTATTATAAGCTTTAAGAAGTATTATTAACTAAAAGCTATTTAACTAAGTAACTATAAGTAAGTTATAGTAATTTAAGGTATTAATATATTAAAGTAAATATTTCTACTTTTTATTATTTATAAAAGTAAAAACTACTTTTTTACTTAGTACTAAAAAGTTAATATTCTACTTTAATAGATATTTAAAGTTTCTAATAATAGTTAAATAATAAATAAACTTAGTTTTAAGTAGTTAAAATACTTTAATAATTATATAAAAAAGCATACTATAAGTACATATTATTTATTAATTATAAATAGTTATAAAAGCTATAACTTACTAAAATTTACTAAATACTATAAAGAAAATAAAATTGTTATTTTATGTATATTATTACATTTATTACATATCTTATAGCTACTAAATATAGATTATTTTTTACTTTTAAAAATAGCATATAAGTGTTAAGTTAAAAAGCTAATATATAACTAGTTTAATTATATTACTAAAATAGAGTTTTTACTAGCTTTTTAAAATACTTTTAATATCTTTATTACTAAAAGTAATATTTAAGAAAGTTTTTAAAGTATTAACCTAGTTTTATTTAACTTAAATAAGGTAATATTAAAACTTGATATTTAACTATATATACTAATACTTTACAGTAGTTAAAAACTTTTAGTACTTACTTTAAATTTAAAGCATAAACAAAGCTAATTAATAATAAGTTAAGTAGCTTACTATTTTTTTATAAAAAAAGAGTTTAATTAATCTATTAAGAGTACTTTTTTAATAGCTTATTAAATAGTATTATAGTATAATTAAATTACTAAACTTAAAGTAGCTAATAAGACTATAAATTAACGAAAATAGTATAAAAAAGGTGTATTTAGAAAAAAAAAATCTTTACTTTTAAAGCTAATTTATAATTAATTACTAAAAACTTTACTACTATAACTTTTAGTAGTAAAAAGAGTTGACGTAAAACTAAAGTAAATAAAATTAAACTAACTTAAAAGTACTATAAAAACTATAGTAAAACTAAGTATAATACTTAAATATATTAAAATATTAAAAAATCTACTATAGATTTTAGTAGTAATAAGAAATTAAACGTAATTTCTTACTTAGCTCATTATATTTAGTATAGTTTTAGTAAACTAATTAGTTTACTTATTTAACGAGTTTACTTAAAAAATATATTAATAATTTTTTAGGTACTTTATTTTATAGTAATAATAGTATTTTTAAAAATAATAAAAAATGTTTATTAAATAAAATAAAATTATAATATTTATAAAACGTAAAAATATTAATATTTAAATTATTTTTTATATTTAAATTAAAAGTATAGTTTACATATAAGTTATAAATTTAATACTAAATTTTTATAAATTATTTTTAAAATAGTAATATATTTAACTATATTTTTAAGTAAGTTTTTAAAAAAAGTAGTATAAATTTTTAGTTAAAGCTTACTTTATAAATATATAATTAAATACTTTTATTTAAAAAATAAATTAATTTAAATTTTTAGAGTAACTAAATATATTATAAACTTATTTACTAATTAAGCTGTTTTTAAAATAGTTTTAAAATATATAAAAATTTAACAAAAAATTAAAATTTTTTTATAATATTAAATTTTTTTTAATTTAAAACTATATTAAAAAGTTAATAAAAAATTAGTATTAATATAATATTTATATAATAATAACTTAAAGTTATTTTTTATATTAAAAAAAAGGTACTATTTTACTTTACTAGAAAATAACTAATAAAATTAATTTACTATAAAAAGTTATACTTATATATTATTACTTATAAAATATTAAGTTATTTATATTTTTTTTTTAAGTTAGTAATGTTTTTACTGAAAAAAACGTTAATTATTTAAATTATATTAATATAAGTCAAATTTATTTAATTATAATAACTTTATTTACTAAAATAAATTGTATAAAATCTATTATTATAAATATAGTAAGTTATAAAAAGTCTAGAAATAAAAGCATAAGCTAGAATACATACGTAAAAATATATATATTAATATCTAACTTTACTCTAACTCTAACACTACTACTATAAGAGCTTTTAGTATAGAAATTAGCAGAAATTAAAGAATACATACTAAATTATTAATTTTATAACGTTTAGTAATTATTATAAAAGTTAAAACTAGCATTTTATATAAAGAGCTAGTAGCTAAGTTTTAATATTTAAAGAGCTATATTAGTAAAACAATTTAATTCTAGAATAAACATATAAAAGTTAAAAGTCTGTTTTATAATAAGTATTTAGAGAAAGTAAATTAATATAAGAAAAGAGCCTTTTAGCATCTAGCTTAAATATTTCTAAAAATAAAGTATAAAAACTTTATAAAGAAAACTAGCCTTAAGTATGTATACTATAATATTATCTATAATATACTCTATAAATAAAGCTTTTAAAAGTAGTATTATAAAAAGAAATTAAAGCTAATATAAGCTACTACTAAGAAATAGCTTTAATTTATAAAAGACTATACTAATTTCAACTAAAAAATAATAATAATTAAGTTTAGTAATAAGTATTCTATTAAGTGTGGCATTAGACAGAATAAAGAGTAGTATTTCTACTTTCTATATAAAAAATAAAATAAAAATATAATCCAGAAAAAGAAGAAAAGTAAGAGCTTTTATTAAATAATTTAAAATTACTTCTAACTCACTTCTAACAGGAAAGTAGATAGAAGTAAATTAATTATTATAAAATAAGACTATATTTTACTTAGTAAAGGCTATACTTTTATCTTATATATAAATATACTAAAAAAAGGTTTGCTATTTTATTACTATTTAGACTATAAGTTTTAGCAAGATAATACACTAATCTATAGCTTAAAATATAGTAAAAATTAGCTAAAAGAGTATAATATCTAAATTTTTAAATAGCTTCTATATTTACCTAATTTTAACTCTATTAAATACTTTTAGTAAGTTTTAAAACTTATAGTCTATAAACTCTACCTAGAGCTTAATTACTGTAAAAAAAATAAAAGAAATTAAAAAGTATTATATGCTGCTTTATAGAAGACTTAAAAAAAGCTTTTAAATAAGCTACTTTTAAAGCTTATTTACTTAATAAAAAAGAAATTATAGAAGTATATATTAAAAGTTTTTGCCTGTGTTAAGCCTAAAAAAAGTTATAATACTTAGCATATCTAATTACCTAATTAGGCTAATAAATATATTATATATATTTCTTTTTTTTCTTATACTTATTCCTATTTTCTAACTTAATAATTAATTTAATATGTCTTATTATTCTTTTAATTTATATCTAAATTCTCTCCTATAAAAGCTGTTTCTAGTATTTTTTCTAGACTTAAATTACTTCTACGCGACTTTTTAGGGCACCTTTCTTTATTATTTCTTTTTTTATTTAGTATTAGTATAGTTTGATAGTATTTAGGTCTAAAGAGTTACTATACTAAAGAAACTACTTAATTTAATATAGGCTATATACTTTTTACTAAGCAATATAAGTATAAACAGGTATTTTATTTTCTTAAACTATTATATTTAAATAATTCTTTAGATACTCTTTTATTAAAAAAATAAGCTTAGGTATTAATACTTTTATTTAATACTTATATTAATTAACTTTATTACTAGTTTAATAAGTTAGCTTTCTATTCTTTTAATTCTATCTCTAGATAGACTTTTAACTACTTTTTACTTTTAAATTTAGTTATTTTATTTCTATTTCTAACTCCTACTACTCTTATATTATCAGCTTAAGAGTTTTATTTATTTCTTTTAGAATTTTTTCTACTTCTTTTTTTATTTTTTTATTTTAGGTAATTAATAATAATAAGGGCCTTTTTAATTATACGTAAAATAGTCTTAAAATATAAACTCTAAGGATTCTTTCTAATATTTATAGATATAGTTTTAAATAAAAGCCTTATTTAAAGTTTACTATATCTAATAGTTTTCTCTTTAATAAAGTAATATAATAGCTGTTTTGTTTAACTAGATTACATTCTTTTAGTTTTTAAGCATCTAATTTTTATGTATTAAACACTATTATAATTATTTTTTCTTTATTTTATTTATTAGTTTAGGCTTTTGTGTTGGTTTTATTTTATTAAAACTAAAAGCCTTTAGATATTACTATACTATTATAGATAAGATAGTAGTATTTTATTAGTTAAACTTATTAGTAAAATTAACATACATTCTTTTTTATCTATATTAATTATAGTATATTTTTATAGTAATTGCTTGTTTAATGTTCTTAGTCTATTTTATTAAACGTCTAGAATAAGAAACATTTTAAAGATATTTATATTTAATAATAAGTAAAATATAGTTAGGGTTAAAACTTTACTAAATTATTTAAGCATAAATATCATTAATTATTTACTTTAAGACGCTAGTTTTTTTAATAATTTTAAAAATTATTTTATCTCTAAAAAGTAATTTTAAAATAACTACTAATATATACGTTACTATATTAGTATTTAGAGCCATAATAAAATAAATAAAAAATAAATAGAAAGAAAATTTATAAAAAGATGATACTAAGATGTGCTAAGAAATATAGCTTTTTTAGTATAAACAAAAACTTTTAATAAGTACTTCCATAGTTACTATTTAAAGAATACGTAAGTAGTATACTAAATATTAATTATAAAAATAAAAAATAATAAAAAAATAAGCTATATAAACTTGTACATACAAATTTATAGCTTTTATATTAATATAAAAGTAAGGTAAAGTAAAAACATAAAGTAACTAAGTTATTACTATTTCCAAATCTTTTATATAGTACTGTATATAATACTAATAATAAAAAAGTATAATTAAAATTAACATAAATAATACATATAAAACTAAAATATTTTTAAAAAAAAATTTAATAAAAATTAAATGTAATAATAAGTAAATATTATAAAAACTAAATAAAAGCTAAATTTATTAAATTAAAAAATAGCTAGTAAGTTTTTTATTTTATAGCTTTAAGTATTATTAGAATATAAGTATAATACTAGTATTATACTTAAGTATTTTATATTATTATTTTTTATATAAGTAATACTTTTTACTTAGCTATTTTAAGTAAAAATATTTATATATTTTAGTATTATATATAATACTAGTTATTAAATACTTTATACAAATCTAATATAAATAATATTATTTATTTATTTATACTTTTTTTAATATATATTATTTTTATAAAAATATATATAAAATACTATATAATTATAATGTATTTTATAAGTAAGTTATTTAAATAAACTACTTTTATTAAAAAAAGTAAATTTTTTAATAGCTTTTCTAAAGCTTAATAATAATTTATAATAATTTAAATACATATTTTTATATATTTAAATTAGTTACTATTAAATTTTTACTAAAATATAATTACGTAATATTAACTTATTAAATTTTTAATATTATTTTTTAAAATATGTAAATTTAAGTTATTAATAGCTTAAAAATTACTAAATAATAAATTATAATAATTAAATGCAAGTTACTTTATATATATTCAAAACTATATTAAGTTTTAAAAGTAAAAAAAAAAATTTAGTTTCAATTTTTTTTAATATTATAAAAATTACTAGCTTAAAAGCTTTTAAATTTTAATATAATATTATTTTATATTTAAATAATACATGTTTTATTTTTTATAAATTATTATATAATAATTATAAATATATTATTATAAAATATACTTTTAAAGTATATTAAATTTAAAGTTTAATAACTTAGTATTATGTAATTATATTTTAATATAAATTTAATTTTAGCTATACGTCAGGAAAAAAATTGGTGGCATTTTTATAGTATTTAATAGTAGTTAGCTACTATTTACGCATTTTATGCATCCTGCTTTATAACTTATAGTTTTAACTTTAAAATAGTATTAAACCGCTAAACGTAATACTATCTTATAAGATACTATAAAATACGTAATTATATCCTCTAAAGCTTTTATCATTATTTGTAATATTTATATAATTTATTTATTGTGCGTATTTTGTAAATTTAATGCTAAGTATATTATATATCTTATATCTAGTTCACTTTTTACACGTAGTACGTATATTTTAAACTATAGTTTTAAATTACTAGCTACTACTAATTTACTATACAAAATAATAAAATACTATATAAGCTTTATTTACTTTTTTTTTTTAATACTAAATTGAAATTAGCTTCTACACTAAATTAAAATTGGCTCCTATATTGTATCTAGAGCTCTATGCAGAACTCTAGAGGTAGCTTAGTATATAGCTTTAAAGATAGCTTAGTATATAGCTCTAAAGGCAGCTTAGTATATAGCTCTAGAAGTAGCTTAGTATATAGCTCTAAAGATAGCTTAGTATATAGCTCTAGAGATAGCTTAGTATATAGCTCTAGAGATAGCTTAATATATAGCTCTGAAAATAGCTTAGTGTATAGCTCTAGAGATAGCTTAGTACAGAGCTCTAAAGACAGCTTAGTATAGGTCTAAATATACGTTAGTAAACAGATTAGTAAAGAGCTTAGTAAACCCAAATATTAGCTTAGTATAAGTATATAAAGAAAGGAGGATAGAGGGAAGAAAATTCTGTTAGAGCTAAATAGAAGACTAAGTTTAGCTCTTCACATACGAAGAAACTTAACGCGTATAAATAGAAAATGGTAACTTTACAGGCTTACAGCGCCCGTATATATTAGTAATAAATATTAGAAAGTAGATAGGCAAAAACTAGACTATTATACAAGTAAAATAGTATAGAATTTAGAAGGAGAGTATAGTATATTATAGTATTTAATAGCATTTTATAGTATCTTACTATATACTTATAGTTAAAGTCGTAATTAGCTGTACTTTTTAGTAGAAGAGTTATAAAAGAAGTCATATTTAGTAGCTAAATACCGTTAAATACTTAAATAAAGTTGTAATTAGCTGTACTTTATAGTAGAGTTATAAGAGAAGTCACGTTTAACAGCTAAATACTACTAAATACTTGAAAATACCAGAAATACTAGAATAACATGAATATAAAATTCTTAGCCACGAATTTTTTTCCTGATGTATTTATTATATAAAATACTAGCTTAAAAATTTTGTTAAATAATACTACATTTTTATTAAGTTTATAAAGAAAAAGTTAATTTTTAATTAAAGTAACTTTGTTATAAATATGCTTTAGAGTATGGTATAAGAAAATAACTCTATATATATTTATATAATAGCACGGTATTATATAATTACTATTAGTTAATAAATAAAGAGATATACTTATTTACTTTTATAACTAGAGAATATTATTTAATTAATATACTTTATTTAATCTTAAGATCTAAAAGCCTATTAGAAAAAAAATTTATGGTTAAGAATTTTATATTCATGCTATTCTAGTATTTCTGGTATTTTTAAGTATTTAGTAGTATTTAGCTGCTAAACGCGACTCCTCTTATAACTCTACTACAAAATATAGCTAATTATAACTTTATTTAAATATTTAATGGTATTTAGTTACTAAACGTGATTTTTTTTTTTAACTCTTCTATTAGAAAGTACAGCTAATTACGACTTTAACTATAAGTATATAGTAGGATACTATAAAATACTATTAAATACTATAATATACTATACTCTTCTTCTAAATTCTATACTATTTTACTTGTATAATAGTCTAGTTTTTGCTTATCTACTTTCTAAAATTTATTACTAATATCTATAGGCGCTATAAGCCTGTAAAGTTACTATTTTCTATTTATATATACTAAGTTTCTTTATATGTGAAGAATTAAACTTAGTTTTTTATTTAGCTCTAACAGAATTTTCTTTTATATATATTTATATTAAGCTAATATTTGGGTTTATTAAGCTCTTTACTAATCTATTTACTAACATATATTTAGACTTATATTAAGCTATTTTTAGAGCTTTATATTAAGCTATTTCTAAAGCTCTATACTAAGCTATCTTAAAGCTTTATACTAAGTTATCTTTAAAGCTATATATTAAGCTATCTTTAAAGCTATATATTAAGCTATTTTTAAAGCTATATATTAAGCTACCTCTAGAGCTCTGCACAGAGCTCTAGATATAATATAAAAGCTAATTTTAATTTAGTATAGAAGTTAATTTTAATTTAGTATAAAAGCCAATTTCAATTTAGTATAAAAGCCAATTTTAATTTAGTATAGAAATTAATTTCAATTTAGTATAAAAACTAATTCTAATTTAATATAAAAAAGAAAAAGTAAATAGAGCTTATATAGTATTTTATTATTTTATATAGTAAATTAGTAGTAGCTAGTAATTTAAAACTGTAGTTTAAAATATACATACTATATATAAAAAGTGTACTAGATATAAGATATATAATATGCTTAGCGTTAAATTTATAAAATACACGTAATAAATAAATTATATAAATATTATAAATAATAATAAAAGCTTTAGAGAATATAATCACGTATTTTATAGTATTTTATAAAATAGTATTATATTTAGCAGCTTGATACTACTTTAAAGTTAAGACTATAAGCTATAAAATAAAATATATAAAATATATAAATAATAGCTAACTACTATTAAGTACTATAAAAATACTACTAATTTTTTTCCTAACACCTTATGCCTTACTTTTGTAATAAACTTATTTATTTAAGTAATTTACTTACTTATTTAATACATTAATATATTATAAAATAATTTTTTTTTGCGAATTTTAATATATAAAATTCATTAAAAGTTTTTAAAATTTTTTTAAAATTATATAACTTTTTTAAATTATATAGCTTTTTTAAATTATATAGCTTTTTTAAATTATATAGCTTTTTTAAATTATATAGCTTTTTTAAATTATATAGCTTTTTTAAATTATATAGCTTTTTAAATTATATAGCTTTTTTAAATTATATAGCTTTTTTAAATTATATAGCTTTTTTAAATTATATAGCTTTTTTAAATTATATAGCTTTTTAAATTATTATATAGCTTTTTTAAATTATATAGCTTTTTTAAATTATATAGCTTTTTTAAATTATATAGCTTTTTTAAATTATATAGCTTTTTTTATATAGCTTTTTTAAATTATATAGCTTTTTTAAATTATATAGCTTTTTTAAATTATATAGCTTTTTTAAATTAAATTATATAGCTTTTTTAAATTATATAGCTTTTTTAAATTATATAGCTTTTTTAAATTATATAAACTTTAAATTCTTTTATAAAATATAAAAATATAATATATATTTTTTATTATAATTTTATGTACTTAAAATAATTTAAGATTTTAATTTTATATAAACTTTAATTCTATTAATTAAAAAAGTATATTTTAATAAAAATAAATAAAATAAAAAGTTTAAAGTAAATTTTATATAAAAATAAATATTTTAATTTTTTTTTATATTCTTATTTATTTAAATTAAAGTAAAGTTATAAATTATTATTTAAAAAAAGTATAACGTTAGAAAAAAAATTAGTGGTATTTTTATAGTATTTAGTAATAATTAACTACTATTTATGCATTTTACGCATTCTATTCTATAGCTTATAGTCTTAACTTTAAAGTAATATTAAGCTATTAAATATAATATTATCTTATAAGATACTACAAAATGCACGATTATATTCTCTAAAGCTTTTATTATTATTTATAATATTTATATAATTTATTTATTATGCGTATTTTGTAAATTTAATGCTAAGCATATTATATATTATATATTTAGTTTACTTTTTATACGTAGTATGTATATTTTAAACTACAGTTTTAAATTACTAGCTACTACTAATTTACTATATAAAATAATAAAATACTATATAAGCTCTATTTACTTTTTTCTTTTTATATTAAATTAGAATTAGCTTTTATACTAAATTGAAATTGGCTTCTATATTGTATCTAAAGCTCTATATAGAACTTTAGAGGTAGCTTAATATATGGCTTTAAAAATAACTTAATATATAGCTCTAAAAATAGCTTAGTATAAAGCCTTAGAGATAACTTAGTATATAGTTTTAAAAACAGTTTAATATAAAGCTCTAAAGATAGCTTAGTGTAGAGTTTTAAAGATAGCTTAGTATAGAGTTTTAAAGATAGCTTAGTATAAAGCTCTAAAGATAGCTTAATATAGAGCTCTAAAGACAGCTTAATATAAAGCTCTAAAAATAGCTTAATATAAAGCTTTAAAGATAGCTTAGTATAGAGCTCTAGAAATAGCTTAGTATAAATCTAAATATACATTAATAAATAAAATAGTAAAGGGCTTAATAAACTTAAATATTAGTTTAATATAAATATATAAAAGAAAAAGAATAAAGAAAAGAAAATTCTATTAGAGCTAAATAAAAGACTAAGTTTAGCTCTTCACATATAAACAAACTTAGTATATATAAATAGAAAATAGTAACTTTACAGGCTTACAGCACCCATAGATATTAGTAATAAATTTTAAAAAGTAGATAGACAAAAACTAGACTATTATACAAGTAAAATAGTATAGAATTTAGAAGGAGAGTATAGTATATTATAGTATTTAATAGCATTTTATAGTATCTTGCTATATACTTATAGTTAAAGTCGTAATTAGCTATACTTTCTAGTAGAAGAGTTATAAGAAAAGTCACGTTTAGTAACTAAATACCGTTAAATACTTAAATAAAGTTATAATTAGCTGTATTTTGTAGTAGAGTTATAAGAGGAGTCGCGTTTAGCAGCTAAATACTACTAAATACTTAAAAATTACCAGAAATGCTAGAATAGCATGAATATAAAATTCTTAGCCACGAATTTTTTTCCTAATGAATTTTATATAATAATATAAATAAACTTAAAAATATTAAGTTTTTAAAATACTTATTTTAATTATTTAATTTAATTTTAAAACTAGTATAAACTTATTTCTATTAAAATAACTAAAACAAAAAAGAATACTAAGTTAAAGAAGTAGTAATTAAGTAACTATAAGGTAGTTTATGAAAACTAAAATACTTACTTAGTTTTAAGTAGTAAAAGGAATTAATATTAAGAAAATAAATAACTTCTATTTATTTTAAAGTTTAAACTAATAGTAAAAAAAAAAAAAAAAAAAAAAAAAAAAAAAAAAAATATTTATAAAACGTAAGTATAATAGCTAAAAGTGTAGACTATAAAAAAAAGTATAAAAATAAAAATAAAGTATTATAATAGTAAAGTATTAGCTTTTTTTTTAATATAATATACTTAAGAGTTTTTTTACTAATAAGTTTTTATTATAAAGGAAATTAGCTTATATAAACTTACTAAAGAAACTAAATTAAATAGTAAATAAAAATAATAATAATATTTTAATTTTAATTTTTATATAATGTATTTTATAAGTAAGTTAGTTAGTTTACTAAAATTATACTAAATATAATAAGCTAGGTAATAAATTACTTTATTTTATTATAATTTACCTTTAATTTCTTATTACTACTAAATTCTATAGTAAATTCTTTAATATTTAAGTATTATACTTAGTTTTACTATAGTTCTTATAATACTTTTAAATTAGTTTAATTCTATTTACTTTAGCTTTACTTTAACTCTTTTTACTACTAAAAGTTATAGTAGTAGAGTTTTTAGTAACTAATTATAAATTAGCTTTAAAAGTAAAAACTTATTTTTACTAAATATACTTTTTTTATTAATTTATAGTTTTATTAGCTACTTTAAGTTTAGTAATTTAATTACGTTATAATACTATTTAATAAGCTATTAAAAGAATGCTTTTAATAAGCTAATTAAACTCTTTTTTTAAGAAAAATAGTAAGCTACCTAACTTATTATTAATTAGCTTTGTTTATACTCTAATTTAAAGTAAGTACTAAAAGTTTTTAACTATTATAAAGTATTTTATATAGTAAAAAGTGTAAGTATACATAATTAAATATTAAGCTTTAATATTATTTTATTTAAGTTAAATAAAATAGTATAAAGGCAATACTTAAAAAGCTAGTACTAAATAATAAGATTATATTTAATAAAGAATTAAAACTATAGAAGTTAAGCTAGTTTTAGTTTTTAAGCTTAAGTTAGAAAATTTATCTACTATAGTATAGTTTACTTAAAAGCTATTAACTAAAATTCTATTAAGAACTTTACTATTTAGACTTTAGCCTATTATATTACACTTTTTTTTTAGTTTTAAAAAAACTATATTACTTAGCTTAATATTCTTTTGAAAGCTATTTAGTAGATTTTCTTTTTTATTCTAAAACTTTTTAGTATAAGTTTTTTATTTTTTTTTTTAAAGTCTTTGTATTAGCTAAGTTTTTTACTAGTTTAACTATTATTTATAGTATTTTTTTTATTTTACTTTAAAGTATGTTTACTAGCTCTAGGTTTTTCTACTTTTAACTTTAACTATAATTTCTTTTATTAGCTATTTATTATAATCATTTACTTATATAAAAAAAGGCTAGCTATTATTTTATAATTAGTTAAAAAGTAAGTTAAAGCTAGTAAGCTATAATTAGTTTATATAGAAAATAAAATAAAAACTTAGTAAAGTATTTAGCTTTACTAAATAGCTATTAATTACTTTAATTATAGTATATTTTATATATTTTTTTAGTTTAACTTTCTTAATTCTTATTTTATTATATACAATTTTTTTTTTTAGCTATAGCTAGACTTTATTTCTAATATAGAGTTAGTAGGCTTCTTTTTAGTATTTATTAATTTATTAATTTATTTTTATTAGTTTATTATTTTATTTTTATTAAGCTTTAGCTATACTTACTTAAGCTAGTTTAAATATCTCTTAAAGCTTTTTTATAATAGTTTCTACTTTCTTTTAGTTAGATTTTTTATTAGTTGTATACTTTCTTTAATTTAAACTTATAAAAATCTTTAGTTATAGTAAGTTAATATTATACTTATATTAAAGAAAGAAAAAAGTTATACTTATTAATATTACTTTTAGCTATTTATTATAAATAAATTAAAAAAGTAAAGTAATACCTAATTATTTTAAGTTTAGAAAATAAATACTTTTATATACATTTTTTATATACTATTTATGTACTTTGTTACTTTATTGGTTTATAAATAATAAGCTATTAAAAGCTATTAAGTAATTTTAAGAATTTTATAAAAGCATTTCTAAAATAGGCTTATAAATTAACTATTTTTATTAAGGGTAATTATATTTAGTAGCTAGTAATATACTACTACATATTTAATATATACTTAAATAACTATTTTAGTTTTTAAGTCTAGTAGTAAAATAAAAATTACTTTTTTTTAATTAGTTAATAACTACTATTAAGTACCTCATGCTATTACTTAATAGTAAGCTATTAATAAAATTTATAAAGAGTTTTTTTATACCTAATTAAGTATTAATAAAAGCTTAAAAAAGTTTTATATCCTTTTTTTTTAAAACTTTATATAGCTATAAATATTATTTAAAATTTTTAGCTAAAAATAGTTTTTTATAAGTATTTTATATGTAATTTTTTTTGCTAAAGTAGCTTATTATTATTAAAATATATATTTACTTTATAAGTTTAGTTTTTAATAATTTACTATTAAAAGCTTATTATTAGTTTTAATAGTATAAAGTTTTAATTAAGTTTACATAGTATTTAGAAATTAAGTATTTTAACTTTAAGTATACTAGAAACTTATGTTCTTTATTTTATACTACTTTAAATACATTTTAGTACTACTAGTTTTTAGCTATAAAATTTTTTTATAAATACTTAATTTTACTTTTTTTTGTTAGTTTCTAGTATTTTATTACTATTTAATTTTTTTTTTAGACATGTTTGATAGTATTATAATTAGGCTTATTATATTTAAGTAGATATTATAACTAGTTTATTAAGTATTTTTAAATCTATTTTTTTATAGTAAAAAGTTATTAGTTTAAAAATTTATACTATATGTTTTTATAGTTAGTTGTTTTAAGTATTTTTTAAAAAATTCTATTCTTTATATAATAAGGTATTAGTTTAAATATTTTGTTTACTTAGTTTATAGAGTAACTTTATATTATAGCATTCTAAAAGTAGTAACTATTTTATTTACTTTTTATTAAGTATATATAGTTTTATAAAGTACTTAAAATTTTTATAATTTATCATTACTTTAAAACTTTTAATTAATTATAGTTTAGTATTTTATTTTTTTAAGTATTAAATAATTACTAGTAGTTTCTTATTATAGATTTTATAATTACATTTATAAAAGTTATTTTTTTTAAAAAGGTATATATAAAGTTATAAAATTCTATTTTCTTTATATTATAAAAGCATTCTATTTATAGCATATTTTAATAAGTTATATTTTAATACTATATTAAGCTTTAAATTAAAATTAGCTAGCACTAGTTTAGTAATATTTTTTTTAAAGTATTAAAAGTGTTTTATTTTTTAGTATTTTATTAAAAGATAACATTTTCTATAAGTTTTATAAAAAAGGTAGTAAGTTAAGTAAAGTTTTATATAAACTTCTAATAAAAATTTATAAAGTTAAAAAAAATTATATACTTTTAATTATTTTAACAGCTTTTTATTTTTTCATTACTTTAATTTTATTAGAGTTTATGTAAATGTTTTTACTTACTTTAATAATAAATTTAAGATATTTATTTAATATAACTTTAAACTTATACTTTATAATATTTATATATAAACCTACTTTTTTAAGCTTTACTAACACTTTTTTAACTTACTTTTAATACTACTTTAGACTTCTATTAGTATAAATTAGTACGTTATCTAAATATACTAAATAGAATTTATTTACGTACTTTTATAATATTTAGTTAATATACTATTAAAAAGTGTTTAGAAAATTTATTATACTAAAAAAAGTTACAAACTATTTAAAAAGTCTAAACTAAGTTTAAAAAACTATTAGCTATTTATTTTTTTTATAATATAAATATTATAAAAAGCTATTATTATATTAAGCTTAGTAAACTATTTTGCTTTACTAAAGTTATTTAAGGTTTTATAAAATAGTAATAGTAAATATTATTTTTTTTTTTATAATTTTATTTAATACTTAATAGTTAATATAAAGTTAAAAACTTTTTTTAAACTTTTTTATAAATAAAATAAATACTATAGCTAATAAGCTACTAACTTAAATAAAATTTTTATTAAATAATAACATAAGTTTTTTTGGTAGTACTAGTAATTTATTTTTAAACATATTATATAATAGTTTTTAAAAAAGTTAAGCTTTTTTTTATTTTTTAATACTAGTTTCATTTTATAGTTAACTTTAGGTTCTTAGTATAAAAGTAATTTATTTATTTTCTTTAAGTTAAATAGTTTATAGTACTTTTTTAAGAAATTAAGTAGTAGTATTATAATATTAATTTATAGCTTTAAAATAAAAGCTTTATTAATATTTACTAAAAATTATAGTAAAGACTTATAACTTTTTTTATAAGTTTTTTACTTGTTTTATTGTTTTAATAAAGGCTATAGTACTAATTTTTTAAATATTATTTATAAAAGCTTTTTTTTTTAGTTCTTTACTTAAATCTTTTTTAATAAATATAAATACTTTTTTTACTAACGTAATTGTAATATTTTAGTAGTTTATTTTTTTAAAACTATATTTTCTTTTATTACAATTTTAATAATATAAGCAAATACTTTTTTTATAGCTATTTTAATTAGATTAAAATTAAGCTATTTTATTAACTTAAAAGACTTTTTTATTAATTTCTTTAATTAGTTTTAAAGAAATTTTACAGTAGTTGAGCTTAAATTAGTAAATAAAAAAACAGCTTATAATTATATAGTATAAACAGCTATTATTAATTATAGTTAAAGTAGAATATACTAAATTAATTATAGTATATACTATAAGTAGAAAAGTATGTATATAGTTATTTTTAAACTAATATTATTCTACTTTTATTATTTAATTTATTTTTCTTAGCTTTTAACTAAAACTTTAGTTAAAAGCTATTTTTTTAATTTACTTTTAAAAAGTTTTTTTATTATAAGCTCTTTATTATATTATAAAAATAATCTTAATTTCTTATTAAATGTGTAGACTACTATAGTTAAATAAGTAAATACTTTAAAAAAATACTTAAAAATATAGTATTAGTTATTTTTATATTAAATATATAAGCTTTATTTCTTTTTTTAATTTTACTTTTTTTTAATATTTATTTAGTTACTTTAGTTTTTAAGACTCTAGCTTTTATTTTAATTAGTTTTTACTCTATTAACTCTAGTAAAAGTAACATTTAAATATAAGTTAAAAATTAATTCTTATTTAGTTTAAACTTATTTTAAAGCTTACTTATTATGTTAATATAGTATAAATTATTAGTAATATATACTAATGTCCTTATAAAGTTTTTATGTAAAAAGTTTTTTTATACTATAACTAGTTTTTTTTGTTTTTTATTTAAGCTATTTTAGTATATTTTTTTTTTAGAAACTTTTTTAAACAACTTTTTAAACTTAAGTAATAATTAATTAAACTTTATTTAATAATTATATACTAGCTTTCTATTTTACTTAAGATAATATAGTTTATTTAGAGCTTTTACTTTTAAATATAAATTATTAAACTATTAGTTTATATAATTTTATATACTTTTAACGTTTGCTATAAGCTTATATCTTAATACTTATAGTAAGAGTATTTTTAAAGTATTTTCTAATATTTTACTTATTAAGTAGTTAATTTTAATTAACTTTTTTATTCTCTAAATTTAATTTAAAGGTTAGTTTACGTTTTATATTTAAAGATTTAATACTTTAAGTAGTTTTTATTAAAAGGCCTTAAATTAGGAATATTAATTTTTTAATTAATAATAGGTGTTTTAAACAGTAGTATAACATACTTTAATATTATAAGTACTAGAGTACTTAATAGTATATTAATTTATAAAGAGTACTATTTCTATTTTAAAGTATTTATTTAAGCTATTATTAAGTCTATTATTTTTTATTATTTAGCTTATTATTTCTATTATTTTATTATTATTAGTTAGTTTCTATAAGCTTTTTTAGAGTAAGAATTCTTTTCTTTAAGCTACTAAGCTTTTTTTAATATTTTATGAATTATAGAGCTAATAGCTACTTTTTTTTAAGTTATTTTCTTTTAGTATTATTTTAATTAAATATTTTAGCTTAGCTCTTTATTATAGTATAAGCTATTAACTTTTTAATATTTAAATTTAGTATATTCTTCATTTAATTACTATTTAACTAAGTAAGTTATATAAATTATAGTAAGCTTAATAATAGTTTAGTTAGGTAGTTAATTTTTTTTATAGGTATTTAGTATTATTTAATACTTTAAAATATATTTAATATTTTTTTAGTTATAGACTTAAAACTTAATTACTTAGCATATAAGTATAGTTATGCTTAGGAGTTTTAGTTACTTAATATATAGTATAGTATTATACCTAGAGTTCAAACTATTTAGTATATAATTTAATATATATACTTAGGAATTTAACTACTTAGTATATATAAGAAGTAGTAAAAGTTTCTTATAAAACTTTTCTAATAAGTAATTAAATATAAAATATAAAAAGTAATATTTAAAAAGCTAGTACTAGGTAATAAAATTATATTTAATAAAAAAAATTAAAACTATAAAAGTTAAACTAGTTTTTATTCTTAAAATTAAGTTAAAAGATTTATTTACTATAGTATAATTTATTTAAAGACTGTTAACTAAAATTTTATTAAAAATTTTACTATTTAAGCTTTAATTTATTATAAACTAAACTAGTACTTTAAACCCTTTTTAAATATTAATTTTAGTAATAAAAACATTAAAAGTATTTTAAACAGCTAGTAAAAACTTTATTTTAGTAATGTAATTAAACTGGTTATATATTAGCTTTTTAACTTAATACCTCTATACTATTTTTAAAAATAAAAAATAACTTATATTTAGTAGCTATAAGATATGTAATAAATGTAATAATATATACAAAGTACTAATTTTATTTTCTTTATAATATTTAATAAATTCTAGTAAGTTATAGCTTTTATAGCTGTTTATAATTAATAAATAGTATATATTTATAGTATACTTTTTTATATAATTATTAAAGTACTTTAACTACTTAAAACTAAACTTATTTATTATCTAACTATTATTAGAAACTTTAAATACTTATTAGAATAATATGTTAACTTTTTAGTATTAAATAAAAAAGTAGTTTTTGCTTTTATAAATAATAAAGAGTAAAAGTATATACTTTAATATATTAATACTTAAAATTACTATAACTTACTTATAGTTACTTAATTAAACAACTTTTAGTTAATAATATTTTTAGAGTTTATAACAACTTTTTGCTAAGTTATTATATTTATTTAAAAACTAGATTTTTAAAGTTGTATACATCTTTATTTTATATACTATATTTAGTCTTAATATTATACACAAAATTAAACTAAACTTATATAATTACTAGATTTTTTATTTATAATGCTAGTAGTTTAGCTTTTAATTATACTTTATAAAGTTATATAACTAGTTTATATTTATTAAGTTTTTTATTTACTTAACTAATAGTTTATTAGCTATTTTTTAAATAGTATTAAGTAGAAAGGTAAATTCTCTTAAATTTAGCTTAAGTATATACTATTTCATTATCTTTTTTTTGGTTTTTATAAGCTTTATTAAATTTAGCTTAATATTACGTTTTAACATAGTTTTAACATGTTATTTTTATAAAGTTAAAAAAAGTATATTAAAAGTATATATAGTAGTTTAAAGACTATGAATTTAGTTAGTATTAAAAGCTTAAATAGTAAGCTATATTTACGTTTTATTAAAAACTAATTATATGTTAAGTTATTAAGCTATTTTATGTTACTTAAAAAAAGTAGATAATTTTAGTAAACTAACTAGCTTACTTATTTACTTAGTTTACTTATAAAATATGTTAATTTATTTAAATATTTATTATAAAAAGTATAAAGTATATATATATATATACATAATTAAGTAAAGTATTTTTTTTATTTAACAATAAATAACTATAAATTTTTTTAATGTATTTAATTTAATTACTTAGTTTTAAAATTTACTAGCTATTTATTTATTAAATTTTTTTTTTTGTACTAAATTTAATTATATAAAATAAAATTTTTAGTAAATATTTTATATTAAATCTTAAGTTAAATTTTAAGCTAATTTTAAGCTAAATATTATATATTTTATTTATATTTTAATATATATAAATTTTGTACTATTATTTTTTTTAATATAATTTTAGCTTTACTAAATTTTAAATTTTAAAATATACTTAAAAACTTTAAGCTTAAAAAAATATTAAGTTAAATAATATATTTTAAGTTTTAATTTAGTATTTTAATTATTAACTTAAATACTATAATATATTTTATAAGTAAGTACTTTATATAAGTAAGTACTCTACTTTAAAACTTAATAAAAAATTAAAATTTGTATTCAAATATTACAACAACTACTTGATAATAAATTCTGGAAATTTAATAAGTATATAATAGTACTTTAAAATAGAACCTATTGAATTTTTAAGAACTAGTAATTAATAGCTATTAAGATAGTAGTATTTTGGCCTCTAAATTTACTTTTACTTAAATATATTAATAATAATTAATTGCTAGCTTTTAAAAATTTAATGGCTTCTATTTTAAATTACTATTAATTATTTATTAAATTTTAAAGTAAAGTACTTACTTGTATAAAGTACTTATAAAATATGTTATAGTAAAAAATAAAATTATAATTATTTAAGTTTTTTTTATATTAAATAATAACGTATTTTAAAACTTTAATAAATAATAAATATTAATATTTTAATATAATACATAATATTAAGAATATATAAATATATTTACTTAAAATAGTTAAATAAAAAAGTATTTATATTTTAGTATTTTAATTAATTTAAGTTTTAAAAAAAAAAATTTTATTATAATTATGTTTTTAAAAAAAATAAAATATTTATATTAAAATATTACACTTACTTTATTTACTTAAAAACTTATAATAATTTTATTTATACTTTAAATATATATATAAAAGTATATAATATAATTAAGTAATAATTAACAATGCTAATATAACACTACTATTATATTTAATAAATTTAAATATAATAAAAATGTATAAAAATATATAAAAAATTAAGTACTTTTTATAATTTTATAATTTAAGTTAGTATATATATGTTACATAAAAAATTTATTTAAAGTTTTAAAGTCTAGTTTTCTAAATTATTAATTAATATAAATATTTTATATATTAAATTAAACTACATTTTTTTTAATAAAAATAAATAACCTTTTTAATTTATATACTTTTTTTAAAAACATATTATTTAATATTTTTTTAACTATATAGTTGGTTTTTAAAAAACTTATAATACTTAATTATAAGAATTTAGGCTAATAATAGCAATTAAGTAAAATAAAATAAATTGAATAAAAAGTTAACTATATATATTATAAAAACTTTAATAGCTAATTTTTACTAAATTACTAAAGGTACATAGTTATATACAAAGTTTAGACTAAAATAACTATTTTAGTTAACTATTTTAGGCTTTAGTTTATTATATTACTTTTCTTTTTAATTACGTGCTTTTAGTAATTTAAAAATATAAAAAATAGTAAAAAATAGAATTTCTTTTTAGTATATAGTTTATAGTAGTATATAGGCTTAATACTTAATAGAACTTTAAAATAAATTTTTTTTTTTTTTTTTTTGGCTTTTAAGTTCTATACTTATAATAGATTTAGTAGAAAGTTTCTAGTAAACTATTTTCTAAAAAAGCTTTTTAAAATAATATTAAGTTTATTTACTATAGTTTTTTTAAAGCTCTTATTAGTAGTTTACTAGTAAAAGCTTATTTTCGTTTTTTTATAAAGATGCCATATATTTTTTCTAATAATATAATATTATTATGTTTTCTAATTAACTTACTAACTTTATAGTTATTAGTATATAATTTTTTTACTTTACTTTATACTATAGCTAATAGCTTTTTTTTTTTTAGTTTATACTTTAATAACTATATTCTATACTTTATACTTTTTATGGCCATTTACTTAAATTAGTAATAGTTATAAATTATTTATTAGCTAGCTTAGTAATAAATTATTACTAACTAGCTATAATCTATTTATATAAAACTTTTAGTTTAGTTTTAAAAGTATATTTAGTTTTATAATATATAGACTAATTATTTTTTCTATAGTGTATTTAGTATTCTTTTAGTCTAGTTTTTAATTTTTTTTTATTTAGTAGAAAGTTAGTTACTAAGTTTTAACTATACTTTATTTTTTAAAATATAGTTATAGAGCCTTATTTTAATATTAGTTTACTTATTTTTTTTTAATTTTTACTATACTTTAGCTATAATTACCTATGCTAAATTAATATATTCTTTTAGCTTTTTTATAATTACTTTTATACTATACTTAGTTTTAATATCTACTTATAGTAGTTTTATATTATATTTATATTAAAGAAAGAACAAGCTTACTTTTATAAAAGTAGTATTTCTTTTTTTTATTATAATTTTATGCTATAGAATAGAGTTTTGCCTAGTTTACTTAATTTTATATAATAAATACTTAAAAGTAAGGTTTAACTATATTACTTATTTATTTTAATATATTTATTTATTTATAAATAAAATGTTATAAATAATTATTTTTTTTAATTTTTAAAGTTTTGTAAAACTTAGTTTAAAACTTATTAATAAATTAACTATTATAATTTAATACTATAGTATTAGGAATTTAATAATAAGTAATAAATTTATAAATAAAAGTTTATGTTACTATTTTAATATTTATATTTAAAAGAAAATAGAGAATTATGTTTTTACTTAATTTATTAATAATTACTAATAAAACTATTGTTACGGATTGTAATAAAGAAGGAAGCATAAGCAAAAAAGCGTTATAATAGAAAATATAGTATAATAAAATATACAAGTAATACTAATAAGCTAAAGTAAATTAGTAAAAATAGAACTTACAAATAAGATTACTTTATAATAAGTTTAAGTTCTATAGGGAATAGTACTTAAAGTAGGTAAACAAGTCAGATAATCAGCTATAGCAAAATATAAGAAAAATAAGTGCTAATAATAAAGATAAGACTAGATATAAACTCATCTCTTCTTATCTTCTCTAATAGTATTTAATATACTTTTAATTAATATATAATATACGCATGGAGGATTTACTATAAGTATAAGACATCAGATAACTTATAGCTACTTTTAATTCTTTATAGTTACTCTAAAATTAAGATTTACATCTTAAGTAAAATAGTTTAATACTATTTTATTAAATTTTAACTTATTATATTTGCTTCTTTCTATTCTTACTAAGTTAACTAACTTCTACTAAGTCTAATAAGCTATCTAATCTAGAAGTAAAGGAACTAACTAAAGTATTATACAGTTAGTTAAACAGCTAGTTACTAGTATAATTTATATTAGTAAGTTAATAACTTATAATATTATAATTACTATCTCAAAAGAGTAGGAGAAGTAGTTAGATAGATTTTAATAACTAATTATTAAATATCTATAATAACCTATTATAAGAACAAACAGGAACTTTATTTATTAAAAGAAAGTAGTAGTAAAAAAAAAGTTATAATAGAACTTTTATCTATAACTAGAAGTACCTTAAGAGAAACTAAGAGTATATAATAAGTTATTTAAGAATAAAAAACAGCTATTATAGAGTTACGTGATGTTTTAATAAACCTATAATAATAAATTAGAATAAATTAAAGAAAAGGAACAGCAAAGATATAACCTTTTAAAAAATTTAATAATAGTTAAGATAAACTTAAAATCTTGATGGCAATAATAGACTTATACTATTATTTTAATTAAAAATTATTTTTAATTAATTAGGATTAGATTTTGGTAGCTGGTATAAACATAACTAGTAGAACTATATAATAGTTTAAACCTTTAGTAAAAAACTATCTAGCTAATAAAAATTTTAATTTAGGAGTAGCAGGATTAGCTAACTGTAATAATAATATATAATAAACCTTTAAGAATTATAAACGTTTCAAATAAGAGATAATTATTATCTTTAGAGAAATTAATAAAAAAATAAAGATAATTTAAAAACTTTAGTAGTTTAAGTAGTAGATATCAGTAACTAACTATATAGCAGAATTTAAATAAATCTAATTATAACTTAATTAGGTAGACTAGTTATTAGTTATAATATACTATAAAAAACTAAAGAATAAAATTAAAAACAAGATCTCTAAAGGAAAATAGTTAAGTATTTTATTAAAAATTATTAAATAAGCAGTAACTATTAATAACTACTAGTATTAATAAAAGTAAGAAAAAAAATATAGGGAAGATTAGTAATTTATATACCTAAAAAAAATAGAAAAAATAATTAAATCTATAATAAAATAAATATTAATATTAAATAAATATTTATTAGAAAAGGGTAAGGAAAGTGAGCTAAGAAATAAATAAAATACTATATATAAAAAGTTTACTTAAAGTATAGAAAACAAGAACACTTCATTAAAGACTATAAGTAATAATAATTAGATGTTAAGAAGACTTATATTTAGACTAAAATACTAAAAGAAATTAAAATAGCTATAGTTTAGGTGGAATAAGCATAAGACATAATAATAAAAAAGATAATCATATAAAGAATCTAAAGAAAATAATACTAGATTTATAGAAGTTATATATATCTTAATTAAGAATATAAAATATTATATTAGTAAGTTAAAAATTACCTAGCGGGATAATTTAATAATATAATTACTATAATATAAGGAGCAGCAGTTTAATAACATAATACTAAAACTAAAAAAAAAATATAGAGATTCTATAAGATCATAGAATAGAAAGAAGGACCTTTTTAAAAAAAAAACTAAAAGTTTAGAAAAAGAAAGAATTATAAGACAGAAGAAGGTAAGAAACTTATGTCTATAATAATTATATAGTAAGTATATTAAGAATACTATTAAATATACGGATTAGAGTACTATCTAGGGGAATATTATATTACTAAATACTAAAAAGTTACTTTAGAGAATAGGATATATAAATACTAATAAGCACTATAGTTAATAGGAAATAAGTAATATAAAAAGTTAAGTAAATAAAAACTAGCTATATAAATAAATAAGATTTATTAATAAATACTTATACTAGTTATAAATAATATAACATACTACCATCCCATTAGACATCCAAAACTAGAATAAGATTAAAATAAAAAAAAATAAAAAAATTCTTTATTAATTTTATAAATACAAGACAACAACACTGCAGATAGAATAATAAAATAGAAATACTAAATATATATAGTACTAGATTATATAGGAATAAACTATAGATAGAATAAACACACTGTATATGTTAAAGAACTTAGGATAAAAAAAGTACTATAGTAACTAGCTAGTAAGAAAGAATTTAATCTACAGTAAGAACTAGTTTATATAAATTTAAAAAATAAATTATAGAACCTAAACTTAGACTAGTATAAGTAATTATTATAGGATAAGTATTAAATAGAATATTAATTATACTAGGCTAAACGCTGCTAGGAGGGGTGGTTAGTTATAAAATTATATAAAAAACTTACATATCAGAAATACTTTCTAGAATAGAAATACTAGAATTATAGAGAATAAGCTAGAAATATATATAAAATATTTAATAAGAAAGTATATTAACTCTAGAAATATCTAATCTACAGACCTAAAAAGAAAACACTAAAGAAATAACTACCATTCAGGAGTTAACTATAGATAAAAAACTTAAAAACTAGTAAACTATAACTAAGCTACTAAAGAGCTAAAAAGAGGTTAAAAGAAATATATTAATTATATACACATAACTAAACTAAAGAAAACATAGAAATAAGTTATATGTAGATATATATATTAATAGTAACTAAATACTAGCGCTTATAAATAATAAAGCTAGTAAAATACTTATATTAAATAAGTAGATATAAAGATACTAAATATTAACTAGAGTTTTAGATAAACCTGTATAAGTAAGACACATAGACAATAGTCTAATAATATTTAAAAAAAAAATTAATTAATTTTAAAATAAGAAATATAACTATTTAGGCAGCAGGTTATAGAAATAACTATTATATTAAAATTATAAATCTAGGTAGTAAAAACTTTATCTTAGGATAGAACTAACTAGCATAATAGAACTTAACTATTAATTAAAAAAGAAAAATTATAGGAATTAGAAACAACTACCACAGAAAACAATAACAAGTAATAATATAGATAAAGAAAATAATATTTTATAATACTAAATTCATTATACCAGAAGAGTACTTAGAGGAGTTTAAAAAATAATTCTTTAAAAAAACTAAAAACTAACTACTAGAATACTAAGACTAGAACTATAAAATTACGTTTAAAGAGAGAATGAATTTAAAACTAGGACTATTATATCAGGTACCTGTTTATTAATAAAAAGAGTTACGAAAATTTCTATAAAAAAATTAATAAAAGAGATATATATAAACTAGCTAAAGTAAAATAGCTTTACTAATACTCTTTATACTAAAAAAGAATAATAAATTATAGCTATATATTAACTATAAATATCTTAATAAAGCTATAGTAAAGAATTGTTATCTAATATTATTAATATTAAAACTTATAAATAAACTCAGAGGAGCTAAGTGGTTTAGCTTTTTTAATATTAAGAATAAATACTACTAAATATAAATAGTTAAGAGACATAAATAGATAATAGTATTTAAAATAAGATATAAATTATTTAAATACTTAGTTATACTAATAGGACTTACTAACGCACTAGTAATATTCTAAATAATTATTAACTATATACTAAGAGAATACCTAGATATATTTATAATAGTATATTTTAATAATATGTTTGTATATATAAATAGAATGCTAAAAGAATACGTTAAGTATACTAAAAAGGTATTATAAAAGCTCAAGAAACACAAGTTATATATTCAGACAAAAAAATGTATATTCTATAGGATAAAAGTTAAGTTCTTAAAATACTTAGTATTTTAAAATAAAATAGTAGTTAACTTAGATAAAGCTAAAAATATTCTACCTTAGCTAATACTAATAAACATAAAAGAAGTTTATTTTTTCCTTAGATTCATAAGATTCTGCTGATAATTTATTAAAAATTACTTAAAAATTATATTACTTTTAACGGAATTATTAAAAAAGATTAATAATTTAAGTAGAAATAACGCGAGGAAAATGCTTTTATAATACTAAAAAAAAAATTCTAATAACTACTAATATTAAAGATATTTAATTTATGGCTTTAAATGGAGATATATATAGATACATTAGACAGAGCTATAGAAGCCATTTTATTATAAATACAGAATAATAAATAAAAACACCTAGTAGACTTCTTATCTTATAAACTTATAACTATTAAGTTAAATTATGATATTTATAATAAGAAATTATTAGTAATAGTTTAAGCATTTAAAAAATGGAGATATTACTTAGAAGGAGCTAAGTACTAGATTATTATATATTTAAATTACAAGAATCTAACAGCATTTACAATAACTAAGAAGTTGAATTAATAATAAGTTAGATAATAGAAACTAGTTTCTATATTCGATTTTTAAATACTTTATAAATTAGGAAAAGAAAATATAGTAGCTGATATACTTAGTTAAAGAGCAGACTATATAAGAGATATACTAAAAACCTATAATATAATACTTAAGTAAAGACTAGATAGATCCTTAGGAAGCTTATAAATAGATATTAAACATATAGTTATTATCAAAAACACCTGGAAAAAACAAATAAAAGATTTTAATAATAGATAACTATAGTAGAACCTGGATTAAGAAATAATCTATATACTAAATATATTATAAACTAAACTAATTAAGGACTAATACTCAGCCGAAATGCACAGACATTAGAGAATTAAAAAAACTATAAAATAAATTAACAGACATTTTTAGATTCCTAGAATATAAAAAAAGGTGTTATAGACGGTAATAGTAAGGTAACTATATCTAAAGAGCTAAGAGAACTAGTAATAATAGCTAAATAAGCTTTAGAATAGAAACGTATGTTTAAGCTGGAAAGAAAGAACTATAAGTAAATATAAGATATATTAGCATAGACTAAGGCAAGAGTTAAGAAGTAAGAATAAAGATATAAAATTATACTAGTAGATTAAAAGCATCCACCCACGTAACACTTAGTAATTAAAGGTGTTTAAAGTATTCAGTACTTCTAATAACCTAAATAATTTAAACAGTATTTAATATACTGAACACTGGTACAGAATGTACGTATGGAGGATCTATTATAAGTATAAGGCATCAGACAGTTCATAATTACTTTTAATTCTTTATAGTTACTCTAAAATTAAGATTTATACCTTAAGTAATATAGTTTAATACTATCTTGTTAAACCTTAACTTATTATATTACTTTCTTTTTACCCTCTACTAAGTTAATTAACTTCCACTAAGTCTAACAAGCTATCTAATCCGGAAGTAAGGGAACTATTAAGTATTATATAAGTAATTAAACAGCTTATTACTAGTATAATTTACGTTAGTAAGTTAGTAACTTATAATATTATAATTATCACCTCAAGAGAGTAGAAAAGACTGTTAGATAGAATTCTAATAACTAATTATTAAATATTTATAATAACTTATTATAAAGACAAACAAGAACTTTACTCATTAGAAGAAAGTAATAGTGAAGAAGAAATTATAATAGAATCTTTATTCATAACTAGAAGTATATCTAGAGAATAAAAGAGTATATAATAAGTTATCTAAGAATAGAAAATAGCTATCATGAAGTTACGTGATACTTTAGTAAATCTATAATAATAGATTAAAGCTAAATAATAAGCTATAGTAGTTTAAAAAGGAGAAATAGTAAAGATACAACCTCTTAAGAAGTTTAATAGAAATTAAGATAAACTTAAGACTTTTATAATAATAATAAACCTCTATTATTATTTTAATTAAAAATTATTTCTAACTAACTAGAATTAGATTCTGGTAGTTGGTATAAATATAATAGGTAGAGCTATATAATAATTTAAACTACTAGTAAGAAATTACTTAGTTAATAGAAACTCTAACCTAGGAGTAGTAGAATTAACTAACTATAATAGTAATATATAATAAGCCTTCAGAAATTATAAACGCTTTAAGCAAGAAATAATTATTATCTTTAAAAAAATGAATAAAGAAATAAAGGTAATTTAAAAGCTTTAATAACTTAAGCAATATATATTAGTAGCTAATTATATAATAGAGTTTAAATAAATTTAATTACAACTTAACTAAGCAGATTAACTACTAGTTGTAATGTACTATAAAGGACTAAAAAATAGAATTAAGAATAAAATCTCTAGAGAAAAACAGCTAAGTACCTTATTAGAAATTATTAAATAAGTAGTAACTATTAATAACTATTAGTACTAATAAGAATAGAAGAAAAGGATATAAAGGAGATCAGTAATCTATACACTTAAAAGAAATAAAAAAAATAACTAAATTTATAATCTAATAGACATTAATATCAAGAAAACATCCGTTAGGAATAGGTAAGAAAAGTGAGCTAGAAAATAAATAAAATACTATACATATAAAGTCTACTTAAAATACAGAAAACAGAAACACTTTATTAAGAATTATAAATAATAATAATTAGATGTTAAGAAAGCTTATGTCTAGACTAAAGCGTCTAAAGAAATTAAAATTACTATAGTCTAAATAAAATAAGCAAGAGATACTATAATAGAAGAAATAATTATAAAGAGAATTTAAAAAGAATAATACTAGATCTATAGGAGCTATGTATATCTTAAATAAGAATATAAAATTCTATATTAATAAGTTAAGAATTATCTAATAGAATAATTTAGTAATATAATTGCTATAATATAAGAAGCAGTGATTTAATAATATAACACGAGAACTAAAAAAAAAACATAAAGGTTTTATAAAATTATAGAATAAGAAAATAGACTATTCCATAAAGAAAATTAGAAATTCAGATAAAGAAAGGATTAAGAGACTATAAAGGGTAAGAAATTTATATTTATAATAATTATACAGCACGTACGCTAAGAACACTATTAGATATATAAATTAAAATACTACTAAAAGGAATACTATATTACCAAACACTAGAAAGTTATCTTAGGAGATGGAATGTATAAATACTAATAAGTACTATAGTTAGTAGGAAATAAATAACATAAAGAGCTAAGTAGATAAAAATTAGCTATATAGATAAATAAAGTATACTAATAAATACCTATACTAGTTATAATTAATATAACATACTATCACCCTATTAAATACCTAGAAGTGGGATAGAATAGGAACAAAATGAAAGAAGAAAATCCTTTATTAATATTATAGATACAGGATAATAACGCCGTAAACAAAATAATAAGAAAGAAATACTAGATATATATAGCTTCTAATTATATAGGAAAGAACTATAAATAAAATAAACACGCCATACATGTTAAAGGACTAAAGATAAGAAAAATATTATAATAACTAGTAAATAAAAAAGAACTTGACTTATAATAAGAATTGGTTTACATAGATTCAGAAAATAAATTACAGAACCTAAACTCAGATAAATATAAACAACTATTATGGGATAAATACTAGATAGGATACTAATAATACTAAACTGAATACTATTAAAAAAAATAGTTAGCTACAGACTCACATAAACAACTCACATATCAAGAATATTTCTTAGGATAGAAATGTTAGGATTATAGAGAATAAGCTAGAAATATATATAAAATACTTAATAAGGAAGTATACTAACTCTAGAGATACCTAATCTACAGACCTAAAAAGAAAATACTAAAGAAGTAACTGCTACTTAGAAGTTAACTATAGATAAAAAACTAGAAAACTAGTAAACTATAACTAAGCTACTAGAGAGCTAAGAACTAAAGATTAGAAATACCATATTAATTATATACACATAATTAAACTAAAGAAAATACGAAAATAAGCTATATATAAACGCATGTATTAATAGTAATTAAATACTAGCACTTATAAACAATAGAGCTAGCAAAACACTTATATTAAATAAATAAGTATAAAAATACTAGATACTAACTAAAGTTTTAAATAAACCTATATAAGTAAGACGCGTAGACGATAGTCCAATAGTATTCAGAAAAAATCTAATTAATTTTAAAATATAGAATATAACTATTAAGGTAGTAAGTTACACAGATAACTGCTATATTAAAATCATGAATTTAGGTAATAAGGATTTTATCTTAGGATGAGACTAGCTAGCATAATAGAACCTAACCATTAATTAAAAAAGAAAAACCATAAAAATTAAGAATAATAACTATAGATAGTAATAAATAAGAGCTATAATATAAATAAAGAAAGTAATACTTCACAATACCACATTTATTATACCAAATGAATATTAAGAAGAATTTAGAGAATAATTCTTTAAAGAAGCTAAAGACTAGTTACTAGAATACTAGGACTAGAACCACAAAATCACGCTTAAAGAAGAAACGGATTTAAAACTAGGATTATTATATTAAGTATCTATATACTAACAGAAAGAATTACAGAAATTCCTGTAAAAAAAATAATAAAAGGGGTATATATAAACTAGTTAAAGCAAGATAGCATCACTAATACTCTTTATACTAAAAAAGAATAGTAAACTATAGTTATATATTAACTACAAACACCTAAACGAAGCTATAGTAAAGAATTATTATCTAATACTATTAATATTAAAACTTATAAATAAACTTAGAGGAGCTAAATAGTTTAGTCTCTTTAATATTAAAAATAAATATTATTAGATATAAATAGCTAAAGAACATGAATGGATAATAGTATTTAAAATAAGATATGGATTATTTAAATACTTAGTTATGCTAATAGGACTTACTAACGCACTAATAACATTCCAGGCAATTATTAACCATATACTAAGAAAATATCTAGACGTATTTATAATAGTATATTTTGATAATGTGCTTGTATATATAAATAGGACGCTAAAAGAACATATTAAGTATATTAAAATAGTATTATAAAAACTTAAGGAGTACAAGTTATACATTTAAATAGAAAAATATATATTCTATAAAATAGAAATTAAATTCTTAGGATACTTAGTATCCTAAGATGGAATAGTAGTTAATTCTAATAAAATAAAAAATATACTATTCTAGCCTATACTAATAAATATAAAAGAAGTTTATTCTTTTCTCAGATTTACAGGCTTCTGCTGATAATTTATTAAGAATTACTTAAAAATCACGTTACTTTTAATAAAATTACTTAAAAAAGATTAATAATTTAAGTAGAAACAGCGTGAGGAGGACGCTTTTATAATATTAAAAAAAATATTCTAATAACCACTAATACTAAAAATATTTAATTTATGACTTTAAATAAAGATATATATAGATGTATTAGATAGAGCTACAGAAGCCATCCTATTATAAATATAAAATAATAAATATAAATATCTAGTAGACTTTTTATCTCACAAACTTACAACTACTAAATTAAACTATAATATTTATAATAAAAAGTTATTAGTAATAGTTTAAGTATTTAAAAAATAGAGACATTACTTAGAAGGAACTAAGTATTAAATTATTATATATTTAGACTACAAGAATCTGACAGCATTCATAATAATAAAGAAATTAAATTAATAATAAGTTAGATAGTAGGAACTAGTTTCTACGTTTAACTTTTAAATACTTTATAAGTTAGAAAAAGAAAATATAGTAGCTAACATACTTAGTTAATAAGCAGACTATATAAGGGATATACTAGAAATTTATAATATAATACTTAAATAAAGACCAGACGGATTTCTAGGAAGCTTATAAATAAATATTAAGACTATAGTTATTATTAAAAACACATAGTAAAATAAAATTAGAGAATACAATTATAGATAACTATAATAGCACGAAATAGGAACTATTTTTATACTAGAAGTATTATAAACTAAACTTATTAAGAACTAATATTCAGCTAAAATGCATAGACATTAGGGAATTAAAAAAACTATAGAATAGATTAACAGGCATTTTTAGATTCCAGAAATATAAAAAAAGATTAGAAATATTCTTTTAAAGTATATTAAGTGCAGAAAGAATAAAACGTTAAGATATAAAAAATATAGACTTATATAACTAATTCCTTTACCAGACTTATTATAGGAATTAGTTATAATAGACTTTATTACAGGAATACCGATAACAACCACCTTTAAAGGCTAATAGTATAATATAATACTAATTATAGTAAACTAATTTATAAAGTATATATACTTTAAACTAACGCATATAGAAGTTAAAGCGGATGAATTAGTAACTATACTTATTAAACTATTAATAGTATAATATAGATTACCATGAGAATTTATCACGGACAGAGACAAATTATTTATATTAATATTTTAGAAAATGTTTATAGGAAAGCTAGGGGCTGAACACTGCCTCTTAATAGTATTTTACTTATAAACAAATAAATAAATAGAACGGATAAATTAGATACTAGAATAATATCTACAAATATACGTTAATAAATAATAAGATAATTAAATTAACTTACTACTGATAGCTAAGTTTATATATAACTCTGCAAAGTCATTAACTATAAGGAAATTACTATTTTTTATAAATTATAGTTATAAGCCTACAGCTTATCGAGAACCACGGATTCTAAATAAGATATTAGAATTAGTAAGAATAAAGGTTAAGAAATTATAGTAATTTTACTAGAAAATAGTAGAAAAAATTACCTAGAAAGGAGTTCTCAGTAAACAGTAGAAAGATAAATCTAAAATTAAGAGACTAATTTTTAAGAAGGGGGATAAGATTTTCCTACTATAAAAAAATTTAGAAATAAAACAACTATTAAGAAAACTAGATCACGTTAAGTTAGGACTATTTAAAGTTAAAAGATAAATAGGATCTATAAATTATAAGCTATAACTACCTAAAGATATAAGAATTTACTTAGTTTTCTATATTTTATTACTAGAACTAGCATTACTAAACGCAAATCTGTAGACAAGAATTAAACTTAAAGAAAATAATACTAAGTATAAAGTCCAATAAATTTTGGACTACTAGCAGTTTAGATATTAGTAGAAGTATTTAGTTAGATAAAAGAATTATAGACCTAAAGATAACACATAAAAGCTAATTAGAAACTTAAAGAATAGTTTAGAGCTAATTAACTAGTATTACTGGATAAACTAGTAAACACTTACTCTAAAAACACGTCTAGTAAATAAGAGAAGTAAAGAATATTCTATTTAAAACCTAAAAAAGAAGATAAGCTAATGTTAGACACTACAGGTTATAGTGTGTAAGCTATATAATCTTAAAAATAAATTTCTTCTTTCTTAAAAGCATAGATCTTATAAATTAAGGTTATCTCTTAATTAAACATCTTCTTCTCTTTTGAATCTATTTTTGTAAGCTTATGATGAAGTTGATGAATATAAGAATAATACTTTTCCTTAAGATAATAGGACTTAGAAAGGTTATCCTTAGCTTTTTTAAGCTAACAGCAGAGTTTTTCCTTATTATAGTTAAAGTAATTCTATTCTAGTTATAAGATAATTAGGTCGTACTTTGCATTATAATTATTATAGACTAAGTAATAACTAGAACTTAGGTTCATAAAGCAGTTATCGCCTTAATAGAAACAATTTAAATAAGATATTAGCATGTAATAGGGTTTATTATAAATTTAAGAAGCTAAATAGTAAGTATATATTAGAGCAGACTTAGGACAGCACATCATTAAGAAACTAGACAAGAAGAAGAAAAAGTTAAAGGTCTTATAATCTAGAACATAGAGTAGAAGACCTGCTGCCTTTATACTACTTATAAAAGAGAGAAACTATCTTTCAAAATAAAGACTTAGAAGAGAGAGATAATGTTATAGATAGTAATAATAAAGTAATTATATTTAAAGAGCTAAGAGAACTGGCGATAATAGCTAATAAAGCTCTAGAATAGAAACGTATATTTAAGCTAGAAAGAAAGAACTGTAAGTAGATATAGGATGTATTAGTATAGACTAAGGCAAGAGCTAAGAAGTAAGAATAAAGATATAAAATTATGCTAATAGATTAGAAGCATCCACCCACATAACACTTAGCAGTTAAAGGTATTTAAAGTGTTTAGTACTTCTAATAACCTAAATAACCTAAATAGTATCTAATATACTAAACACTAGTATAGAATGTACGCACGGAGGATCTATTATAAGTATAAAGCATCAAACAGTTCACAATTACTTTTAATTCTTTATAGTTACTCTAAAATTAAGATTTATACTTTAAGTAACATAGTTTAATACTATCCTGTTAAATCTTAACTTACTATATTACTTTCTTCTTACTCTCTACTAAGTTAACTAACTTCTACTAAGTCTAACAAGCTATCTGATCTGGAAGTAAGGGAATTACTAAATATTATATAAGTAATTAAACAGCTTATTACTAGTATAATTTACGTTAGTAAGTTAGCAACTTATAATAAAAAATTAGAGCTATTCTTTTAGAATATATTAAGTATAAAAAGAATAAAGCATTAAGATATAAAAAATATAGACTTATGTAACTAATTTCCTTACTAGACTAACTATAAGAATTAGTTATAATAAACTTTATTATAGAAATACTAACAATAATCACCTTTTAAGGCTAATAGTATAACATGATATTAATTATAGTAAACTAACTTATAAAATACGCATACTTTAAACTAATATATATAGAGATTAAAGTAAATAAATTAGTAACTATACTTATTAGACTACTAATAGCACGATATAGATTACCATGAGAATTTATTATAAATAGAGATAAATTATTTATATTAATATTTTAGAAAATGTTTATAGAGAAACTAGGGGCTAAACACCGCCTCTTAATAGTATTTTACTTATAAATAGATAAATAAATAGAACGGACAAATCAGACATTAGAATAATATCTATAAATATATGTTAATAAATAATAAGATAATTAAATTAACTTACTACTAATAGCTAAGTTTACATATAATTCTATAAAGTTATTAATAATAGGAAAATTACTATTTTTTATGAATTATAGTTATGAGCCTACAGCTTATTAAGAACTATAAAAACTAAATAAAATATTAAAAGTAATAAGAATAAGAGTTAAGAAACTATAATAATTCTATTAAAAAATTACACGAAGAATTATTTAAAAAGGGGACTTTAGTAAATAATAGAAAGATAAATCTAAAATTAAGGGACTAATCTTTAAAAAAGGGAATAAGATTTTTCTACTATAAAAAAATTTAAAAATTAAATAACCATTAAAAAAACTAGATCACATTAAGTTAGGGCTATTTAAAATTAAATAATAAATAAAATCTATAAATTACGAATTATAACTACCTAAAGACATAAAAATTTACTTAGTTTTTTATATTTTACTACTAGAACTAGTACTATAGAACGCTAAATTATAGATAAAACTTAAACTTAAAGAAGATACTACTAAGTATAACGTCCAACAGATTTTAGACTACTAGTAGTTTAGGTATTAGTAGAAGTATAAAGTTAAATAGAAAAACTATAGACTTAAGTATAATAATATTGCTTACTTTACTTACTATAAACTACATAATATTATAACTAGCTACGCTAGCTATAATTTAGTATAGAGCTTAGAATATAGCTAGCTTACACTTAAGCTATACACTACCCTATTTAAGGGTAAGCCCCTTTTATATCTTTTCTCTCTCTATCTTAGTATAGCTAAAATAGAGCTAACTTATTTTATTAATCTATATTAATACTATAATACGTGAAGACTAAGCCTATTATTATATTATATTAAGATTAATCTAACTTAGCTGGATGATAGTGACATAATATTAAGATTAAACCATATAATTAATTTAAGCATTTAATTTGCTAATAACTGTATCTAGAGAATTAATTACATAACTATGCTAAGTCGTTAGTTTATTAACTATATAATCTTTACTGGAAAGCTTTATAGTAGTAGACAGTTAAAACTTTAAGTAATAGCCTATATAAGCTCTGTATAGCAGGCCTTAAAAGTAACTTAGCAGGTAATTAAAAGACTTATAATAGTAGGTAATATACCTATTAGATTAAAAGAGAGCTATAAGAGCTTTAATAAATCCCTTTTTCTTTTCTTTCCTCTCTTTATTATCTTCTTTATTCTAGAGAAACTAACTCTTATAAGCACTACTAGCTTATTTTCTCTATACTAGAGAAACTAATCCCTATAAGTATTACTAGCTTATCTTTTTTCTATTAGAAAAACTGATCCCTATAAGCACCACTAGCTTATCTTTTTTATACTAGAGAATTAGCTAATTACTTCACCCTACTAAAGGCTAGAAGCTTTATATAAATATAAGAATAAATAGATTAGGACTATAGAAAAGCTCTTTACGCTAGAGATAAGAGTTAATTCTAAAATAACAGCTACTAATAATAACTATATATTTATTTCTAAGTCGCTTAAGTGTGCCGCTATGCACTACTCTAATAACATAATTAAAGAAAACTATATTATTAAGAAGCTCCGCATCTAGGCATGATATAATAAGAAACTTTTTATAGCTACTACTAAAAGCACTATTTAGAAAACTAATATCTATAAGCCTTAGGAAATAGAGATTATGCTTTCTATTCTAATAACTCTTAATTAAGTAATAATTACTAGCGAGCTAGAGCGTAGCTATTTTAAAGTATTTATATATTATAACTATATTAATACGCTAGGAAAAGCGCTTAATACGGCTAAAACTAAGCTTAATAAGACTAAAAATAAGCTTACTAAGTTTTATTAGCTACTAAATAACACACTTAAGCGCGTAGTGGATTAAGAGAATAAGATTAAAATACTAAGAGTATAAATAAAAAAATCTACGTATAATATATACTTTTTTCTCTTTATAAAGGCTAGCCTAGCGCTATTATTAACACTAGTAAAGAAAACACGCTTTATAGCTCTATTATAGACCCCTTAAAACTAAACTAGCTATATCACTATAGAACCTAATAATAGTTCTGATATAGGAGATTTTAGTAACTAAACTCTTTAAATATTATTCTACTTACCTGCTATTCTACTAGCTATGTTTACTATAAGTAGTTATTAAGATAATAGCTACTTAATATAATTTCCTAACCTACTAATACTTAAAAACAGTAAGGATATTACCTTTAATTAATAGAGAGATATCTTAGAGGATAAGGTATATACTAATTAAGACTAGTTTACTAGAGCTAGTAAGTAAGCTATTTAAGAGAATATTATCTCTTATATACGTACGTATATAGAGAGTCCTGCTAACCAGTATCTCTTAACACTTATATATATAATAAGAAAGAGTAAGTAGCTAGTTAGCTACTAGTATATAGTAAATTACCTAAAAAGAATATATAGTAACCTATATAAGAGACTTAACGCTTACTGTAATTTCTAGAAGCTCTACTTTAAAAACTCTACTAACTTTATTATATTTTAAGGTGATTTCTTTTATCTAGCTTAAGAACACAGCTTACCTGTAGACTAATAGGTAGAAAAATTCTATAAGAAGCTCTTAAATACTCTATATACGCAAATAGGCATCTATTAATAGTAGTATTATAACTAGTATAATAAGTATATAGATTTAGCTTAAGACTTCGCTAGAGAGCTAGCTCTTAGCGCTAGAAAAGCTACTAAGTAGATTAATAAAAAAACTAGGAAGACTTAGCTGCTATTAACTTAATAGTCTTACCTAAAAGCTAAGTACCTAACTTATATAGTAGCTATTATTATTCTACTAATACTTATTTCTAAGCTAGCTAGTTACTATAATTGTGGGAAATCTAGTTACTTTATAAAAGACTACTAACTACTTACTTAAGTTATAGCTAAAGTAATTAAGCTTATAGATACTAATAAAGAGCTCTATACGCCTTAGGATACTAGCAATAACAAAAAGTTTTAGTTTACTATAAAGAAACTATTAGGAAAAGACTTACCTTAGAGGAAGTTTTTTTCTTAGAATTACTTTCTAAAGCTACTAACTAGTTTAATTCTTATTAACTACTATTTAGCAGACTAGCTTTTACCTTATTCTGTTATATTTCTACTAGTAAACTAGCTATTAAGCTAAGTAGTTTTTTTAATACTAAAGCTAGTAGTTTTATTCTAATATATCTAAAGCATATACGTGCTATTAAGAAAGGGCTTAAGATAAAAACTTACTAAATAGAATCTATCCCCCTAGCTAGCTATAATAATAAACTAAATAAATAAGTAAATAAGTACTTTTAGGCTGATCTAGTACTAGATAATTACTATTTATTAACTTATTTTATTTTTTATAATACTAGCTGCCACGACCTTATAATTAGCTATAAGCTATTTAAAGATATAGGTGTATTAATTAATTATAAGAAGTAAACACTTAAATAGCTAGATAATAAGCTAATTAACTATAAGTATAATATTATTATTCTAATATAAGATTTATTAACTAAAATTAACTTCTCATACTAAGCTAATACTAACTAATGTAATAAGCTAATAAATATAGTAATTCTATAGTATATTTATAAGCTACTTTAGCGCTTATTTTAACATATTATATACTAAAAGAACTTTAGGAAAATAAAAAAGTAGCTTTACTTATAATAGTAGCTAGAGCTAAATAAGTAAACTCTTTATTCTTAATTTATCTCACGCAAAAACCTCTTTAAAGTAGGTCTTAAGATTAATACTATAAAAGCTATTATCTTTATAATATATATATAGCAAAAGAAAACTATACTAGAGTATACTAGTATTTATAAAATAAATAAGCTTATCTAGAACTATAAGGACCTTATAAGGAAGTCTTTCTCTTAAGGCCCTAAAAACTTCTTAGTAAAATCTTTACTAGAAGGGCCCTATTAATCAAATAAAAACCTCACGAAAAAAGAAGAACTTTAATAGTTTATTAAGTAGAAATTATTTTACTCTAGCTATGCCGGCGTGATTTAGGTCTATTTCTTAAAAAAGAACTCAGATATACTGCCCCCGCATTACGAAGGTGTTAATTATAATATTAAATTAATAGCTAAGAATATACTAATATTAAGTTTACTATATAGTATATCTCTTAAGTAGCTATAGCTTATTAAGACTTACTTAAATAACTATTTTAAATAAGGGGTTATTACTTATAGTAATACTTTATATACTTTTTTAGTACTATTTATTAAAAAGTCTAGAGAAAAGTAACACTTCTATATTAACTACTATAAGCTTAATACTATTATAAAGAAAGACGTTTATTTAATTCTGCTAATTTAGAAAACCTTTGCTCACCTAATATATACAAGAATATTTACTAAGTTTAATATATAATAGGCCTTTTATTATATATATCTAAATAAGAACATAAAGGACCTAACTACGTTCTATACTTAGTATAGGAATTATAAGTATTATGTGCTACTATTTAGTCTCTGTAATAGCCCTACTATATTCTAGTATTATATTAATAAAATACTTTATAACCTACTAGATAACTTTTATACTATTTATTTTAATAATATCCTAATCTATTTTAAAGACCTACTGTAGTATGAGGAGTATATTACTTAAGTATTAAAATATCTCTAAAACATAAACCTCTAAGTAGATATTAAAAAGAGCGAGTTTACTATTACTAGAATAAAGTTCCTAGGCCTTATTATTAGTATAAAAGGGATTTAAAAGGACTCTGAGAAAGTTACTGCTATATAGAAATAGCTAGTATCTATATTAGTTAAAAGTCTATAATCCTTTCTAAGATTCTGTAATTTCTATAGAGCTTTTCTAAAAAACTATAGATATATTATTTAACTACTTATTAAGCTGCTTAAGAAGGGTATATAATATATCTTTAGTAAATATAAGCTAGCAGCCTTCTAGTAAGCTAAAAATCTAATACTATTAAATAATATCTTAGTTTACTACTTGCCCTACTGCTAGACGCGTATGGAGATAGACGTAAGTAATAGAATTATTATAGAGGTACTATTATAGCTTTAAGAGGATAGTCTTTAGTAACCTATAGTCTTCTACTCTAAGACTATAAGTAAGCTCTAGATAAACTATAATATATATAATAAAGAGATATTAGCTATAATCTATAGCCTCTAAGAATAGCGCTTATAGCTTATAGGCTTATAGACTATAAAGTTATTTAGTACTCTAATTAACTACTATGCGCTAGAGTATTTCTCTATAAAGCAAGAGCTTACTTCCTACTAGATATACTAGATAATAAATATAGTAGATTATCACTTAATACTTATTTATTATTCTGGTATAGCTAATATAGTAGCTAATACACTCTCACATAAGTAAGAAAAACTAAAGACTTAAAAAAATAAAAATAAAGTAGCCTAAACACGTGCCTTTTTTTTAGTAGAGTAAATTAATATTAGCTTTATTAAGGCCGTAAGTAATAACCTAGCTGCGCTATTAGTAAGAGGCATGCTAGCTATTAATATAATTAAAGTAACTACTATTAATACTTTTATAGCCTTATCTTCTCTAAATAACTCTTACTTATTAATTAATTGTATTATTAAGGTGAATTGTAGTTATGAGAGTCTATAGCTATTCTAAGAGCACGCCCTTTCTAGTAACTACTTAATATAAAAACTTAGCTAAAGTCTTTTTATGTACTATAGTAAGCTAGTAGTTTCTACTATATACTTTTTAAGAACTTATCTTATTTAAGCTATTTATGCTACCTAGGTGATTACTTATCTAAGTAAGAGAAAAATAAGTAAGTTATTTCGCAACCGCTACTACTAGAGCCGTATAAGTAAAGATATAGATAATTATATAGCTATATATAAAGCTTATAAATAGAGCTATATATCTTATAATAAGACTTTAGGCTTACTTAAATCACTACTAATTTCTAAGTGAGTATAGTAAAATGTCTCTATAGACTTTAAGTCCTTTCCTCTAGATAAGAAAAAATATGATTATATTTTTATTATTATAAACCAGCTAAGTAAGCACTATTTTTTATTATCTTATTATAAGATAACTACAGCTACTTAAGTAGCTAATATATACTATTATTATATCTAGTAAGTATTTAGCTTGCTTAAATTAATAGTCTCTAACTACAGTCCTTAGTTCATCTTAGTATTTATAAATAAGCTATATTAACTAATAGGAATTAAGTAAAAGCTCTTAACACTATATTATTCTTAAACTAATAGGAATACTAAGGTTTTGAACTAGTATATTAACCAGCACCTATGCCTATTTATTAACTACTATTAAGATAACTAGTTAGACCTGTTGCTTTATATAGACTAGGCTTAAGTAATTCTATTATATAAGACTATAGACTTATTACTTTATTAAATTAAGTTTAACTACTAGCTAATCTATCACTGGGACTAGGAGAAACATATAAAGATATTTATTATAGTCTATAAATAAATATCTCGTAAGGAAGTATAGAGCTACGCTAAAGCTTAATATAATATAATAAAGCTAGCTATAAAGATAGCTTAATAAGGGATTATTTAAGTATAAGAGTGATAGACTTAATAGGCTAATAAGAAGCACTATAAGCCAGACTTTTCTACAGAAGATAAGGTATACGTTATACTTAAGAGCTTTACTACTAGTTAATCTAGCTAAAAGCTCAACCAGCAGATATATAGACCCTATTCTATTATAGATATAAAGAGATACTTTTATTATCTTAAGCTGCTGCTATATATGCGTATGCTTGATGTTTTTTATATAAACTACTTATAGAAAACTTTTACTTACCTACTGTCTAGCTAAATTAAACCTAAGAAACTGCCTATTAAGATTAATAGGTATCTTAAGTGGCTAGTATAGGAAATCCTTAATAGCCGCCTATTTTATAACTAATTATAGTATAAAGTATCTTAGCTAGCTTATGACCTAGATTCTACCTAGTATAACACCTAAGGCTTTATAAGCGCCCTATATAAGATAAAAGACTACTATAAGGCCTATCTAGAGAAAGTAGGACTACTAGTATAACTAGACACCTAGTTAAAAGCATACAAAGCAGAGGAGAATCTAGAAATAATAGAGAAAAATAATAAGGCAGCTTTAAAAACAAGAGTAGTATAAAAACTAGTAAGAAGAAGATTATAACCTAAAGACTTAGAAATAAGCCTCCCTTAAAGGGGGGGTAATATAACAGTGCTGTTTACTCTACTTACTATAAACTACATAATATTATAACTAGCTATATTAGTTATGATTTAGTGTAGAGCTTAGAGTATAGCTAGCTTATATTTAAGCTATACACCGCCTTATTTAGAGATAAGCCCTCTTTATACTTTTTCTCTCTTTATCTTAGTATAGCTAAAATAAAGCTAATTTATTCTATTAATTTATATTAATGCTATAATACGTAAAGACCAAGCCCGTCATTACACTAAAAATAATACATAAAAGCTAGTTAGAAACTTAAAGAATAGTTTAAAACTAATTAATTAGTATTACTAAAAAAAGTAGTAAACACTTACTCTAGAGATATATTTAAGGAATATAGAGAATATAAGATATTCTACTTAAAACTAGAGAAAAAAAGCGAGCTGATACTAGACACTATAAGTTATAGTATATTAAATTAGTTCTAATAACTCTACTCTTTTTTTTTTATTATATGAACTTTGTTAATTAAGGTAAGCTTATACTAGAATATCTTCTTTTCCTAAGAATCTATTTAGGCTAGTTTACGACAAATCTGTCGTTCACAGGAATAAAGTTTCTTCTTATAATAATAATAAGCTAATAGATTATCCTAAGCCTTTTCTAGCTAGTAATATAAACATTCTTTATTATAGTCTAGCTAATTCCATTTAGGCTATATTATAATAAAATTATACTTTATATTTTAATTAATATACTTAGAACATTACCTTGAGGATAAGTGCACTAGATAATAATAGTTATTATCATAATAGTAAAAATAAGAGAATAGTATTTAGTAAGCTTATATTAAGAATAATTCCGCTTAAGTTATTCTTAGGAAATTAGAAAAATAGAAAAGATATAAAGGGTTCTTATAATTTTAGCTTTTATATAAAGAACTAGCTACCTTTATACTATCTATAAAAAGAAAAACAAAATAACCTTTAGGCTAAAGGCTTAAAGAAAGGGGATAATATTATAAACTATAATAAAAAAAAACGTAAGCAAGGAGGCGTCACGGTGGAAAGTATAATATAATAAAATATATAAATAATACTAATAAGCTAAAGCAAATTAGCGAAGACAGAACTTACAAATAAGATTACTTTATAATAAGTTTAAGTTCTATAGGGAATAGTACTTAGAGTAGGTAAGTAAATCAGATAATTAACTATAGCAAAATATAAGAAAAATAAGTGCTAATAATAAAGATAAGACTAGGTATAAACTTATCTTCCCTTATCTTCTCTAGTAGTATTTAATATACTTCTAATTAATATATAATATACGCACGGAGGATTTATTATAAGTATAAGGCATCAGATAACTTATAGCTACTTTTAATTCTTTATAATTACTCTAAAATTAAGATTCATATCTTAAGTAAAATAGTTTAATACTATTCTGTTAAATTTTAACTTACTATATTTACTTCTTCCTACTCTTACTAAGTTAACTAACTTCTACTAAGTCTAATAAGCTATCCGATCCGGAAGTAAGGGAATTAACTAAAGTATTATATAATTAGTTAGACGGCTAGTTACTAGTATAATTTATATTAATAAGTTAATAATCTATAATAACTATATAGCTATTACTTTCTAGTAATTTAGTTATAAAATTTATTAATATCTTCTTTTAAATATAATTAAGAATAAGTAATAAATATAATAGCTTTTACTAGTAATTTTTTTATAGCTTTATATAATTATAAATATTATAATTTTAAATATAATACTATACGTAGTTTAATATTCTTAGCTAAGAATAATTTTTTATTAATATTTAATAGGTAGGTGTTCTACTATTTTAGGTATTCTATTACTTATAATAAGTAAATTTAGTAAATAATTAATATTTTTAATAGTTTTAAGTTAGGTACCGACTTTTTATTTTAATAATAAAGAATTCTATTTTTATTAACTCTATACTTAGCTAGTAAAACTTTAGTTTAAGTTCTAAAAGTAAATTTTACTTCTAATTATAAAAGATTTATACTACTTTTATATATACTTTATTATAAGACTTTTAGGTTTTAGTTATACTATTTTATATAGTTATTAGAAAACTTATTTAAGTAGAAAAAGCCTATACTAGTTATTTATTATTATTTAATTTAAGCTCTTTTTTATATATATATACTAGCTTTAACAGCTAAATTATATAGCCTTTTAGTTTTTTATTATTTTTTATACTTAAACAATTTTATTTACATTTTAATAGTATATTAACTTATATTTTTTTTATAGTTTATATTAAATTTCTATATTATATTAGTTAAAAAATAACTATTAATGTGTATATTTTTTACTTAATTTTTTAGTCTTTATAAAGTATTTAAAGTTCTTATAATTAGTAATAACTTAGAACTTTTTAATAAACTATAATTTAGTATTTTATACTTTTAAGTAATAAATAATTACAAAAAGCTTTTTGTTGTAAATCTTGTAATTATACTTTATAAGTATATTTTTTTTTAAAAAAAAAGTATATATATAAGTATAGTATATTATTATTACTATATTATAAAAAAACTTTTCTAATTATATAACTTAAAAAATTAGCTTCTAAAATAGTCTTATAGTTAAGATTAAATTAAGCTAGTACTAATTTTAATATAAAGATTTTTTTTTGCTTATTAAATACTACTTACTTTTTATTAATTTATTAAAATAGTATATTATTTGTAAGTCTTATAAATAGAATAATAATTTCTAAAAAAAAATTAATAAACTAGTAATAGTAATTAATAAATTTAAGAAAACTTTTAACTTTTTTTTATAGTTATTAAAAGCTATTACTTAGTAATTACTTTTATTTTAGTAAAATTTATTTAAATTTCTTACTTTACTTTAATAATAAACTTTAAATATTTTATACTTTTAGTTTTAAATTTATATTTTTTGATATTTAGATATAAACTTATAGTACTAAGTTTTTTTAGTACTAAGTTAATATACTAGTAATACTTTTTTAATAAGCTTAAAAAGTAAATAAGTATATTATTAAAAAAAAAGCTAAATAGAACTTATTAAGATACTTTTATAAAGTCTAGTTTATATACTATTAAAATATACTAAAGACGTCTATTAATTTAAAAAATATAACTAACTATTTAAAAAATCTAAATTTTGTATAAAAAGCTATTAGCTATTTATTTTCTTTTATAATATAAATTTTATAAAAGACTACTAAAATGTTAAGCTTAGTATATTACTTTACTTTACTAATTTAGCTAAGCATTTTATAGGTTAGGAAAAAAAAGTACTTATTTTTCTTAGAAATTTTATTAAGTATATAGTAGTTAATATAAAAGTAAAGGCTTTTACTAAACTTATATATTAATAGTATTAAAACTATAGCTAGAAAATTGCTTACACAAATAAAGCTTTTTTTTAGTAGTAGTGTTAACTTTTTTTTATAAAACTAGTAGTTTCTTTTTTAATATATTATATAGTAGTTTTTAAAAAACTTTAAGGTTCTTTTTATTAATTTTTTAAGTTTAATATAATGGTTTATTTTAAGTTCTTATAATAGTAGAAGTTTATTTGCTTCTTTTTTTAAAAATAGTTTTAAGTACTTTTAATAGGCCTTAAAAAGTAGTATTTTAAAATCTAGCTTTAATTTAAGTACTAAAGCTTTTTAAATATCTACTAGTAATATTATAAAAATATGTATAGTACTTTTTTTTAACTTATTTATTTATATTAAAAAAGTAGCTATACTAATTTTTATTAGCTTTTACTAGTATACTTTTTTTCTTTTTTACTATAAACTCTTATTCTTAAAGTATAAATATAAAAAGATTGCTTTACTAATATAATTATAATATTATTTTAGTTTATTTAAAGTTTACTTAAAATAAAATTAAACTTAAGTATATTATTAATAATATATATAAGCTTATTTAGTATGCTCTTTAACATTAAAACTAATTTATATAACTTAAGTAACTTAAGTAACTTTTTTAAATTTTTTATATACTCTAATAATTTTCTACAAAATTATATTAATACATATTAAATAGACTTTGGTAGTAAAAGTAAAGCTTATAAAACTATAGTATAAATACTTAGTATTAATTATTATATATACAATATTTATTTAGTTAATTAATAAGTATATAGTAATAAAGTCTATATTTATATATATATATATATTAAAACTTTTATTATTTTCTTTATAATACTACTTTGCTTATTTTAGTTAAAGGCTTTTACTTATAATAATAAATAAAAACTTTTTTTTTCTAATACTTTATTTTATTTTTATTTTTAATTTTTTATTTATTTTTTTATTAGTATTTATTTGCCTAGCGCTTATTAATAGTATAGTAATTAAATATAACTAATTTACTTTTATATATTTATACTTACTTTTTATATAGCTGTAAAAACTATATTAATAATAAAGGCCTTACTTATAGTACTATTTAAATTTCTTTTAACTTACTTAAAGTGTTTTAAATTAGTTATTTTATAACTTTATTACTTTTATATATATAAGTATTACTTTTTAGTTTATTAGTTTAAGTATTAGTATAAATAGTATTATATAAATAACTATAATAGTTTTATAGTTACTTAATGTAATTTATATAAAGTTATTACTAATATAAATTACTTTCTAAGTATATTTTTTAAAGCTTAGTATTACTAAAAAAGCTATAATATATTTTTAAAGCTTTTTATCTAATTTTTAAATAAACATGCTTTTTTTTAATTTTTATTTAGTTAATTACTTTTTACTAGTAGTAGCTTTTTATTAAATTTTATATAATACTTTTTTACTAACTTTTATTTTATTTTATGTTTTGTAGCTTGTTTAAAAACTTCTATTTTTAGTACTAGTCTTTAAATTAAGAGTTTATAAATACTTATATTACTTTAAAAGTAATATTATTTCTTTAGTTAAAAAGCTATAAAAAATAGTTTATGCTACTTATTTCTTTAAATGTTAAAAGAAATAGTTTACTTAATTTTTCTTACTACTTATATAGTATTTGTTAAATTGTATTTTAGTTTTAGTTTAATATTTAAATATAAAGTAAAGAAACTGTGTACTATTAAATATAAAGAGTTTAAAAAAATTAAATAGTTTAATTACTAGCTTAATTACTAGTTATAGTATTAGTATAAAAAAAGTTACTAATATTATTATTAGAACTTATAAAAGTAGCTTTAATAAAAAATTATAGCTTTTCAGTATAGTTAGCTTTTTAAATATTATTTATAATATATTTATAATTTCTTTAAGTAAAGTGTTGTTACTAACTTTATTTACTAAAAGTAAAGCTTTTTTTTAATTATATAAAATAAGATAGTTATTAAGTTTATTTCTACTTAGCTTATTACTCCTTTAATAGCTAAAACTTTTAATTTTTATAAAGTAGGTAACTAGTATAGCTTGCAGTTAATTTATTTATTATTATATTCTATATTAAGTAAGTTTATTATTTAAACTATTAGGATAAGTACTAAGTAGTTATTAGTATTTATTAATACTTACTATACTATTAAATAATACTTTTATAATACTAGAAAGCTTTTTTATTTTTTTATAAAATTAATTATACTACTAAAGGCCCTTTAGCTTATATAAGAAATAAAATTAATTAAATTTAAACATAAGAATTTAGGCTAATAATAGTAATTAAGTAAAATAAAGTAAATTTAATAAAAAGTTAATTATATATATTATAAAAACTTTAATAACTAACTTTTACTAAGTTATCAAAGTTATGTAGTTACATATAAAGTTAAGACTAAAATAACTATTTTAGATAACTATTTTAGGCTGTAGCTTATTATATTAATAAAGTTATTTTTAATACTTTATAAAATATTTAAAACTTAACTAAAAATACTAATATACTACTATATTATAGTTTTATTTAATTTTAATAAAAATTTAAAAAGTATACTTTAGTAAGTTAAAATTTAATTAAGTTTAGTAAACTAATTTTTTAAAAAAAAACTAAAAGTATAAAAATAAATATAAGTTTTAATAAATATAGTAAAGTTAAATAAGTTATTTTATTAAACTTAAAATATAAAAGTAACTATAAAAAAATTATATAATTTTTTTTATAATATTTTTGTTTTTGAATATAAATAATTAGTTGTAAGAAATTATTTATATATTATTAGTATTTTTTATATTTAATTTTACTTATTTTATATATAACTTTTTATATATATTATTTAAGTTTTAATTTAGTTTTTTAATACTTAATTCTAATTATATTTAATTAGTATTTACTATTTTAATAAAATTACTAGCTTAACTAATTTTTAATAATTTTACTATAATTTTTATTAGCTATTTACTATATAAAGTAATTAGTAATTTATGTTTTTAATTTTTAATTTTTTACTAAAAATTCAAGTTTTTTATAACTATTTATATATTATTATATAGTTATATAGTTATATTATTATATTTTTTTAATACTTATATTAACTAAAAGTAGTAAAGCTTTTATAAATTTAAGTATAATATTATTAACTTTAATTATATTAATAAAATTTAGTTAATTTAATTATTTTATTATATTATTACTTTTTAAATAAAATGTAAAAAATACTTAAAATTTATTTTATAATTTCTTATAAGGTTTATTATAAAAAATAAAAATAAAAATAAATTCTTTAATTTAATGTAATTATTTTTTAAAATACTATAATTTATTTAAATATATTAAATAAAAATGTAAACTATAATTAAAGTAGTTATTTTATATTTTAATATTAGTATAATTTAAATTTTAAAAGTTTTTTTTTTTTTACTACTTTCTACTTAGTTTATTTAAGTGTTTTTTAAACATTTATTAAGTAGTTAATATTATGGTACTAGCTTATATAGTTGGTATATACTTAAGTATATAAATACTTTTTAAGGATTTGTTTTTCTTTAATTTAATTTATACTTTTTACTTATAAAATTCTTTTTATACTTAAAAGACAGCCCGAATTAGAGACTATGCTAGGCATGCGTGCAATTGCTTGGGTTGTATGCCTTTTGCGGCCGCTGACTGTTCCTGAATTCGAACATACACTTTCGGCCGAGATAGGGGATCACACTCTGAACGAAGGCGGCCTGATCGATATCAATATCCTTCTAGGAGCATGCGCTGGCTGGTGCACCTTGATGCCGAGTCATCAGTGGAAGATACTGTGCGATTCACACATTAGGCTGTTCAGGAATATCTGACAGAACATCTGCCCCAACTCATTTTTTCTACTCACCTAGGTATTGTGAATACATCTCTCACATATCTCACATTCGAGGAATTCAGGAGACGGGCACTAAATGTAGGTCGTTGCGGTAGAATATCGAAGTGCTCGACTCTTCCAGGCCACCAATATCTCATTTACGCTGCCGAACTATCGCCAGCACATGCAGCCCTCGTTGGCAATGGTATCAGATTCGACATTCTTGGAATGTTGGTGTCAGCTCGGTATCCTGCTCTATCAAAAAACTGGTTGCAGTTCGCTCTGCGCGAAGCTCTTGGAAAGCATTACTTGATGATTCCAGTAAGGTTTGCCGCTGGCGCTGTAGCCATGCACGGTGCCCCCAATGTGCTTAAAGTTCTTCTGGATGATGGCCTTTACGTGAACGTCTGGCTCTATTCGAGCTGGGCTCCCTTCAAACCGGCTCTGCTTTCGAAAGACCCTACTGCGTCGATCTGCTCTTGTGAGCAGGTTCGAGCCACGATACCGAAACTAAACGCTCTTGGACGATCGCAGCTTTTCAAGAATGTCGCGACTTGGATGCCCTTAATACATTTTCCAAGCTCTTGGATACGAATCTTGACATTATCACGATGTCAGATCATATAGGCTACAGGCAAGGATCGAAGAATGCAAGTTGGCCGCTCCTCGCAAAAGCCATATCTTATGGTGATTCGGCTCTTGTAGACAGATTGCTCCAAGGAGGCTGGGATCCTAGTCTGTCTTGGACGTTCTACACTACGCGACTCGCAGAGGACTGTTGGGAAGCGTTTTTCATGATGCCATCTGTTGCCGTAAAGCGACCTCCTGCTGGTCGGATATACAATCAGCCGGCTTGGCACTTCTCAGCTGTATATAGCCTCTGCTCGCCCTCTAAATTCTGAGGTCCTTAATGCAATCTTGTTCAGTCTCTCAATCTCCACAAGCTCTAATCACGGTAACACCATCAATAGTGGTCGTTTCAATTGTCTGCAGCTCTTGATAAATGCCGGAGCCAATGTTAACCTGACTCTACCTGGTTTGAAGGAGCCACTCAGCTTGGCAATCGAACTTGAGCGCGAAGACATGATCAATATACTGCTCAAAGCCGGTGCGCTTGCCAACCCAGCTGGTGAAAATTTCTATGTACCTTTACGGCTTGCTAGCTCCGCTCAGAATGCCCGAATTATTCAAAAACCGCTCAGCTGTGGAGTAGTTGTGAAGGCTGAGAAAAATGAGCACCCGGATCCATTCATGGCCGCTCTAGAGATTGGATGTGATGATATTCTCAAAATACTGCTTCCACAATATCTCAGTGCTCAAGTGTTTAGGCGGGTTCTGACCTCAACCATGATAAGCGCTATCGAACATGATAAAGCGTGGGTACTTCAGGAACTTCTGCGAGAGAAGTGCAAGTCTCTAGCTGCAATAAACCTAGACGACGCCAATAACCTATTACTCACCGCTTCTCGGAAGCAAATGTCCGAAATCGTTCAGTTCTTGCTGGAACTCGGAGTTAAGTGCTCATCTCCAAACGGTATTCGTCTACTACTTATCTCCTCCATTAAGGGTGGGCGCTACGAGATCGTACAACCATTAATACAGAGAGGAGCAGTAAAAAAAAAAACCTTCCAGGCTATCTCCAGGTTATCTCCAAAGTCCACTGTCAACGGCGATTCAACGCGGGCAAGAAACTATTGTACAACAACTCATTGAGAGCGGTGCAATAATTGGTGCCCCGGATGGCTTCTACAACGCCCACTGATGACCGTCATTTGATGTCAAAAATTTGACGTCAGGACCGCGACATAGCAGAACACGTCCTTGATTTGGGCGCAAGAGTTAACACCTCGCCGACTCGATTTGCTCTCGAATGGTGCCTGATCATGAGAAGACCTTCCATTCCAATGGCGTACTCAAGTTGTGGAAGAGGACGCACGGAAAGCAATGCTGACATTAGAGCGCAATGCTGTAATGCAATAAAATCCCGACTCAGCCCATCTGAGGTAGTGCAACACACAGCTGAGCCAGTTTATCCCTTCTCTTGGCTTACGAGCGAGGTGCTACTTCGTATTTATCGCCTTGCAGACGTCCATAGATTGGCCATTCTAGAGAAAGTACTGACCCATGGAATTCGACCCATCAATTTCAACTCGGCTCGGAGACATGGACCCAACAAACTTACTAGGTCAGATCCGAGATTTTCCTTCAGTGGCCCAAGGTTAAAAACTATTGAGCGGGCGTTGAACGAGAGTGATTGCAACATTGACGACTCCGTAACAAATCTCAATCAATACATGGCAAATATAGACGAAATCCATAAACAGAAGCCCCATCCACCTCGTCCACCCTCTGCTCTTCAGTGTTACGAAATACGAGCCATGCAGGAATGGTTTGATGAAATAACATCCGATTGGATTGGGATCGAAGAATGCGACTTCGACAATGTTAAAGAACACAAACAAGAAGCGATACAGGGGCTGCAGCACGCACTTCGCGAAACTTTCTATGGCCCACTTTATCAGCTAGATGAAGCACAGCAGAAAAATGATGAAGGGAACGCAAGTACCAGGAAAGATATTTTGCGAAATGAAGATTCTTTCTTCTGAACGGCCGTATGCACGCGGCCGCAGGCAGTTAAAGACCAGCGGGAAAACAAAAACGCAGACACGAGTCCTGGAAGGAGTACTGAGACCGAATTTGACTCTTTCATGCTGGTACCACAGGAAAACTGAAGAAACCCTTTACGCTATGTTTCTGATGATGCCTCGTATTGGACGAGCCCAACTGTTCAACGACAAGCAAACTTACAGAAGCACAGACGAAGTAGAAGCTCATTGGAAGAATCAATCCTTTAATAGTTCCAAATACCTGAACGGACTGTATGTCAGACGAGTGAAGTCAAGAACTTTCCTCCAGCAGAACTTGCTGCAAATACGAGAATTGAAAAGTTTCTTCTGTCAGGAAGGGAATTACCGCTACAGGAGCAAGAAAAAAGTGTCATCTGACCCCTTTCCAGAGAATGGGTCGCACTGGGAAACACTTGGTTAACGGACACTAGACAATGTTCGGAAACATTTCCGGCGTTTAAGCACTGGAATAGTCAAGACAACGTCAGCACCTATCATCGAAGACCCTTCAACTCGCGATATTCGGTGGAAGGTGTTCACTCAAGATAGGAAAAGTTGATTAGAGTCAAGAAGGAAGACGGATGAAACACAATCCGAGGAAGAAGCCAGATAAGAAAGAAGTCAAAATAGTTGATTATTCATTATGTGTATGAAGAGTGTCATTCTAGGAACCAGTGGCTGCATTCAGAAATTACCCTCAGCGTGTACAGCACACTTCCAGCTCCGGCGGAAAACGCAAGGGGCTTGAACACGCACCCCACCCTACATACTCAACCGAGTCCGGTATCCTCCTGCCTAGGCTCCTAAATCTAGCTCTATAAGGCTTCCTGTAGCTATAACTACAGGCATTGTAGAGACATAGGAAGGGGATCGGAGGGGGTGTAGTTTATCGTGTCCCGCCAGAACGGAAATGGGGCGGTACACCTTTCAGAAACCAGACGCCATACCGGGCCTCCTTTTCTCGATTGCCAGAACCATATCCACATATTTCCTCGCCAACGGCTCCTTCTTCCTCGCGCTCAGCAGGCTTGCAGACTTCAGCATATTTTTAATCTGCCTTCCGTTCAACTCAACCCTTGCCAATTCATCCAAGTCTTGTGTACTGAACTCTTGAGGACGATCAAGAAGTTGCAAAAAGTTCTCCCAGATATGTCTACGAGAGTCATTAGTGAGATCTGGGTACGCCATCGAGATATGAATCCTAGATTGGAATGCCGCGTCGATGTTGTCAATCCGGTTGGTAGTGAGGAATAAGATACCTTCGTAATATTCTAGCATGCGAAGGAATATTGAAACGAGCTTGTTCCTCTCGAGGTCGTGGGCCGAGCGCTTCTCGAGAAAGACATCGCACTCATCGAGCAGGAGCACGGCGTTCCATTTTGCCATCATCTCGAGAATGTTGGTAAGCTTGGCTTCGATTTGGTTTGGCTCGATACCGAGATCTTTCCAAATGTCAGTACTGGCGGGTAAAAGTGAGGGAGATGGCTTGAACTTACCTCCTGCAGACATCATGTACAGAGGTGCGTGCATGTACTCTGCAACCGACTCGGCGGTCAAAGTCTTGCCAACACCCGGAGGTCCACTGAGTAAACTAATATGACCACGGCCTTTACCGGAGATCACGTCATCGAAGACCCCACTGTTGAAGGCTTGGGACTCAGCGAAGGAGAGAATAAGCTCCTTCTGATCCTCAGGGAGAACTAAAGAGTCGAACGCGTTGTCGTTGAACTTGATGTCCTTGATCAGGTCTAGGTAGAACAAGAGCCACTGCTTCTTCTTGAGGGAGTATCCGCGGACTCGAGGGCTGCAGATCAGCTGGAGCTCTTTGGTCAGACGCATGCGCTTCGTTTCTTGCCGCCTGCCAAAGATGTACTTCTGGTCGCTCTGGTCTTGTGTGCTGGCTGACTTCGTAGCACACGCTGGTTCTAGAGCACCATCTTTGGCTTCCAATGGCTCGATGTGAAAATATCGGCCAGAGAACCTGCGGAACGTATCTGAATCTATGATGATGCGACCAGAGACACTAATAGGGACCTCCTTTCCTTCTCGGTCCCAGGTAACAGCAAAACCCTTGTATCTGAAGATTGTCAGTCCCTCATCCAAACCTAGTTGGGTATTCGACTTACTCCTTGTAGTTGCACCCAGCAAGCTCCTCAAACTTCTTTCCCCGCTCAATAAGAACCTCTTCCACCTTGTCCTTTTCCGGATGAAACGACAGCGGGAACGCCGCCAATCCATTAATCCTCGTCGTACCCAGAAACTCGAAGATATATATCCTCTCAGTGCTACACCCAAAGTGATTGCCGTTCCAGTCGATGGCTTCGGCGGTGAGCTGATACGCTTTACCACACTGTAACTTCACATACTTCCCACTACGAAACCTGTACGCTCCCGGCGCTCCATGGTGAGAGTCCGAAAAGATAACCCCACCGGGCTGGAAAACTGTCCAGATATGCTCATACGTTACCACACCATGAGAAACATAATCCTCGAAAGTTTTAATAACATCATTAAGCTCCCCTTTCAACACATCGTGCAGCAGCTCAAGATGCTCCTTTGTAATATGATCCAAATTCTTCCTCTCCTTAAACTCGACAAGCTGCGGCCACCGATGCACAAACGGCTCAAACGGCTCCTCAAATACCAATCTCTTCAGCCCGCAACAAACGCCCGGATAATCCTTCAAGATTTCGCCCAACGCCTCTTTCAGCCAGGCCGATTGAATGATGATGCTATGGAGCTCGAATTTCTTGCGGCTGTCTTGCGCCTGTTGAAGGCGCGTGATGAGGGCGTGCTGGGCGGTTTCTTCGTTCTCGGCCGCTTCTACAACATCTGAGGGTTCTTTGTCGAGCCAGGTGAATTTATTTTCATTGTCTTTGGGGCCTTGGTAGAGGCTAGTGAAGGAGGTTAGGGAGCCTTCTGGGGCGAAATTCTTGGTGCCGTTTGCATTGGCAGTTGTGCCGTTGATGGTTTCTTTCTGAGCCATGTTGAATAGTGTATAAAGTAGAACTGGAATGACCTTCTAGGAATTGGATGGAGCGACCGGGCTTATAAGAACAGCAATTGAGTTGGTTTTCCCTTTATATCGAACCACTTCAGAAATGGAAAAAAGAATACAATCAATCGAACCCAAAAGTGAGAAAACAGCGAGATATTTATCGACAAAGCACTCCTAGGCATCCATCCTTGGCTTGTACTACATGACTATCAAACGCCCTTCTCGATCATGCCTGCCGCTCACCCCCACCACTCTAGGCTGCAGGAAGGCCGTGAGACCGAGTATGGTTCCTCCATGAAACGCTGAATTTGTGCACAGAATACGGTAATGGGGGGCTTGAAATTGCACATGAAATGCACTTTGGGGGCGACTTCATGCAAAATTCTAGGGAGTGCGATTAAGGATTGCACTTTTTTTGTTGGTTAAGAATCCTGATGCACAGCCACATACATGGCGGTGCACTACACAGGACATGCGGGAGGGGATGTAGTATTATTGACACTAGTATATGGTGCTATAGTGCGAAATATGCCTGTTTGAAGGGCGAGGTTGGTGAATCGAGTCCGGAAAGGTGGCGAATGAAGGGAAGACAAATGAATGCCTGAATTGCACATATGAGTGTGCCAAGAGGGAGCGATCTACATGCAGACACTCTATTGAGTGGAGAAAATGTGGCGCTTGCGAAACACAGTTCAGGTACTTACCTTGAATGTTCTTCAATGTTCCTATACGCCGACCTACTCTGTATTAAAGCCGAGACCCCTTTGTTCAAGGTCTAATATCAACTCATGTACACAGCCCTGTTGCCACCATGACGCTGTGCCCACGATTTACGCAAGCTGTCTACCCAAGATGCACTTTATCCAACCCTGCGCGCACTCTTACAACTCTTTCCACAAGAAGTCCTCGATTTTCTTTCCTTCACTCGTACTCACGAAAACATCCCGCATCAACAGCAATGTTGAGTAATTTGCTAACTGTGATCTGAATCTGATCTTTATCCGCTTCTCAATATCTACCAGAGTAATCTCCCACTAGTCCAAAGTAGCGACGATCCCACCCTCCGACGTGTCGTGCTTGTATGTCATCAACTCAAGTAGTACACCACCAGGAGCGCAATACCGAGCCGCAACATCCTTCATAATCTCTATGCATAGCCTGCAGACCGCGAAGAAATCAGTTTTGGCGACCGGAAGAGCACACTGGAATTCTGGTTCCACTGACTTCTGTACCTTGACCAGGATTTCGGCGGCCGAGTTCTTTTTCCGGAGCTTTTCATATTTGTTCCTTGTCTGTATGTCTGGTTTGAATCTCTTGTCTTTGCCGTCCGATACGAGTGGTGCCAAAAGAGCACTGTCTCCTTTGTATTGACTCCTATATTGACTGACAAAGAGGGAGAACTGCTCCGGGACAATTCTCATCTTCCTCAGCTCACTGTGAGCGTCAGGTAGATCTAGAGATGCCGATCCGTTTTAGTACTTGAGCGTTCCTCCTAGATACCTCCGCCAGATAATGTTAAAGTTCATAGTAGGTCGCTTGCCAAAGAGTATCTTCTGGATAAAAAGATCGCAGAGCCCCCTCGAATATGGGAAATTTAGGAAATTGCACCCCTAACTGGTGTAGGAGATTGTACATATGAAGCACGCATCCTACGAGCCCTCCTTCCTCAACAAGCAACAATCCGATCCCCTGTGTAATTCCGGGCCATGTCGCAATATGAGAGCCGGCCACCCATAGGAACTGGTAGTAAAGATCGAAACACTTGTCCTCTGAAAAGGCCCTAAGCAGTTTGGAAAGATCGAGAAGAGTGCTTTGGTTCAGCTCAATATGCACTCCCCTGTCGACTGCTCCTACTGCTTGTAGGCTTGTTTGAATTTCCTTAGAAAATTGGAGCACTTTGATGAGACTATTGACGTTGTTCGGCTTCCCATCCTTTTCCCACGGAAAGAGACGACAGGTTTCCAGAAAGAGGTGGATTCCAAGACAAACTCGGTGAGGATACGACTGCGTTGTTTTGTCTTTAAATACCTATCAAGCTCTTCCATTAGAGGGTTCGCGTTGGGTGTAGCAGTTGGTAGCATCTGGCCGGTATTCTCCTATAGCCGCTATGATCTATTTCATACTTCTGAATATGGACATGAAGGCTTCTTCTTGCTTATAGAGACTGTCGGAAAGAACACCGACTGTGGTCGGATCTGCCAGCACCAACTGGACTGACTCTCTCACGTGGTCATCTTCCTCCCTGGGGTTCCGGAAGTACTTGTGAATACGTTTTCGCTCAAGGGTATCGAGAAACGATTCATCTTTCGCTGACGAGTATTTTAACTCCGTTAGCACCTTCACAGGCCAAGTAAAGATTAGAGGCGATTCGCTGAGCCCCTTGAAATCCGAACCGGCCCCGTAATGTGAGATGTTTGCGCCGAACGCCTTGACCTTGTCCGGATCATTTATCAAGACCTCCTCTCTGCTGAGCGAATACTTCTCCACAAGTCCCCAATGATAGCCGAACGGAGGGCCGTAGAACTGCGCTACGTCTCTTATCAATTGCATCCCGAAGTTTATCAACTAGCCGGCGAAAGCGATGGTATGTCGCCATCAGACGTCGACTGCCACATGCCCAGAACGACGGTTATCATAAGTTCCATTTCGACCACGAATATATGCAGTGTGAGAGTCTCCCCCAATAGATCGTCTCGAATGGTACTTATAGACGCCATAGATGTTGGATTGGTGTTCTCAGTCTGCGTGACCGCACTCTCCTCGATGTTAAGGCTATTTTCAATGTGGCTGCTGAGAGCCTCGAAACGGATTGCATCAAGTTTATCCGAGGCATTCGTATAGGGCTCTTCTTGTGAATTGGTAGGTATGGACTTAGGTGGGAAGAGTGTGCCATATGCCTTTGCTAACCTGAGCCCATGTTTGTTAGCGCGCATTTTAACGATGATTGGAACGCCAAGGGAATGGTGGACACAACACATTTCCAGCTCCAACGGGACAGCTGGGGATACATCTCGGACTTCGTCTTACACTCTACTCTATATTTCTAGACGAATCTGAATTCCCAATGCTTATGCACACAAATCTAAGTCTACAGAGCTTCTGTCGCCACAACCGTAGGCAGCGTAGAGTTAGAATAGCAGTGTTGGAGGCGACGTAGTTTGCGTTGTTCCTTTAGAAGTAGAATGGGGCGGTAGACTTACGTCTCGTTGAAATGCCGATGCGTTTTGGTCCTTTCTATATCCCTTCAGATCTCTCTTACTCTGATATCATGCCGTAATTCTCCACCGGCTGAGCAACATCGACCTGAATGCAGCCTGACTGTCCCGGGGAACGGTGACCCTGCGCTTTGCTACCGCTTCAGCAGCCTCGAGAATCTTTCTGACAGAGGGGGCATTGGCCTTAGACCCAAGATCTTTAGGAAAAGCTCAATCGACTCGGGACAAGCTAATCGATAACGGTGGCCGTCGACTTCTTGTAGTTCTGGTAGATTGTAAATAGCTTAGGTCTTAGGCGCGTCCTATTCGCATCTGAAGGCTCTCTAGACGGCATTGTGGGAGGAACCGACGCGTCTGCAGCTGGTTGAATGATAAAGGTGGAAGATTATTTGGGAGAAAATCACTGGATGGGAGGACATTTGCATACTAGGAGGAAAATTGCGTGAAATAATGCTGGCAGAAGAAAGCGAAAGAGTAACTTCGAAGCGTGATGATTCCTGAAAATTCACAAAATGTGTTACAGAATATGCACCTACTGCAGTCACCTTCACACGCTTTTTCTTAATTATGTAGCTAGATGATCATTTCCACGGGTCATATCTAAAGCACCGTTGATTAGGTGTCTCGAGGCGGTCGTATAGCATCGAACGGGCTTCTCGGGGAGGCCCTCATTGGTCTACGCATTGCATCATCGCCCACGCCCGCGCGTAGTCACGTGCCAGGCAAAAATGTCAATCTTCCAACCTTGGAAAGGCTGGACCTGCTTTGGTCACCACTGACGTTGAGAGAGGGGCTTACGAGTGCATTATCCTGTCCTACAAACATGAGCCTAGGAGATGGGAAGTCTAGTACGAACCGTGGTTGTCAGGCCTTCAGTATATGTGACTTCTATCTCCGCTGCTATCCATGAATATGCCTTCATGGGGCATATTCTCGGATTCCTTACACATATTATTCCAGCGAAGAAGTATATAGAGCAGAGTTCTGGCACTTATTGGATGTGACTCCTCTACATAGAACTCAGGGTGGTTCCTAGAAGCTGAAACATCCCGAGAGTACAGCTACAACAGCCATCATCGTATCTCAACAAATGACTGGTCGGGCCGAGTAAGTAAGCGCGGGAAAATGCACATATGGAAAAGCTTGTGGAACCTCGACTGCGGAGTCCGATGACGGTCAAAACAATAGCAAGCTAAGCCGATAATGGTCTAGCGCAGAATGCCCCTCGATCGGGCCGGAGCATGTAAGATGGAAAATATGTAGCTCGACCGTCTTTCACCAAAACACTTCGCCGAGTCACCATATAAAGTCTTCCTCCCACCGTTGACTTGGCAGTTTCTCATACCCTTATTTTTCATAACTTGGAAGCAGCGACTCAATTGGACCCGACATGTCTTCCTACGCCCTCCCCAAGTCCCACCAAGATGTGTGTCACCCGCTACACAAAGCAAATTTCACCGTATATTGACTCATAGTAGCTCATGGAGAAGTCCTTGGTGGAGACAGACCACGAGATCGCTCAGATTATGGTACGGCTCTCTCAGTGCCTTCAATCTATTCACATGTGTCTGATTGATTTGTAGGAAAAAGAGATTCAGCGCCAACGCGAATCTATCCTCCTCATCGCTTCTGAAAATGTCACCTCGCGTGCCGTCTTCGATGCTCTTGGCTCTCCCATGTCGAACAAATACTCTGAAGGATATCCAGGTGCTCGTTACTATGGTGGTAATGAGAACATTGACGCTGTGGAGCTGCTCTGCCAGCAGCGAGCTCTGCAGACCTTCGGTTTGGACCCCGAGAAGTGGGGTGTCAATGTTCAGTGCTTGAGTGGCAGTCCTGCCAACCTGCAGACATATCAAGCCATCATGAGGCCGCATGAGAGGCTGATGGGTCTGGATTTGCCACATGGTGGACACTTGAGCCACGGGTACCAGACCCCGCAGAAGAAGTGCGCTTAACACCCTCCAGTCACCCGATACTTCTACTGACAGCGGATGCTGTAGGATCTCAGCCGTCTCAACCTATTTCGAAACCTTCCCTTACCGCGTCAATCTCGACACCGGCCTCATCGACTATGACCAGCTCGAGCAAAATGCCTTAATGTACCGACCCAAAGTCCTCGTGGCCGGCACCTCCGCCTACTGCCGTGAGATCGACTATGCCCGCATGCGCGAGATTGCCGATAAGGTCGGCTGCTACCTGATGATGGACATGGCCCACATTTCCGGTCTCATCGCTGCCGGCGTCAACAAATCTCCATTCCCCTACTGCGACATCGTGACCACCACAACACACAAGTCCCTACGCGGTCCCCGAGGCGCCATGATCTTCTTTAGGAAGGGTGTTCGCAAGACAGATCCAAAGACCGGCAAAGAGACTCTCTATGACCTGGAAGGCCCCATCAACTTCTCGGTTTTCCCCGGTCACCAAGGTGGTCCTCACAACCACACCATCACCGCTCTCGCAGTTGCACTGAAACAGGCACAGACCGCCGAGTTCAAAGCATACCAAGAACAAGTCATCAAGAACGCCAAGGCCCTAGAGGTTGCATTCAAGGGGCTAAGTTACAAGCTCGTGACCGACGGCACAGACAACCACATGGTCCTCTTAGATCTGAAGCCCCTCTCTCTCGACGGCGCGCGCGTAGAAGCCGTTCTGGAGCAAGTAAACATCGCATGCAACAAGAATACCACACCTGGTGATAAGTCCGCCCTGACACCCATGGGTATCCGAATCGGTGCACCTGCCATGACGAGCCGTGGTTTGGGCGAAGAGGACTTCAAGAAGATCGCCGGATATATAGACGCCTGCATCAAGCTGTGCAAGAAAGTCCAGGGCGAGCTACCCAAAGAGGCTAATAAGCTGAAGGACTTCAAGACTAAGGTTGCATCGGGTGGGATCGATGAAATTAATAGTTTGAAGAAGGAGATTGCTGCTTGGGCTAGCACTTTCCCTCTTCCTATTTAGATGTCTTAGTTTCCTTTGATGTAAAGTCTAAATTGGGCTCGGCGTTAAGCAAATGGGAGGATGGTTCAACAAAAGCTCGGCATTTCAACATTTGCTGCGATTTGCATTAAAGGGGGTTTAAAATGATACTCAAAGGAATAGGCGTTGTGAGTCTGTTCAACCGAACTGTTTTGATATTGATTGCTGCTTAACCAGCGATCGAATACCCATGAATGAAAGAGTTGAATATGAATGATGATTGAAGCCCCGGAGCAATCGAAGACAAATGCTGAATGCTTGAGAACTAGAGACGCATGAACGAGGCTGTAGAGGCCTGACCCGGTATAGAGCACAAGATACCTAGGTACTTTTCATTATGGTGTTCAATAATGAGCACTCGCTTCTCTAGCTGAGTCCAAATCATGATTAGTGCGCAGCTGGAAGATTGCTGTCTTAAACCTACAGTCCACTTTCCAAACTTAACACGCCTCAGCTTCACAAAGCATGGCGCAGCCGGTTAATGTTCATGTGTCCAAGTACAAGGCTTCCAAGTAGATTGCGCCCTTTCTCACTATTCTGTCTCTCATCAATGCCTCAGCCACTATTTCGGTAGCTGTATCATCAAAGTCTGCGTTGGAGATGATGATTTTAAAGATTTCTTCGTCCACAAAGACATAATATGTCTTCATTCAGACTCTTTCAACAAGGCAATGCACAGGCTTCGTGGCGGGGAGGAGAAGCCGAAGACAAGGCTATCGAGGCCAAGGGAAGAACAACATGCTGGAGATCACTGGCACCGGGAGTAACGGCAATCGATATCATCTATAACGGAACCGCGGGTTCATGCCCTGCTCGACGACTGGTGGCTGATTTCTTTGTTGAGCGTGGTAGTAGTAAGTGGCCATGTGGCTCTTCCGAACAGCCTCACAATGACTTTATCGATGATATCACCCTTAGTTTGCTGGGTCGAAGAGAGTGGGTGACGGGTATCACGACAAAATCTTGCGATGCGTCCAGGTATCACCAGAAGGACTTCGCCGCCTAAGCCAGGAACAAGGGCTGGAAAGCGCCTGATGCGGCACATCTCCACACATACAGTTCGGGAGTTTTGGGAGTTCTCGGTTTCATTCATCTTTCAAGAGTGGTGTTATGTCTAGGTAGATTACCATATATCAAAAAAGGGCATGTTGAAATAGGGAGCCTTCATCTTTCTTCTGTGGAAGGCTCCAGCTGTATAATTTCTCTTTTCCGGATTTCTATTACCGACCATTAGCCTCGGTGACTGTGCATACACATTCACGAGATGATAACAATGAGAACATGCTGCGGTTTGACATAGTCAACCCTAGCCCAGTGAAAGCTTAGCTCCGTCAATCATTATCATCGTCGATCGACTCTGATGTCGTCTACTGCGGACCTTCGCGTTGCGAAGCATCAGGCTACTGGGTAAGATATCCCTTCATCGACTCACTTTCTACATATAGTGATGTTAATCGTGATAGCTTCGCCTGTTCCATGATCAAAGTGGTCGTGGGGGAAGAGGAAGAACAGCAAACGTTGCATGCCCATGAGGAATGGGACGGCCACTTCTGGTATCCAGGGCCTACAGCAATTTAGATTATCTACGTAGGCACCCTTGAGTCGAGCCCTGCTCGATGATTAGTCACCGACCTATATGCAGAGCATGGAGCGCCTTCGTTCGTTTCTGAACAGCCCGGATGCTTCCCAGAAGACTTCCTCTTCGACCTATCACTTCGAATGCTGGAAAGACGAGCTCGTCCCATGGGGAACCTGGCAAAATAATTTGATCCCACAAAGTATCACCAGAAGATACCGGAAGTTAATAGCGAGCAATAAAGCGGCCAAGATCGAAGCTCCGGCTGACGGCAAGGAAACGAATTGATCACGTCCCACAACCATGAGATTTTAGGTTGTTGTCTATTGCTTAGACGGAATTAACAGCCGTGGGATTTTGAAGGTTTCTATTACGTCCAATGGTATGTGGGGTATGATATCGAGATGGGCATGCTCCGGATTTTAGATTGTCGGTACTCGGTAAATATGTTTTCTTTCTTGAATTCGAATTGTTGCGGTAAGTCTGGTTGATGAATGTCCGACAGAAGCCAGCGGAATTTCGCAGGCTCAAAAAAGCGGGGAGATCTGGACCTCTAAGACATTTACCACATATATATCCGGCTCCTAGAAACGAATTAGTGGTTGTGTGATGCGTTTGAAATATCGGGCTTTTGAGACAAGTCCAAAACACAAAAAGACACCAACCTTCCAATCCCAGTCTCATCAATGTGAAGCACATTACGTTCACTCAATAGTCTCTCTTTACAGTCTCAAACCCGTCGAATAACTATCAAACTTTCAATTCTCTAATTTTATTTTCAACCCCCACTTCGCCTCCTTCAACTGTTTCCTTTGCCTCCAAAACAAAAACGAAACACCAAGAAGCGCAAGTCCGAGAGGTGCGCCTACGCCCACGCCTATCGCAGTTTCCTTCGCTGTAGCAAGTTTCGCGGCGTTGGAGATCACAGGAGCGGTCACGGTGTCGGTATGTGCGGCAGCGGTAGATGTTCCGGATGCAGTGGAAGTAGTATTGGTATGCGTTGAGTTGAAGATTTCAATGGAACCGGTTTTTGCGGTCTGTGATCACTTGGCCAAATGGGGATTAAGAAAGGTTAGCTGACGGACCCGGAGTAGAGACAACTGTCATTTTTCTCATCATAGGTATTGATGTCGCAGCAGAATGTGCGTACAGATGGCTCGAGCGATATGAATATGCCGGTTGGAGCAATTGGGATGGGGGATCTAGCGGCTTTGCATTCTTGGAAGCAGTCTGGGAACGACCAGGTGGGGTTCTGTACTACTCCATTGTGAGAGTGTGAAGGAGCTGTCATAGCATAATCTACTGGCTGTTAGAAGACGTTGAGGAAAGGGGGTGGGTATGTACCCATTGTCTAATCAGTAATCCCCCGCCTTACAGCAATGGCTGTGATCTGCAGACTCATTGCAAGGAACGTCGTCCGGAGCTGGAGCTTTGTTGGGTAGATAGCATCTCTTAGATGCTGCAAGAACAGTTAAAGAAAGGGAAAAAAAAAAGGTATACTTGATTTATTAAATACATTTCCTTAAAAAGAGTGACTTCCAGCAGAATAGATCAAGAACGAAATAGAGGAGAACACCCAACTGCAAAATATTGTTGAGATAAATAGAAGTGGAGAGGAGGTGAAGTCCGGGTTTTCCTACTATTGCCTAGACACTAGATACCCATAGCAATTGGGGATTACGGTTGGGGGTCCTCGGGGTGGGGTCCTGGGGGTTTGGTCCGTTTAGCTAGCCCCTGGTTCGTTGGCTCGACACACTTTAATTTAACGTTAACGAAGAAGGATTCAGAAGGGGCAGGTTTAGGAATCTTAAAATGTTACCGGTCGGATATGGGACCTGTTCGTATAAAGCCGAAGCCTGAACCTGGGAAAGTGAGAAGATTCAGAAAGATCAATTACCAACGTTGCTTTTGATAGGAGGGCTCAATGGCTGAAACAACTCTGAAGTACAAAGGTAGCTATCCATCAAAAAACTTCCCTAATGAATATTTCCATCCACGGCGACGAGGACGCGTGCAGTAGGACTTTGTGCCTTAGGCAATGTATGGTTTTGGCACAACCTTTGAGCAGCCGAGTCCAGGTTCCCGCATGTCAGCCACATCTTGCACCGCCCCGCGAAATCCTTCGAGGTCATTTCAGCCTTGCTGCGCCAACGTTATTCCTCCTACCAAACACCCAAAATTCCGGCACAGTGAGATGCGCTGCACATTCTGTTGCCTCTAGTTCTTGGGAAAGACTTCGTTACTACATCTGGACTTGGTTTGGAGTAGAGAAAAGATGGCTGGAGGTTCCCGACATGAACGACTTTCATTTTCAGAGGATTCATCAACTTACCCGTTGAAAAGAAATCACATGACAACAAATTCAGTCTCAATCGATAGATCCTCGACATGCGAGAGCCCTGCTGCGGAAATACAAAGTCAGGAAGGACGAGAGGACGATGCCGAACAGAGCCCGAGCAATCATCTCTATGATGTCTTCAATGCAGCGCAAAAGGAGTTTCTGGGCTCGGTACCTGCCAAGGAGCGATCTCAATTCTCACATTGCAACACGGCAAATGAACTTTGGGAGCGCGTTAGGAAGTTCAATCTTTCTGGTGGCAGATCCAAGTGGTACAAACCGTTGACTCGGATCAAAAGATTCAGCGATGCTCTGGACCCATATTTTGCAGCTGTCACCTCGATTTCCCAGGGGTCACCTTTTGCTTCCATTGCATGGGGTTCTATTCTGCTGGTTCTAAAGGTCTGGTATTCTGCTACACTCCCTACATACAAGCACAACTTGGTCTGATCCCTCCATATTTCTAGTTGGCGAGTAACTTTGAAGCCTTCTTTGAGAAACTGGCGAATATTCTTGATCAATTGGCGCAACAAATGCCTAGATATGACGCTCTCATGAAGCTGTGGGAAAAGGTCGGAGTCCAGCCGTCTCCGAGACTGAGATCGTCTCTGTGCAACATCTATGTCGAGCTTTTCCGATTCTTACGCAGTTTAATGGGTATCTTCATCACCTCGGATAATAGTATGTATCAACTGGCAATTTTGAGCGTTGTGCGATGGTAACGACCTTAGAAAATCGCCACCCACTTCGAATCATGTCCAGTCTTAGCTGGAGACCATTCGAAACACGATATCGGGATTTCTTGGATACCATGTCGTTTTGCCGAGAGGATATCCATGACGAGCTACAACTGGCCATATACAAGGAAGTTCTCGAAATGGCAGATGGCCAAAAGCTGGCTTTGCAGATGAAACTCAACAAATATGAAATCGACGACCTGTCCATGGCAAGAAAAAGATACGAAGAAGTCTGCCGCACAACAACAGAAAACCACAAAAGTAAGTGCTCGTCTAAAAGTCACTTCGTAAAGCGTCACTTAACCAAACGTTCGGGGTAGCCCAAATTATTGACCGTGTTACAAACTGGTTGTCTCCTCCAGAATTTAAAACAAACTTCGAGAGAGCATTGGAAAGTAAAGTGGACGGTACTACGCGATGGCTATTTGACTCTCCGTCGTTTCGAAATTGGCAGGCTCTGGATCCGTCAAACATGTCGAATAGGGGCGGGGGTTTTGACGAACAAGTGCTTTGGATTTATGGTAAGTTCTAACACAACTGTACCGTTAATCGCAACATGACCATCCGCGATTCAAAAGCTCACGTAAAGTGAAAAGGCAATCCTGGCTGTGGTAAGACCGTTCTTGCGGCATCAAGCGTGGAGAACCTTCGAAGCTCCGGCATGCCAGTCCATTATTTCTTTTTCAGATGGGACCGAGCGGAAAGCAACGACGATATCCAAGCATGGCGAGCACTCCTTGCACAGTTGTTCGACTCACTAAAGCATGAGCAGTCCATTCTAGACAAATTCTCGTTCGTCATGAGCGAAACATCCCAAGGACAGCGCCTGGCTTCCCGGAGTGACCTCGCAAATCTTCTTGGCGTCTGCCTTCATCATCCCACTCCTACGGAGACTTATATTGTTCTAGACGGCATCGATGAATGCATTGAATCTGACCATTTCATTGAAGCTCTTTATCGCGCCGTCTATTGCGGCACTCGTCGTTCCGTCAGAGCAAAGCTACTCTTATTCAGTCGACCGAATATGGACTGTTTGCTTGATCTCATCCTCCCCTCTCAACAATGTTCTATTGGACGAGAAACCTCGAAGGATATTCGATTATATCTCTCACGGGAACTAGAAAGGCTAAAACTCAAAGGACGTTTAATGCAGGATGTCAACATAGCTGATCTATTGAGCCGTCTCGTTATGGGCGCTGATGGAATGTTCCAATGGGCTCGTCTCATGATGGAATACCTTAACAACGCAAGGTCACTGACGCCAGCTCGACGTGAGAAGGTTATCCGGGATGTCAAATGCCCAGAACGACTCGACGCCATGTACACACGGATTCTGAGCCAAATATCCGAGAGTTACGAAAACGATAAGAAATTGGCCCGCTTTGTGATTTTGTGGCTCAGTTACGGGAAAAACCCCCTAACTACGCTTGAGATGAAAGACGCCGTCATGTTCTGGTCGAAAGAATCTGACTTCCCGAACTTCGAGCGATCCGTTCTTGGAAGTTGCGTTTGCCTGGTCGAGGTCTTTGACTTGCCTTACCATCGATTCGAATATTCACCCAAAGGGTTCAGGCTGATACACAAATCTGTTGAGGACTTTATCGAGAACCTACCGACCGCGTATAATCCGCTATATGTGCCGCGAGTTGATGCGGAGTTTGAAATCATAAAATTCTGCTTGGAATATCTCACGGGAAGATTGCCCTCACAACCACTTATCGAGTCGGAGGTCAATGGCACTGTTCTTGCGGGGGCTTACAAGCGACTACCTTTCTGCAATTATGCTTTGACTAGGTGGGTAGAGCATCTGCGGCGTGTCAGAGTGACACCCCCCAACCTGGAAGACTCTGGTATCTTTGTGTTTCAAGAGGAGAAAGGCCGCCAGTTGTGTGACCTGCTTTCGGGTTTCTTGTCGCGCAGATCCATTCTCATTGCATGGATCGAAGCAATATTTCTTTTCCAAAAAAGTTTGATCCATGAACCTCTTCGCAAATGGTGCGAAATCCACATAAATTCGTACGAGTCATCTGCTTTGACCTCACAGCAACACCTGTTCATGGAAATTCTTGCTTTCTGCGATGAGCTGAAGCAACTCCACAGGGATTGGGGATCGACGCTAGCAAAATCACCTTCCTCGATTTGGGTAGAACCAACTGCCTTTGGATCCTATCCGCACTTAAAGCAGACAAAGATGGAGTTTACTCCAATTGCATCCTACGGTGATAGTATCCCTGACACTCAAGACCAAACTCAACACTTGAGTAGGCTCTCGGTAACATCTTCAAATGGCCATTACGAGGCCATACTGACTCTCATTCCTTCAGAGTATGTCCCTATCAGTATTCATTATTTATCTCCAGAAGTTACGTAGACTAATTCCCCACAGTGCCTTTGTGAACTACAATCAAAACTGCACGTTCAATGATCCCCCAAGCTCTCGTTATACTCAGCTGAAGCATGCCTGCTCCCAATGGATAGCACATTATGAGGTATTCGCCGCGCATGGAAGCCAACGCCTAGTTACCAAAATCACGATCCCGTTAGACGAAGATGAAATCTGGATGAACATGCAACAATCTCTATGGTTTGGACCCAGCCAGACCATCTCCATGACTGCCACATACGCATTTGGGTCATTTTGTCAAATGCAATTTCCTACTGCAATCAGTCCAACCCTCAACGCCTTCACTATTTTACGAACGGTATACACGATCCCCCAAGGACAATCGGTACTGGACAAGAGGTATAGCCTATCACAGATTACCTTCGGCTTCAACAATGAGATTAAAAGGCAGTGGAATCTTAACTACCATACGGCAAGACTCTCCAGACGGTTAGCTACTCCTCTTTGGCAGTGCAATCCTGACGATATTCTCTCACGAGCATGTTTGTACGTGTACTTCTTTACATTCTCCCCTGATGGAAAGTATCTCTTCTTTTGGGACGAGGATGCTGCGGCACCATCAAACCTTATACTATTTCATCTTCAAGACTCCGACCTTGGGTCGTGGTCAATGGTGAGAGCGAGGAGGAAAACTTTGCCTCGCAGCCGAGAGATCTCTGCGGCATTCCATCACAAGCACCAACTGGTAACGATTTGCTTGGTGGATCGCATTTACCTATGGCCATTCAAGTCAAGTATGTTAACCACAACTAATCAGATGCTGTTGCAAGCTGACCGAAGTAACAGAGAGGCCAGAGCTCTTTCCACTTTGGAAGGAAGGCACATACAGAAACTTTAAGTCGGTCGGCTTCTCCGAGTGTGGGCGGTATCTTATCATCCATAAACGCGAAACGGCTCATCCGCAAATTTTGCAGATCCCCGACACCATGATTCGGCTCATATCTGAGGGGGCAGATGACTCCTCTCCTAAAAGCGAGCAGAACACAGCCTTAAGCGACAGCCATGCAAAAGCAGGACCCCTGACTCTAACCAACTTCGCCCTTCCTCCAGGAACCATGGTCCCAAGCAGCTTTTCTAGAGTAAGTAACGACGGTGCCGCAAGAGGTATCCGCGTACTACAGACCAAAAATAGCGTCGCCCTCCAACTATGGGAGGATTCGCCCCAGCAAGGGGGCTTAAGGGAAGCTCAAACAGAGCTCACAAAGTTGCCAAATTGGGCCTGTATGGAATCCGCATCGGCTTCGATCGCGATTCCAAAGATTGATGATGAGAAGGCAACGCTGGTGTTTAACATTCAGCCCAAATTGTGGAACAGTCCGACGCCGTTGGAAACGAGATTGCCGGCTATTGCCCAGAGAGATATTAGTTCGATTAAGAGACCTACGGATCAATATTTGAAGGCTACACCTAGCGGTCGCTTGATGCCCGATGTGCGAAGCCTTAATCACGAGCGGTCTTCTCCGCGCTACTTTGCGCCCCGAGCTAGTTCCAGGAAACTTTCCCAGGAATGAAGAGAAGCTTAAACTGATCGAAATTTTTATTCTTTGACATCCTGGACTTCAGGCACTGACGGCCACCGGAAGAATACGAGAAGGCATTGGTCTATGATAACGGGAAAGGTCACCATCTCCGCGACGCTCTTACTAAGCTGAGGAGTCGGAAGCGTGAGAGCTCCGTGGCGATTGTGGTCTAGACGGCTTGGGGAAGGTAACCTTCAATACCAACGTAGTATGGCGACGACAGAAGTATTAGGATACCCAACATGAAATACCCTCTTGAACGCCTCATCTTCATGAAACAGGTTCTAGACAGTTGGAGCTATCTAGGACTAGAAGGAGTACAGAGGGGAGGAAGGTTCATTTGACAATGGCATTTTGAATGCAACGGAGGATTCCCCACTGGAGTAGCGCAAGTTGCTTCGGACCCTTCAGTGTGGGGTTTGTATGTTTGTTGCTAGAAGAAAACCGGATTGGAGTGTGAACAGTGGTGTGGTGTTGGTCGTTCTATGAATTAGGTGGAGGTCTGGAATCAAATACGGACTTGGCGACTTGGCTACAGGGCACAGAGCCGCATGACATGTGCGCTTTTAGTATTCATCGGACTCTTTTTTTTGGTTATGTATTTCATACATATTCTATCATGGTATCATTGAAGAATGCTTGGGGAGGTGCCCTACACCGAAGAGAAGAAACTGCACATTAGAAAGAGCAGGCAGGAAAGCACCCTACTCAGATTCTGGAAATCGTGCCTTTAGGGCAACAGGTAGATGTGGAGTGGGGAAGGTTAGGTTTCAGGGGAAGTACTAGCGGTACTTACTGTGGGAGTAAAACCCTAGAAGAATATTTCAAAGGTTATCTATGTAGAGGTTCAGCAAGAGAAAAATTATAGAGGACAACGAGAGAAGACAGAAAGGTCAGTATTAGTGATTACCATATGCCCTTGAGGGACCTGCTCTAGTGTTGGAACCCAGACCATCTATCTCGACCCCGCAGGATTAGTCTATTTAATACTCACCCTACTCCATCTACCGCAACGTATGATTGAACCATCTAATTCATGCCTTACATCTAAAGCATCATAAAATTTTCTCACTCTTCAAACCTTTCGAAATCTTCCTCATCCTGAACATAGGCCTCATCGTCATGCTCGCAGCTATTCCACATCCTTCTCACCAGCTGCCTTCCTAATGATATTGGCCACTTCTTTCGGTTTGCTCAGCATCGCACTATGACTAGCATCCAACTCTTCAACCCTGAACTCCGCCCCTGGCTGGTCGATGAAAGCCTGAGCCCATTGCGGTGGAAGCGTCTGGTCTCTCAGCCCAAGCACGTACGTGCAGTCGAAACTGCCGGTGTAGGGTATGTACGTCGCAGAAGCGTTCAGAGCAGCATAGCTCGAGAACTGAAGCTTGCTCGCCCAGAACCTTGCCTGTTCGGCAGGAAGATCATTGTAAAAGGTCTGTTCTGGAGGGAAGTTCTTCATATCACTGTCCCAGTACACTTTTTCTGCCTTATCATCGAACCGGAACCAAAGCGGTGCGACGTTGCGAATGTCGGGCTTGGTTTCAGGATGCTCAACTTCGCTGATCAACGGAATGTAGCCGGCGAGATAGACAAGGCCGAGGACCCGTCCGACGCGGTCCGAGTCACGGGGACGGGCCTGGGATGCTGGAGGGGAGCTCGACCGCTTGTTCGAATTTTGTTTGACGCCGTTGACAGCTTCACCGATCACGGTTCCTCCATAGCTGTGGCCGACCAGGACAACGTCATTGCCGAGTCCGAGTTCCTTCCCGACGACGTTGCGGACGGCATCGATGTCGGGTTGACGACTAGCAAGGACGTTTCCTACAGAGGGGAGAGAGATGGCATTGATGCGCTGGTAACCCGTTTGACGGAGGTTCTCGGAGACTTTGTCGTAGATGGTGGATGGGTGGAAAGCACCCGGAACGAGAACGATGGTAGGACGGTCGGCGGATGTAGCAGCTCCTGTAAAGGGGTAGAGGAGCCATGAGGCCAAGAACCACGACTTGAAGAGACGAGACATTGTGGTAGTACTCGAGAAACTGAATGCCTTGGGGTGGGGAAGGGATCAGGAAAAGAAGTTGCAGCCCGGGAATCTTATATAGGTGGTGGTTTTTATAGTCCGACGATGAATTGATTGAGAGTTGGAACTGATAAATAGGTGCGGATATAGCGGAAACCGACGGTCAAAAATGTTTTAAACCCATCCACTTTTTATCATCTGCTCGAACGCCCCTTCCCTTTCCAGAGATATCCGAGTGATAAACCGTTGGTGGTGGCGCAATAAGCACTCGCCTTGCGTCAACCTGAACAATGTCGCAATCTCAGTTCTCACCTGCGTGAATGTAGGACACATGGGATAGGCCTGAGAACCTTCGAAAATCGATCCTATGCGAGAGAGCGCACCGCTGATGGTGCAGCTTGTCCTTGATAGTACATAAATCCATCGCCATTTTGAAAAGTCACAACACCTTGTGGTGTTAGTACTGAACGTGTGTAGAGGAACCGAGTATATCGGACTAGACAGGGCAAAAAAAGGGTGAGATAGTAAGAGAAAATAGGCATCTGAAACCAAAACTTGGCAAACTTACCTAAATCCTACAGGGCGTATAATAATGCCAGTAGGAAGCTTTGGAAGACTAATTCGAGGTGCAGAGACAAGAGCCGTTTCTTTGACAAAGTTCTGCAAACCAACCCATAGGGCTAAAACACAGCCCTGCATTCTGGGTTAGCCATTCTTCCTGTGCCCCAGATGCTGACGTTGGTAAACGCATAGCCGTAAAAAAAAAAATGTCCAGCTGTGCGTCCCTATCACCAGAATGCAAGCACGGAGGCACGGCCTAGAGTAGGAATGTAGTATACTTGGGTATCAAGAGAAAGTATCGTCTAATCTTACAATAGGCAGCCCATCCCGCTATCCTGCTACTATAAGTGCTACGAAAGCTAAAATATGTTTTAAAAGTGTCCTGAAATGAAGAAGAGCAAAATTTTGGCCAAAAGTCATCAGTGGCTTGCAAAACGACAGCCGTTCGGTACCAAGAAGTACAATTCAAAAGATTGATGAAGGGAAGAATCGGGTGACAATGGCTTATGGAGGTAAAGGCGCCAACAAGGTGTAGTCACGAGACACCCTGTTCTGAAACCGGGGACACTAGCTGTGCCGCAAGCGTTGTGGAGCAGAGTCGAAGGATTCATACCTGGCCCAAGTCGAACTAGACTGCCCCAACAGAACCCCTCTGTGACGCTCATGAAAAGAACTGTGGTCTGACTCCCGAGGTCACAAGCCCATCCGTCGAAACATTTCTCTTGATTCCGTTTCAGGAAGACGGTTGCCGTTGATGGTGATCTCTCCCTGTTCGACCTGGACCAGGTCGGGCTTGTCTAGGCTGTTGTGCAGATCCATCAGGAATTCAAGCATCGTATTTTCAAATTCGGTATACGGAAATCGATGTTTCGTGCTTTCCATGGCCTGAAGGAAGGTCGTGCTCGAGCCAGGTTGTGGAAGGAGCTGTTCTTGGGTTAAAGATGCTAGACCAGGGGAGAATGTGAATGAGCATACCTCGTTGATGTACTGGCGCTTCACTCTCGCCCACCCATGAACTTGTTCGTGCGAGTCATTTTCCTTGCAGAAGAGTATGCGCATGGCTCTAATGTCTGCACCTTCGTCAGACCCTACCCCGCGCCCTGGACAGCCAAACGCAAATATTGTATTGAAGGGCTCTTCCCCAAAAGCACCATTCCTGAGATACTCTTCTATAACAGCTTGAAGCATGAACTGTCCGGCGAGTTGAAACCACTGCGGTTTAGTTTCCCAGCCATCACCAATTGCTGTCCTTGCCGCAGTCAATTCAATGAAAAGTGGGAGTAGACTGTGCAGCGACGGTGTCCCATACAAATCCGTAACCCACCGCCTCTTGCTTTCAGGCATGCCTAGTGAAGATGCAAGCTCGTGACGATTCTCGGCAAGGGTGCCATCCGAAAGCGGGAACTCCTTGTAGGTGTCGAAAGGGTTTCGTAGGGCTGGTGAGTGCGGAGTCTCTTGCCAATAGGAACCCCGGTACTTGTTTTGCGCACGTATCTCGGATAGAGCTCGGTCATTGGTCCACGTATTGTCATGGTTGAGGCGGTGTGTAAACATCAGAACAAATTGCAAGAGACGCGAGCGGAATGTGGCCTGGTTGTTGAGAGAGCCTCTGCCATGTTTGTGCTTGATGAAGGTCATCCAATCTAGAGTATAGAGTGAGCGAAAGCGCTCTGACGGCGAACTTTGAAATAGGTCTGAGAATACATACCGTCCGTCATGGTGACCAGTGCGCCGGGCAAGTCGGATTGATGAGGATTTGAACCTGTTCTCCATTGAAAGACGGTTTGCGTGGCCTTGTACTCGAGAAAGTCCAAAATGTTGAGATCCACGTCATGCTGGGCATCATCATCTCCTTCCATTTCCCGCGAGAGCGCGAGAAGGCCTTCAACGCCGACACCGCTCCGTCGCTGTCGCTCCATAGAGTCCACCCGGTCTTGCTCCGTGTCTCGAACGTGCGGATCAAAGGAGCGCTTCATGGCTAACATGAAGTTCAAGTCAAGTGAGGGGAGTGAGAGGAAGGCTGAAGGCGGAACGGTGAAATTGGGAAAAAGAAATAATAATTGAACAGAAGGAGTGACTGAATCAGCGGCCAACTTATAGGCAATACCGCAATTTCAACAGCTCATGATCCACACAGACGGCGACGATGAGAGAAAATGTGATAGTTTGCCTCAAGTCTGCATGTCATGCAATCGTCAAAGGCATAGGTGCTGGACGAATCCAAATGTATAAGTCCAGCCGATGCCTAGGTACCCCTGAATTAGGAGATCAAACTGTACGAGTTGGAGAAGAGACAGCTGCATTGCGCGAGGCCCCCACGTATAAGAAATTGTCGTCAGACCAAGACGACGATGGACATTGACAGCGGTCGAGTGAGCCGTGTGGGCACTTGTGGCTTAAAGGCAAGACTCCCAGTGTGACAGGTGAGGAAACCCGTGGGAAGGTGGTGGCTAGCCGTGTTCGGAACACGCTGGGCACAGACAAAGCAGCGCACCAAACAGTTCGAAACCAAAAATGCCTCTAGCCATCTATCTGGGGTCGGTGCTGCAGAGCCCTCTGCTGTCGCAAATGCCCGGATAACAACAACCCAGGGAAAGCGATTCAGGTGGCTCAAATTGTGGGTGCGACTTTTGCGATTAGAGTTGGTGCCTGACAGATGAGGTCGCAAGTCAAGCTCGCTCGTCTATCGAATGCGATCCTGGCATCCCGCCCGCTAATTCACTCTGGGAACCGTGCATGTACGTGTGAACGAGCCTCCTCCATCGCTCGCCGCTCCGCCTCCACCCCACCACCAGTCAAACATGCGCCCTCAATGCAGGAGGCCATTGAGCGGAAATGATTTCCAAGAAGCCCGCCATTCTCTTGTCTTCCTATTCCTCCTATACTAGCCTTCCTTCCCTCTGTTATACCCCCTCCCAATCGGGGACGTCATGCCGGATACCTCGCTCAAGCCCACGGCAAACGCGAAACTACGCCCAGCACACATCCGACCCCTCGTCCTCGCATTCGCATTGCGAGGATGACGACCTCAGCTGGCCTGACCCAATGCAACCCCACCAGACTCCAACGCCATACCAGATTCTCTCCACCAGTCGAGGCGAAGCCTACACGAAACACCGATTCTATTCTCTCGTCAAGCTGTACCACCCAGACCGATGCCACCCCTCTTCTCCCGTAGCCCACCTTCCTCATGCTGTACGCCTCGAGCGCTATCGACTCCTTATCGCCGCCCACTCCATCCTATCCGACCCTTCTCGCCGCCAGGCGTACGATCTTTGGGGTCACGGATGGGCGGGGCATTCGGGTACTCCGTCCGCCTACTCCCCATATAAGCCGTCACACGAGCGCAGAAGCTGGCCTCCGGGGCACGACCCCATGAAGAATGCTACATGGGAAGACTGGGAGCGTTGGTACGACCAAGAATACGGTCGGCAAAAGGACGAAGAGGAACGAGTTGTGTACCTATCCAACTTTGGCTTTATGTCTATCATCTTCGTGCTCGTAACTCTGGGAGGGGTAATGCAGGGCACGAGGGCCAATATGTTCTCATCATCGGTCATGGAACATCGAGACAAGATGCATAAGGAAGCCAGCATGGAATTGAGGCGGTCGAAACAAGCGACGACGGGCGATCGGAATGAGAGGATACAGACGTTCTTGAGGCACAGAGAGGCGGTGCATGCGGGCGAAGATGCGTATCAGCGCATTCTACCTACACCGGAGACTTGCTCGCCCGATACTGTGAGAAAACAGTAAGCAGATCTACAAACCACCTTGTCGTGAGAGCCAAAAGCTGTTTCGCAGGTGCGGTTTTGTGTATGTTATGGACCGGGTTTGTACACATGCTTGGACGCGGAGTCATGATTGGGCATAGCAACTTAATGATTTATTGAAACTCTTGCACCTCTTTGGTATTGATCTATGCATTTAGGGATTCTTAATAGCTTATCCAGAAGTCCGGAGAAGCCTCACTGACAGAACCATTCGGCATCGATGCTCTCAATGCCGCTCTTCAGATCTGAGCGGAAGAGGCAGACGCATGATCGCATCTTTAACTTTCTAACGGTGCGTACCTGAAAATCTTTCATGCTTCTCGAACATGCATGTGCGATCACATCCATCTTGCCTCTCTCTGCTGCTTCCGAACTATAATAGCCCAACTAAGAGCACGTGCCCACCAGTGCAATGCGCAGACGCAGCCTCAAAACCCGGGTCGCATCTGCATCAGGAATTCACGCAAGAGCGAAACTCTTCTGCCTGATGTTTCATAACTTTTTGACTTTCTTATCCGATTTCATTTCATGACACAAAATCCCCTGCGCAAGTTTCCGGACAGTAGTACAAAGGCCCGACCACGTAAGAAATCCAGCAACCTTAGCCGACAACCCTGTCGCATATCAAACAAATTATAGCTAGCTCTAAACCTTACTCCCCCCTAACATCATTATCCCATTCGGGCCATCTCAACTCTCTCCCAGCATCTAATTCTCCGGAAATCCCGCCCTCAGATTGTCGTACTGGGAGTCTGGATAGTCAAGCCAATTAGGCTTATACTCCATTCTCCGACCATCGTGTCCCCCCAATTCTCTAACTACCTGTCAAACACGTTAGCTGCGCTGGTCTTTCGCCCATTGTTTGACAGCTTGGTACAAAAACATAAAACAAAATCTCCACTCACATGCGTAACGATGCCGTCCTCTCCCGTCTTGTCCCCGCTCAGTTCCCACCACATTGCCCCTCCGAGATGATGCTGTTTGATATACCCGGCCTTCCCGACCGCCATTGGAACCGTATCATAGCTTATCATGGCCCCGGTGTTAACGTCGTACGAGTAGCTAGCGCCTGCCTCTTCATCAATGTGCTCCACGGCTCCAGGTTTAGGTAAGGCTTTGAAATCCCAGACGCCGGCTTCGAAGGAGCCTTCACCAATGCCGCCAGTGAAGGGCTGGCCTGGGCCGGTGGTTTGGAGGAAAGCGCGGCCGTAGAGGGGCATGCCGAGGACGAGTTTGTGCGAGGGTACGCCCGCGGCGAGGTAGTCGTGGATGGTGGCGTTAGCGCAGAAGGGGGTGCAGGTTGGAGTGGAGCGAGAGGGGTAGAGATTGCTTTGGTGGCCGGCGCAATGGTCCCAGCTTCCGGCGAAGTCGTATGCCTGTGAGAGGTTAGACGATGGGTATATAGAGAAGGAGAAATTCCACTCACCATTAAGTTGATGAAGTCGAGGACCGAGGCCAGGCGTCCCAGAGGAAGGTGTTGGTAGTTTTGTTTGCCTGCAGGAGCAGCGATGCTGAGAATGAAGTGCGGCCTGGAGCCATAACTTCCTGAAGCCAACGTATCGGCATATGTGTCCATTGCTTGACGAATTTCTTGAAGCAGGAGAACGAGTTGTTCTCCTTGCTCAGCATTTTGAGGATACTCCCAGTCAATATCAATGCCATCGAATCCAAGATCCTTAATCAATTGAACGCAGCTATCTGCGAAAGTCTTGCGGCCTTGTGGAGTAGATGCTGGGCCATCAAAATGCTTCGAGATTTGAGTGTATGTCCAGCCGCCGATGGATAAGAGCATCTTGAGATTGCGGTTGCGTTTCTTAAAGATATTGATCTGCTTCAAACAGCCATACAAGTTCTTGCCGGTGTCATTCCAGGAATCCCCATCAAAATGGATGTCAACATCAGCCCATTTGTCCGTTAGGAAACTGTGTTGATATTAGCTTCAGAACTACGGAATAAGACATACCAGAGAGACTACTTACACCTCGCCATTCTCACGATTGTCGGCAAATGCATAGAGCATGTGCGTCAACTTCTCGACTGGGATGTCTTTGGGAAAATATTTCCGACCATAAATCGCCTGTCACTAGTCAGCATAATGTACTTTTCGAGACTTAGAACTGTCTTACCCAATTGGGATAATACGCAACGGATCTGTAGCCTTCGCCACCGCCCATGGTTGGAGAAGGTATTGATAGGTCACTTAAGGTGAAAGTAGGCACTGATGGCTCACTTGATGTGGTAGTAGTGGACACTGATGACTCGCTAGAAGGGGAAATAGTTGGTAGTGGTTCGCTGGAAGAGGTCGAAGTTGTGGTTGTTAAATATGTAGTTGAAGTTGTAGCCAAATCTGGGGCTGAGATTGAAGTCAAATCTGTAACCACAGTCGTTGTTGTGGTCGTAATTGAGCTCCAACTATGCTCCGTGAGGGTTATCGTATGTCTGGTGCAAGTCGTATGACCCGTCTTATGCTCTTGGAGTAGCGAAGGTGTAGATGCTGAGCTGGGGAACTCGGAGTTTCTAGCGTACTTGAAGAAAGTCAGGTATTTATGTCTCACGGCGATCCAGAAAGATATCCAGGGAATAGGAAGCAGTGAAATGCCCAGAACAAGGAGTGATGCTGCGAATAAAATTGACGTTGGCTTTGTGTGGCGCATGCGAATAACACAGCCACAGCAACGTCATCAGCGAAACTTGAAAGCTTGTCAACGAAGATCGCGGCTCTGTGAGAGGCTTGGAGAGCTGTGGGGTGCAACATCAAACTAAGCCTTCACAGCGGAAAAGGCAGACGGAAGGAACCTCTTTGAACAGGAATCTGACGTGGCAAGCCGGAATAGCACATTGAGAAACCTGGCTTGAGCTATTGGCAAACAATCAAGAGGGCAGACTCCAGATGAAACATCAGCTTACCAGTTGACCAACTAACTAGTCAATCTGATCCTCAAGTTGTTGGATTTGTTGTAGGATTTGGCGTCTCTAATAGCAAGCTGGAAGGGCGAAAGTGGTGACCGTAAAGAGAAGCACGATGGAGCAAAAACTCCATAATGCACGTGAGAGCTAAAAATTAGACAGGAATAGTCGTTAGTTGATTCGTCTCATCACGCCAACTCCCAAATCTCAACTCCACTCACCAACATCCCTTCTTTTGTCGCCTCGAAAGCTATACTGTGCAAGTTGTTTGAATTAGCTTCGCATCTATGCCCTAGGTAGTCCCGTGGTCTTTTAAGCCCGTCCTATCCGCACCGATCTCGAAGCGTAGGTGACTTTTCCACATAGTACCCATCATGAAGTCAACCTCCATCCCAATAAAACATCATTTGAGACTATGCCTACTCCTAAAACACTATTTCCATCAGGAGACAGTCCATTGCGACAGCTCAAGGTCTAGATGGTTCGCTTTACGACACTAATTACGCACTCCAAAGACACGACTTGGCTTTGAGCTTGAGCGGCAATATTCGCCGCTCAATGGAGCACAAATGTCCCTGGTTGAGAACCAATTATTGGCTTCGGGGGCTTTGTTGTTGGCTCGAACATACTCTCAACATTATCTAAAAGAAGGTTTCCTCCAAAGGTCTACTTCTAGAAGCCCCCTTTTTCTTTGTCCTGCGTGGTAGCATGTGTGCATATCAACAACTCAGGTGGTCTCGAAAGTGGATTTACTTTTCATGTATTCTACTACCCTAACCTCAAGGCGGAGTCTACGAACATTTCGTATCGAAGCATATTGAGGCCGTCATGTTGAGCACGTACTTGCAGGGGCCGTACCGAGCCATCATTCTCTTGGCAGCGAACTTTAATCAAGGACCATAAACCCATCTGCTGCTATCATTCTGAGGCTTACGGGATTTGCAAGGAACGTCTTGGAGGAACCACACTTCTTGCTGCGCGGCATTTACCTGCTTCAGATAATCTCTCGGGCTTCTAGGAAGGGACGCTAGCTGTCATCCTTCACTGACCTAAGGGAAGCACTTCTAAACTACGAGCTTGAGTACTGGACACAGCACACTCCCAGAATCCAGGAATGTAGGCAGGTATGTAGGATATAGAGAAAGAAGCAGGGCGCTCAAACGCACAACTCTGACAGCACCATCCCCAGATTCTGTATGCAGCGCCATGGCGCCAACAGCATGATTTCTAGCACTAGAAGGTACACTCCCAGGAAATTTTTGGGCACAACAGAACGGTATACACTCGGAGCCATGGTTATAGCCTCGCACTTCTTTAGCCTGCATAGGAGTACACTGCTATTCAGGTCATTGACTTCAATCAATTCTGTGAAGCAAGATCAACTACCCCGAGATTAACACATCGAACGTAGTATAGGACTTTACCTTGTGTATTGCCTCACATTTCATATCGAGTCCGAAAAAAACTTGGTAGTGGACTTTCCTCCGTCACCTTCACTTTTCCTGCCCGATTCTCCGCCATGCCTACTTCACCTAATAACAACGAACTATTGTTAGACTTGGTTTCCTCAATTGTAATTAGGAAAGCACCTGCTCCAAGTATTTACTCCCCGACAACGCTCATTTACTCTTCTTTTCACACATCATTCATCACCAACATCTCACAATGTTCGCTGCACCCAGAATTGTTGCTAATCGCCACCCTCTCACATCTCTCGCTGCACACAGAATTATCACCACCTAACGTCTTTCGATTTGCCTCAATTGAAGGATTTCTCTCACACCCACCATACCCTCCACGTGGACTCCGAGCAACGAAGCCGAAGAGCTTAACTATAACGTGGACTTGATGGCCAGGGTTCTTGGTGAGTTGCCAGTTCTCCACGGAAGTATATCATACTGATGTTTTGCGGCCGACGCAAGAGTCTGTTATACTTTCGTTCCAGCACTCCACGAGTTTGACACATCTCTATTCCATATTCTCACACCTACGGTAACAGTCACTGAAGAAAGCCTTCCATCGACAAACAAGGTTCGAGCTCTCCTAGTTCTCCCTTTTTGCAAAGAGAACGGTGCCCTTTCATTAAGACATGTCCTCGAGAGTGGAGTCTATTCGTGTGTCTATCTTGCGTTGCGGGACCTGTATGGCAAAGTTCAAGAGGATTTGAATGCCCTCTTCCGCACCTAGGTAGGTTCAAGTCGGATTTCATGATAGCATGGACTAACATGTTAATTTAGCCATTGTTACTTTAAAGGCTTCAAAGCCTTCGACCGACAACTCGAATGACAACTCGAATGACAACTCGGATGCCCACTCGGATGCCCACGTGGATGCACTGCGGTGAGTTTTGCAGGCACGGGCCTAATGAATTGTTATCCTTGCTAGAATTAGTATGATTTGGCGTTCGATTTGTATTCAAAAGGGCCGTTCAGTCCGTTTTCATGAACTCATTTCCAAATTCCTCATCTTGCATTTTAATTCCAGTGACAGACAATAGCGTAACCCGCAGGCACCCATCTCCCTTCAAATCCAAGCATGCTCCTACTAATGTACCTGTTTCTAAGCCCATCCACCCTCCTATAGTTCTCATTACCCCCGGCGTGGTGTCGGAGGGAAGGTAATGTCCGCGTCTGTTTTTTTTGTTGCTGGTTCTCACCTTCCACATCTTACCATTTAAACATCACCAGCATTCCCTACTCTTTTTTCCAAGACCGGATATATGCCTCATTCTAGTTCCCCTCTAGCCTCTCTCACCGTTACCATTTTAGGATATCTTGACATAAGTCCGATTATATCCTTCCCCAAAACATCCTCGAACCCCATCCAATTTCCGCCCAACAAATTCCAGTAAGCCTGCACTATCATATCTCCGTTACCTCCCCATCCCGTATCATGCTAACAGCACCCATACCGCCCCAATAAAACCCCCTAACCACTTCCTAAAACCTCATCTCCCTTCCACTCCTCCCTGGCGAGTCTTCCAGCCTAATTGTGTATTCCAGCTCCTGGCCGCAAGCATAAGTCACGCTGCTCCCTCGCTTATATCATGTCCCTATATCAAGTTCAAAATCTCATGGTAACTTCACCCCAAGGAATTCCAGCACATCTCCAGTACCATCCCTTTACCATCTCACCATCGAATATAAGGCTAACAACTCTCTTACCCTCTCCAAACCAAGCCCCCAAACCGCACGCCAGAAGCCTTTCACCACTCCACGCTACGTTGGCACCATCCTTCCAGCCCAGCTCCGTCTTCATATCCTCGCCATTGCCCACTTCTTACTCCCCTCTCTCCTTATTCCTCAAATCAGTTCCAGAACTTCGAAAGAGAACATTGTCGTCACCCAATATCATAATTCCATCAATTCTCGAACTTTGGGCAAGAAAAATTGCATCTCTAACAGCGCCCCTCCCCGAATCCCGTATCGAGCGTGATAGTGCCAACAGCATCTTTCGCAGAGCTAGAAAAAGGGGCAGCGTTAGATGGATTCTGGCTGTGGTATGGTTGAGGAAGGGACAACGCCTCGTTTTACTCTTTGAGGTTATGGCACGTTAATTCACAAGTTCAGACTCCTCAAACCATTACACTCTGTTCCCTTCCTTTTCCATCCCTTTTCACCGTGCCTCTTGCCTTCGCTACCCCTCCCGGTGACTTGGCAGTGTTCTGGAAACATTCGCTCTAGATCGGCAGAGAAAGGAGAACTTTAGAGCTAAACGATCAGATATGGAGAACAAAGGGGTACCTGAAAACACTGGATAGTCACCTCCCTCACTACGCTACTGCGGGATATATTCTTTCCTTTTTTCCACTTCCTCCAAAAGCTACCCTCCATCCACAATCTCTTTGGAAGAGCCCACTCCATGATCGAGGCACAACACGAAGTCCAGACTCCATTGCACAATTCAACAAGCTTTAGTAATCGAAGCAGCTCATAAACTTTATTTTTGGCCACGGACAGCTAGCCTTGAATTTCGACAAGGGATAAATTTGATGGAAAAGGCTTTGAAAGAAGGATGAGAGAATTGGAGGAAGGGTATTCATAATATCTTCACATATTTTCGCTTCGATTGAATAAAAGTTGATGTAATAGGAAATCTGGCGCTGAACCTGAATTAACCCCTAGAACTGGGAGCGAAGTCAGGCTTTATTTGGCTGTCCTGGTGTTTAGCTAGTAGCTTGCCTAGGAACTTGACAGAGTTGATAATACGTAGGAATACGTGGAAGGATGGGGAAAAGTATGTGTGAGCGAGTGCTGGCAAGTATTATACTTAGGGTGAAAGCTTGTTTGTAGGGGTTGAGGTCTTAATAAATCAGGTCAAGAAAACTTGATTCCTAAACCCGAAGCAAAAGCAGCCACTGGGATGGCGAGTCAAAGAGAGGAAATATGAAAAGGTCAGAGTGGAATTGCGATTTCGTGGCAGTTTTTGATACTCTATGGTCATCCTCGTGTGGTAGACGTACAGACTTAATTACCTTCCCCACTATTATACATGGACATCAAACGCCTCCAAACCTTTAGATAGAGAATGGGAAATGGGTAACATAAGAAATAATACAATTGGGAAGGTTCCCTAACACCCCAGTTTCACAACGCTTGGCTTACTCGACGAAGGTCTTGACGTCTGTACGAAAATTAGTGTATATATTCGTGAGATTAGTAGGTGACTTACTATTCAACCACCTGACGTATTCTCTCTGCTCCTTGTGGTCAATGTATTCAGGAATGAACAAAGCCATGCGCGTGTTAATATCGCGCGCCTCAAGGTACTTTTCGAACAGAATCTGCAAATCCTCGTCCAAGTTGGCGAACGGAGGACCCGTGTAGAGGGTTCGCCTCTGCCAATCCTTCTCCGCAGTGGCTGGGTCAGCCAAGTCGGCACTAGGGAAATGATAGATATCCTCTATCAAGAAATCGCCGTCCTGGGCTACAGCCTCGAGAACAAGTGCTCCCTTGCCTGGTCGCTCGATCCGGATGTTCGCGCGAGCGGGGAAGCCTGCTGGTTGTTCATCGTCGTATTCGTCGTCCAGCTCCTCTCGGTCGGCGGGCGCGAGGCGGTCCTCGGGCGCAACGCGGACGTTTCCATCCTGTGTCCGGCCTTGGTTGACGGCACCCTTGGTGTTGGCCCCGCCGGATTGCGACTCTCCAATGAGGTCGTCGACACCGCCGTCATCGTACATGGATTGATCTTCCGCATTCTCATCGGCGACGCCGTTGTTTAGATCGGCGGTTGTGAAGGTGACGCGGATCTTTTCGTCGCCAAAGGTTCGAGTCAGGGTGATTTCTTGATGGCCGGGCTTGTCTTCAATCTACGGGGACATCAATTTTGCAATTCTCAAATTTTGGTTGTGTAAGGGGATTGAACGTACCTCAAAGGGGCTGTGCTCAAGATACTCTCTGATATTGGCGGATAGCTCCTCATCCTCCTTAATGCCCTCCTCTAAGACAATCTCTTTCTCGAGTTTTGCGAGAAGCTCCTCGCTGACTGCGGAGACCTTTTAGCGCAAGCCCATACAACAGAATTACATCTTTATTTACCATTCTCCTGTCTTCTGGATACTGACGTGTGGAAGGAAGATGCGAGCCTAGGGATGGTCTGTGTCCATAACGGTTGGAATACCGCAGCTTGTCGGCATAGGGAGGTCTGAGGACGGGCGGCCTTTGTCGAAAGGCGAGCAATAGACCGCGGAGCGGATCGGGCAATGTTTCGTAGAGCGAGCATTTTAGATAGAGGGGGGTATCTGAATGAAGGAAATTGTAGGGGTTGAGGAAGAGAATTGATGATGGACGTTGTGATAATCTGAGAGGTCTTAGTATTTTTGGAGCTCGGGCCAATTATTTCATTGTCACGTGAAAACGCTCCAGCCAATTTTTCCGTTCAACACCTCCGCCGCCATCGGAACTGCATCGATTTCGACGGCACAAGCCCGTATACCTAGGCATAACGACGTGGAATGACTCACTGAGATGTAATTCGAAGCTAGCTTCATCTTTCCATCCATTGCGCCCTCAGACTTCCACGCGACTCTACTACTTTTTGCTTCTAAGCTTAGAGCTCCCTCAATTGGCTGTGCTCCGGGCAGAAACACACGATATACCGGAATTGAACGCAGTATCATTTGCACACTCTTTATCGCCACAAATCAGGACGAGCTTGGGAGGCCGAGGTCAAATGGCCGCCGCAGCGACTGAGAAGAAAAAGGTATGTAATGAGTCAACCCCGTAGTAAATTGCTCTTAGTAACCCATATGTATCCTAGCCGGGTGCTATGCGCTCAATTCTTGCTGGCGCCACCGCTGGAGCAGTAGAAATATGTAAATCTATATCCCTCCTTTCAAGACCTCGCTGATCGTGAATTGCAGCAATAACGTACCCTGCTGAATGTATTTGCCTCCTACCCTCCTAGAGTACCCATCCCAGCATATATCTGACCTTTGAATAGTCGCCAAAACCAGATCACAGCTTAACCGACGACTACCAGACGGCCAGAAGCTTCCGTGGCCTCCGTTTGGAAAACAATGGTACGCTGGATGTACAACTTTGATTATTGGAAACTCGTTGAAGGCTGGAATACGTAAGTGCTCGATAATTGGAGCGGTCTGAGACTGGGCTTACGTATCTGGATAGGTTTCGTCGCTTTCGATACCTACAAGTCGTTCTTAGCGGACGCTGAAGGGAAGGTCTCAGGGCCAGGGAATGTCATAGCAGGGTTTGGGGCAGGAGCTACAGAGTCCCTGTTAGCGGTAACACCGTTTGAGAGTATCAAAACACAACTGTGAGCTTTCATCATGTCTCAATGACCGATCGGACGAATAATAGATGAGACAGAATCGATGATCGGAAGTCCGCAAATCCTCGCATGCGAGGCTTCCTGCACGGATCTAAAATAATAGCACAGGAAAAAGGCATTCGGGGTTTCTTCCAAGGATTCGTTCCAACAACAGCTCGCCAAGCAGCGAATTCAGCGGTGCGATTTTCAAGTTACACTGCCTTGAGACAAATGGCACAATCTTATGTGGCACCGGGCGAGAAGCTAGGTGCCATAAGTACTTTCGGTATTGGAGGTATGGCTGGAGTGATAACAGTCTATGCTACCATGCCCTTGGATACAGTAAAGACTCGGTATGAGCCAAGTTTCTTTGTCATTCTCAGGAGAAACAGTAACCCTGCAGGGGGTCTCGCATATGCTGACATTATCAAACAGCATGCAATCTATAGAAGCACGGTCTATGTACAAGAACAGCTTCCACTGCGCAGCACGAATATTCAAAGAGGAGGGTCTCTTGACCTTCTGGTCTGGCGCGGTCCCACGATTGGGTCGCCTGATTCTCAGTGGCGGCATAGTATTCACTATGTGAGCCACCTTCCTTATTACTCTATGTCTCACCACTAATTGTATTTTAGGTATGAGAAGTCGATGGAGCTCATGGACAAGATAGATCCGGAAGGAAAGTACATATAATGATTCTCCGGCTCTCCTTTTGGCTAGTGATTCAATGGCCTCCAACGCTACTACACTTCATGGCGCACGGCAGGAATTAAGGCCCCGACGGGTTGAGTATTACCAGGCCACCCGTCGGGGTCTGAGCAAAAGAATGGTATACAGATACTTAGAAATGTAATGTAAGATACAAGATGCGAGCAGAGAGATATCCAAGCGCTTGGATTAACATTCAAAATATTATATGCTTCAACATCCAACAGCATTTTCCAAAAATGCGTCTGTCGTAAGTCGTCAAGATCCATCTGCATCTAGATCATTTACCTATCTTGGAAGACAAAGCTTAGCCTTACCATTCACTCTATTGGACCGCTTCCCCCTCGCATAACCCAAAACAAGCTCACTGCATCTCAGACCCCCACTGCAAATCCGTCGGCGAAAACTGAGGGAACGTGAACGGGGGGATAATGATATCGCCCGTCATCTCGGCCGGGGGGAATAATCGATCCCATTCATTCTATTCACCCAGTCATTAGAACGTATTCAATGCAACCAAAGCTCTCTATCATCCAACATCATTCGAGAAGGGTAACAAGCATATCAGAAATCAACGTGAGTTATAACTCACCCAATCAATATCTGGCATCCCTTCAATCGGACTTGCACCATTATTGCTCCCTTGGCCCCCACCCCCAGCCATATTCACACTACTGGTATCGCTATCATGATGTGGCGGACTCATTCCAGTTGACATCAGGCCACCACTTGCGTTTGTCACGCTTGCAAATGCCCCATAGGCATGGGAGTCAGGGCCAGTCATGCCTCGGCCGGGGCCACTAGCGGCAGACATGGCTGGAAAACTACTGTAATCTAGATCAGGAATTTGGGGCGTGACTTGCCCCGGAATATTGCTATGTGATATGTGAAGGGCAGGCGCAGGGCCTGAGCTTGAGACGGTGTAAGGGGTTAGACTTAATTGTGTGGAGCTGGAACGGCGCTCTCGCTCTTCTTGTTCGTGCTGCGAGGAAAAGTTCCACATGCGTGGGCCAGCGGGTTTCATGTTGGTTGGAGCACGTACGCGGCGGATGGATTGGTACATTTCTGTCCGTCCGATTAGATCCTCGAGGACCTTGCGGCTCTTCTCGGCGTTGTCGAGGCCGGCTGGTAATTCAAAGGCGTAGTCTAGGCATCGCCAGACACGTGCTTCGACGGCGGGATCTCGAGCTTTCGCGTAGAGTTCTGAGAGGAGTAGGAGCGCGGTGTGGTATTGGTGTAAAGCGCCGACATACCATGTCCAGATGGACAATGCAGGCGTAGTCTCCATAGTGATACTGTGTTCGAGAATAAGGACGGAAGACCCGATCATGATTTGGCGCAGGCGTTCCGGCATAAGACGGTGCTGGTTCGAAGCGTATTTGTTCAGAACCATGACATGCATTCTACAACTCAAGATCCCGTAGATCTGTGTCGCGAGAAAATGTAGCGGAATCCTCTTATCCAGCATCGGTAAATACGTCTTCTCCATCGCAGCCTGAAACACCTGGATCTTACTTAACAAACTCGTAAGCGTAGTCTTCTTCTTCTCAATCCGAGGTCTCTCTGCCCAAATCAAGCGATGCATTTCATAACACTCAAACCGCATGCGCGTAATCGTCATATCAGTAAAGTGCTTTGCATCCTCTTGCACATTCCAGCCATGTCCTAGATCGACGTCGTCGATGTTGAGCGGGAACTTTGTGTCGAAGTCTTGGCGCCGGATTTGGGGGCGTGGACCGGTGGCCTCGCAGGTTCGCAGGTCGAGAAAACAGATTTGGTACCAGATGAGACGGCGCAAGTGGACGTCGACGGGGGAGAGTGAGTAGAGAGAGGGGTCGCGGTGAAGACCCATGCATTCGGCCAGTCGGATTGCGGTGCCGGTTAAGGCGCTGTGGGCGCGGGATACTTCGGCACGGCAAAGGGGGATCTTGTGAGGTAAGTTTCTGCTTAAAGACAGATCTCAGGGATGAGATGAGGAGATATAGAGATGAAGGATGGAGCTGAAGTCAGAACCTACAAGATACATGACAAAGGCTTGGAGTGTCTCGAACTTGGTAGTCCTGAGGAAGTTCGCTCTGGCAAGTGTTGCTTCGGTGCCTTGCTTAAAGTTTTCCACCAGGCTCTCCTTTGCAACGCCTAACTCCGATAAGACTCTTTTTTCGGGCATGCTGATAATGGATGCTAATAGCGCTGCAAGAACGACTGCTTGGAAGGACACCCGCGGCTCAACGCCCGTGGATATATCTCTCCAGAAATTTTCATATTGCTGTTCAAAGGAGGGACGATGGAGAGTGCGGGAGACGACATGGACTGCCCGCCAGTAGTGCTCTATCAACTTATCGGCCAGTACTTTGGAGGGAAGATATGTCATCAGAGACGTCTTCTGTATTCCAGGGGCAAAGAAGAAACTTGAGGACGGGGCAACATAGTCGCGTCCCGGAGCCAGATAGCTGTCTTGGGCATGGATTGAGAGAGGATTCTCCTCTTTTGGGGGTACTTCCTTTAGAGCTTGCGCAAGCTAGACGGGAAGTCAGTACAGAATCTCTGTGCACAATTGGTACAACTCACCTCTTCAGATAGTCTAGGTCTCACGAAGCCTCCGACTCTCTCAGTAATCCGCATCTTTCCCAGCTGAATACCAAGATCAACCAAATCATCGTCTGCATCCTCATAGTATGCAGCATCTTCAGTTGCCAAAGGTGTTGGCTCCAGCCCTCTTTCATCTTCGAGCTCTTCGTAATCGCTATGGGAGCCATCCTGACCCGGCAGTAGTAGAGAGGTGGCTGCCGATGCGGATGTTGATTTCGATGAGCTGCGTCGTCGCGCAACGTCTTCTTCCAATGTCTTCTCCAACAAACCCATCTTTTCTTTAACCTCTGCTAGCTTTGCCTGCCCTGCGGGGTCTAGGGCAGGGGCCAAAAAGACGCAGTCGCGCGAGAATTTGGTACAGTTTGTACATGGCTGCAGCTTGTCGCACTTGAGCTTTCGGCGACGGCATTCAAGACACGAGGTAATCAATCGGTTTCTGCGGCGTATTCGTGGTTGATCTTTGTGTGCCTTCTTCTCGGCGGCTGTGGCTGGGGACGAGGCTGGCCCAGGCGGGGAGTGGGTGGTAAAGAAGTCCGCCATTTTATCGAAGACCCTTCCTGATGAACCTTGCAGGCCTACAGATGCGTCAGGGTGTGTCGGCCGTAGGCGGCGTCCCTTCGTCCCTTTACGGACGTAAACAGCGGCGATGAGTCAGAAAAGGCGAGACGGGAGCGTGAAGGACGACCAGATATATAATAGGACAAAGTAGTACCCGTCTTCGTTTTAGCAGTTCCGTTCAGCCTTGCGTGTTGTTCCCGTCTTCAAAGATGGAACAACCTTGAATGACTGGATCGGGATCTGGCGATGGTGATGCTATCGACTTGTGAGCCCCAACCACCCTCACTGCTTTTGAGTTACGCCCTTCTTACGAAATTGGGCTTTTCGTTCGCTGAATATGAGAGCTAGTCAAAGAATTAACATGAGCAGACAGCCTCTGGCTGGTTGAAATAGCTCTCTCCACCCTTAGGGTCTACCCTTAATGGGAATAGGTTGCGAGACGCATGCAACTCCTCCAGATGGGATATCGAGGAAATACAGTTTGTCAGCTTACTACAAGACCCTTCAAAGCCTCATTCAACGTCGATTGGCATCTTTAGATTCTGTCTGGTCGAAGATCTTTATGATTTGGGGTCCGTCCAGCTAGTTGTCGCCTTTTGGGGTTCTTGGACAAAGCCAACTGTCCCGCTTTCTTGTACACGTGTGTCGTACAAGTATCGTCAAGCAGAGGTTGTGATAGGTACCGATCAAGACGGAGCACTCTGGCAAGCAAACTCTCCATGTTGTCAATCACAAATCTCCCCTTTTTTAATTGCTTTTCTTCATTTAATCATTCGGCGGTCTCTTTCATCATTCGTTAGCTTTACGAATCCAAGACGTTGGAGCGCCGGCCAGGATTTCGATCCTTCCAGGCCGACGTAAGGCTGAATCGCGTTCCATCTCCTGTTCGCGAGCCGTAGCCGATGTCTCACCCTATGAGTCGACATCGGAGGCGCCGTCATGCATACACGGCTCGTGATAGTGATAGATGCTACTTCCAGAAGTGTGAAACCAATATGGCGTCCAGTTTGATCACAGCGTTTTCTCCATTCGAGCAATTGCTTCCTCGATACTTTGCCACGGGACTCAGATTCTTCAAATGAATGAGGGGCATAGCTAATACCCTCTCCGGGCACTACAGGATGTATACTCCCGTCCATTCTACCGTTCTCCCAATGGGTGTTTCTGCAACCAGCACGTCTCCAAAGATGCATGAGCCTCCAAGATCATCACCTAGCAAACGGATTCAAAATCACTTTTTATCCAAATAGGGCATCCTACCAAATCCATTTATACCACCAATACGGCAGCCAAGCCAATCATTCCAGTGCCACGCATCTTCGAGATACTTAAATGTGCAACACAGACTTTAAAGGTACCATGTTGGCAGCGGAAGTGGTCACACGGACCTGTGTCTGTATCTCAAGGACCGGACGAGCTTAACAACGCAAGGTCATCCCGGATAGGAGACATGGGTCCAACGGATACTCAATTCATGCGCAGCGCTTCGTACATCTTGAATATGATTTTGTACCAGTGGAGACATCTCGGGCTTTTCACTTGCGGGACAACAACCCGGAATAGGGATTGATCGGTGATTTCCTACAAACCGTAAGCATCCTTCCCTCCAACCTATTTTCAACCTCAGGCTTATCAACACAATCTATATTCAGCGTCTGAGCCAAAGACTGTGCAATTGCGGCTGTGGAGTCGAACTACTGTAAGATAGACCTGTCTCTTCTACTAATCGTACAGCTCCTGTCCTTCCTGCTATGGAAACCACTAATGTCCCTCGGCTGCCCCACCATCAAAGCGGGGTAGCTTTGCGCGTTAGGAATTCATCATCATGAAACAATCACCCATTTTCAACTTCATTACCCAGATATAAGACCTGTAAGCTTTTCGAATCTTCTGTTCTCGTTAACATACAAACTCAAGGCCGTTTCCTTTGACCAATCAACCAATTGAACCAGCAACAGCAATCTCACCATGGGCCCAGTCACCACAGAAGTCGTCTACGTTCCCCTCATCTCCGGCCTCGACCTCGCAACTGGCGAAAACAAGAAGATATGGGAAGAAACCCTTCAAACCATAACCGAGCAGCCAGGCTGCCTATCACTCTTCTGGGGCCGTCAAATCGAGCACCCAGATGTCATTCAAATGGCCGTAGGTACGTCATGAACCCCTAGCCTTCCACCACCCAACTCTCCCATCGCGTTCCCCGAACTTCTTCGTCTGAATACCAAAGAGCAGCATTAACAGGCTGAATATTAAAGACTGGGACAAACTCGAATCCCACCAAGCCTTCATCGCAAACCCCATCTACGGCCCCTTCATCGAGCGCATCAAACCCTTCCTCTCTGGGCCCTTAAGCATGTACCACGCCCAACTCCCTACTCCTTCCCCCACTTCCGGTCCCTTCACCGCCCCCGTCACCGAATGCATATCTCTCTACTTCGCCCCGGACCACCCTAATTCCACCTTTGACTCCAACTGGACCCAGTTCGTCGAAAAAGCCGGACAAACAGCTACCGAAGCGCAGGGCGCCGTTGGCGGCTGGGTGGTCGAAGAAGTCAAGAGTAAGAAAGGGCTGGGAAAGGATGGGGCAGAGGGAGATGGAAAACAGTTTTGGGCGGTGATTGGATGGCCGAGTGTCGAGGCGCATATGAAATACAGGGAGACTGAGGATTTTTCGAAGGTCGTTCCGTATTTGAGGGAGGGACCTAAGGCGATTGAGGTGCATCATGTTAACTTTCAGAAGTATTGAAGGTCGATGAAGAGGTGGGTTAGACGGCGGAGAATGATACGGGACTGGTCAGGTGTGTGTATATTATGTTTGCAGCAATTGTCTGGCTGTCAAAGGCAATGCATCTGGATCACGCTTTGCAAGTAAAACTATGGAAAAACATTCGGAAAGTTCTCTGCTACCCTTCCTTCTTCCTGTGACATGCTGGATAATGAAATACAGGATTGGTGCTGGGATTCCCCTAAGCCTATGTCTGGAGCTAGAGGATTAGATACATCTAAAGCTCTTTAAGGCGATCTTCCACTCTAGAAATCGTGAAGCTGATGGAGTACGCAAGAGACACCAGAAGCTTTTGGACTACTGATTAGAAGAATTCTTTCAAACTTAGCATAAGTAAAGTGACATGCTATGAGACAATCCAATCTAACCTTTCAATCCAGAGACAATCCCCATGCCGGTTAAGCAAGTCCACAACATCTCAATACTAACGCTCACATCGATGGCGTGGAAGAAATGCATGCCAGGTTACCCTCGTCCAAATCAGAAAACCAACTCGCTGGACCACGTGCTTCGCTCTCCCCATCTCGCGCAGCCTCTACTCATGACAAAGCACGTGTAATCCTATTCCCTCACTCACTCAGGCCCACTCAACCCACCAAATAACTCCATCCCTCCTCCTATCCCTCTCCTCATCCCCATCTCCATCCCACACCTTCCCACCATCCAGTCACAGTCCCATCATAACCTCCGCACACCCATCCGTCTCCTTATGCTCATGATAAACCTTGCACCTACTCCCCCTCCACGGCTTACAGCTCTCCCACTTCCTCTGGCCCAACCCCTTCCCCAGCCCTTCTCCCTCCCTCGTCCCCCTCCCATCCTCCCACCCTGCCATCGCAAAACCCTCCTTCACACACCTAACACACCACGCATTATAGCACCCCTCACACCCCACCGCCCCATACCTAGGCTGCAAAATAGCCCTACAAATATCACAGGCCCGTGTCGCATGCCACTGCTCCGGAATCCACATTTGCAGATCATGCCTGTCCAATGCTTGGGTACAAGGACGTTTTAGGAGTACGCAGAGATCGCGCAGGAAGCCTGCATGCCATTTATCCGAGTGCGTTTGGAGGAGCTTGTCTGTTTTTTTGAAGGCGAAGAGGTCGAGGACGAGTTTTCTGATCGGCGCATTCTCGCTGATTTGTTCGTACAATATGCGCGTATCGCTCGGTGTTAACACTGAGTTTGTGGAGTCCGCGAGATCGGCCATGATGTCCACGATTCGGTTTCGCAGTCCTTCGAAACAGAGGCGATCTGCCACGATGTACAAATTCAGCAAAGTGTAATAGGCGGGTTTTCCATATTTAAAGGGAATAGGGTGGATGTCGCCTGTGTAAAGCCATCCAACGCATAATTCGAATACTTCGACGCTGATGTCGGGCAGTTTAATAGATTGCGAAGTGGATTCGAGGAAGGGACCAGTGAGCGCGGCGCGGAAGTAAGGGGAATGCGATGTTAGGAGTGAAGTGTGGAGAAGGAAACGGGTTGGTTTTGGGCCGATGAAGAGTTCGGTGGTTGAGGTGAAGGTTTTGATGTTTGTTCTAGAGTCAAGTGAGCATGAGGGTGACAGGAGGAGAGTGGCAGTGGAAAGGTTGTGAGGGGTGGTGCCTGGCCCTTTGATCCATCCCTTGCGTAAACCAACTTACCGAAGAGAGAACGTTCGCGTACCAGTCGAAGTATAGGGTGGCGGGAGCGTGGCTGGAATGGCTGCACTGCGCGCCATATCAGGCAACGTCTTGAAGCTGTTCTTCTATGCGTTTCCTTCGCCGCGAATTCAAAGCTTGAGTAGCCTAGTGGTGAGCGTTTGCGAATCCGAAAATGACTGTCAATATGTTCAGCTGAACCAAATTGCAGAGACGAATCTGGAACTGAGCGACCAGTAGCAGTCCTCTGTCAATATGAACACCACCATATAGTCTCCCGCTCGCGGAAATATTTGAAGCCAGGAATGCTCCTGGAATGCGTCTTCGCATATACCTATCCCCAATTCGTTTTCCTCTCCTTTGCCTCGACCAGCGACTGCTGCTGCTTGGCGGATGCGTGCGGACTCCTACGCTTTTTTTCTTTGTTCCCACAACACACGACTGGGCAAACGTGAATCCGAAAACGGGAAGCGCGAACTCACCTTCTCAAACGACTACAACACACATGAAAAAAAAAAAAAACACACGAAAGGAAAAAGTTTGTCGTATGAACATTGTTGAAGCACTCTCTACAGATTACCGAGTCAAGTGCAGCATCTGAAACTATCCAGTGCGTCTCGCTGGCATATGATCGAAGAGAATGACGTCCCGAGAACATGCCAAAACCGTAACCCACCCAAATTTGATATCCGATTTTTGGAATGACATGTGAAGAGTAGAATACATCGAAAACTAGTAAACTTGATCCGTCTGCGCCATGCTTTGAACACATAAATGACCCTATATGAAGGGTTAGCTAAGAAGAGTATTCGAGTTCGCCCGGCGGGCGACGAACCGTAGTCCTTATCGTGAAAGGTCGATCGAGTAGACCAAGACTAGATCCGGTGTTTTTCAGACTCTGTGATATTTGTAAGTGTCCATGCCTTTCTTCTCAAGCTAGTCACGAGCCGTACCGAGTCTGGAATAGAGCATGTAGAGTGCCATCTGGTTGCACTCCTGAGTCCCTGTGATAGTAACGAGACGCTCGTTGCTATTGTCCTGTGGCTCATTGATTTTGATCACACTGCCACTGAGTTGGCGGATCTCATTGATCTTCGCGCCACCCTTACCAATGATAGCGCCAACCATGTCGTTGGGGATATATATTTGCTGGGTCATAGGCTGGCCAGGCATGGCAGGCATTGCTGGATTAGCTGCTACGGCGCCGTGAGGGGCTGGCTGAGCCACGTGATGACCAGCGTATTGAGGTTGCTGGGGTCCAACTCCACCATAGTGCCCGCGAGCCGGTGAGCCAGCGCCGTAGGGCATGGCAGCTTGCTGCTGCTGCTGCTGCTGCTGCTGAGGAGGTTGGCCATGGAGATACGCCATGCCGTACGGATTGGCAGGCGTGCGCTGAGCATGGTTCGTATGACGACGGTAGGTGTCGGGATGACCATATTGTCCACCGGCGGGTTGAGGAACGTATGGCTGCACAGACATGCCGCCAGGAACAACATTGGCTTGGACACCGCTCCTCGTGGCGTATTGGGAAGCCGCAGGTCCGCCGAAACGCTCGTTCAATTGTTCGACCAGAGTTTGAGCGACGTAGTACACAGCAATGTGAACTGCGTCGGCCACACCAAGGACCACCAGAGAGCGCTCGCCGGAGTTAGGGAGCATAGTATCAGATGCGTTCAGTTTGGCGTTCGACGCTTCCTGAATCTCGCGGATGCGGACACCTGACTTGCCAATAATGGAGCCGATCAGGATGTTTGGGATCAGTAGTCGCATCGGGTAGGTCTTGGATTGACCAGTAGACGCAGTCTCAAGGTCCTCCAAGTTCAAAGTTCGAACAATGAGGCCGAACGCCTAGCCGAGTTAGTATTGATATGCTGATGAGAATTTGAATTAAGATACCTCACCTTTGATACAGCGTCCACATGACCACTAACGGTCAGGATACGTTCAACGGCACCACGCGAGTAGTCGCTCACGGTGCACTTGGCTCCCGACATACGACGAATCTGGGTCACATTCTCTCCTCCCTTGCCAATGATGGTTGCCGCTTCGGTGGTACTGATGCATGCGCGAAGATGGAGCCAGCTGCTCTCGTCCTGATGTTGCGTCTGGTTAACTGGACGACCATTTGCGCCAGAGGTGGATTGAATAGGCTGAACATCGAGAATAGCAGCAGCGGACGGAACAGTTGTTGGGGCATCCGGAACGATGGTATCGCCTTGACCATCCGTCGCGCCATTCTGAGTCGCGACACCAGTGTCATCCTTCGCATCTTGTTTTATATCCTCCGCAGCGATACTCTGAGCTTTGACAGGCTCTGCAGTGGAGATATCCTCGGCAGCCGTGTCTTCCTTCACCATCTTATCAAGAGCTGGGCGTTTGGCCTCCGGCTGGTCGCTCGGTCCAGAAGGCGATGATGGCTCCTCCAGGGGGCGTTTGGCGGAAGACGCCGCAATAGTTGGTGATGCAGACATATTCTCCTGCGTCAATGAGTCTTGAATATCGAACTGTGTTTAGAAGGTCTTCACAACCGAATAAGGTGATCAAAGAAGGCGGTCGTTTAACTTGTTGGAATTTTTTATATCGTTTATGTACAGCTGGGGCTGCAAGGAAAACGTGCTGGCGATCGGGGCAGAGGTTGGGCGAAAGCAGGTGACGGAAGGGAGCGTGATAGTGGTAGGATCGTCGGATGCTGTGGCTATAGGGATTGGAGTGCGAGTGGTGAGGTGAAGTGCCGGTGGAGCAGCGATGTCTCAATGAGCGAGATGTCGCTGGTGCTTGTGCAGGAGGAGCGAGAGTATCGCAGAAGAGGTGATGGCGGTGTGGTGTGGGTTCAAGGCTTCTTGCAGCTAAGGAGAAATTGGCGTGAAGGAAATGAACCTCGCTGTCAAACCTTGGAGACGGGGAGTCGCCGTCTCTCTGTAAGGTCAATCCGCTTGAGAAGAAGCAGTTGCCTTGGAGAAAGTTTAAACACAGATAGTAAATACGGGCGTGTGTTGGTGGTGTTGAGGGCAGGTGAGAAGTAGGGTGTGAGAAGTTGTTACGTCGGGCCAAATCAAAGGCAGGTTCAATGCGGAGCAGATTTAAATTAGCGCCTTGGCGGAGGTGTTGAGTGTGAGTCACGTGGTCATCACTTCCTGGTGCGTCAACCTGTGTGAAGCGAGCAGCACATTCACCGCTGCGCACAATAACAAACGGGTAGCATCAAATCGCAGGACAGTATCACTTGTCCGCAAGATCGGGATTGAAAAGCGCATCCTTTACTTCATCGTAGAGCATCCTCTCCGTCTTAAGGTACCTCCGTCTCTGGCGGCACGCATTTGAAATCACTCTGTTCAGATGGCGCAAGCACATTGCGATGCGGCTCCGAAGATACGGCAGTATGCGGTCGAGGCTCGCGAGCTGCACGATTTGATGGACATCGACACGTCCGACATTGAGTCACGCCTAGATCACACGGTGAAACAGCTCCAAGCTCGCGTCAAGGAACAGGAGACTGCCCTCGAAAAGGTCTGGTAGATTCTCAGTCTGTACTAAAATACGTACTGATATCGTCGCAGCTACGCGCTTCTTCAAAGTCCGATCTTCACTCCGCGGCATATGCATCTACAGACCCACGTGAGAAATTGCATCAACTGCTCGTCGTAAAAGACGCGTACCAACGTCTCACTCCAACCGCACCATTTTTACCAACAAAGCCATCAGTGCTCCCCGCACTGCTAGCAGCACGCACCATCCAGCAGACCATCGAAGGGACCAAGGAAGCCATTTCGAGCACGCGAGAGCAGCTCAAGCAGACAGAGTCAACGCTGCGGCAAGAAAAGTTGAACCTGCACGATGCTAATCTCATCACCCGGGCTGTGGGAAATCGAATTGAGAGACTGCGCGCACAGCAGACTGCTAGGAGTCAGACGACGCCTGCGCAGCTTGCAAAAGAGCTGATTGAGGCTAAGAAGTCGCAAAAGAGAGGCTACGATGAAGAAATGAAGAGACTCGGAGACGCATTTCATGGCTTTATCAGTGATCATCTTGCTCCCATGCTAGCGGCAGAAGAATTAGGAGGCCCGGTTGTTGGCGACATGTTAGAAGTCGGAGACGACACGCTCATTACTGGCTTTACAGACAAGGGGAAGGCTAGGTCCACGAAGAAGGTAGTGTCCGACTCGAAGAGGCAGAAAAAGATCGACCAGATTTGGGGCGACAAAGCCGTGGTCGATGATCAGCCTCTCACAGAAGCAGAGGCTGCCGATTACGAGATGAGGAAGCTTATTGAGGATCTTTTTGCAACGTTGACTGGACCCGGAGGCGGGAAGGCGTACTTTGAACTTCCTAGGGACTCAGCGGCGTCGAGGTTTCTTGTGAGGGCGAAGATTGCGCAATTTCATCCCAAGGACGCGAGGAAGCTGAGGTTGATTGATTTTGGGAGGGAGTTGGATGATTGATACTGAATTGCTGTCCCTGCAGCCTTTTGAAGACGTTGAATTGACCTTGTCGAAGCAACCGCCATTCAAACTGTACAATTCCAAGTCTAGTAATTCCACATATTTGAAGCTTAATGAAGTCGATATATCCCATCTGTGGCGGTGCGCATCAAAAGCAGTCTATAAACCTTTTCATCATTACTGTTCCCATCTGTAACGTTCCTGTATCAATACGCTCATGCCTTGACAACATTCTGTCGATCCCAAACCTCACCAGCCACAGCTCCATCAATGCCGCATCCAAAACGGGCGAATGCCTAGACATGGCTGCGGGACAAGACCACCAGCCCAGCTCCCCCCTTTCTCATCAGAAAGCAACAACCTATACATCCGAGGAGCACAGGGCAGCTTGAGGCACGGAAGCCGGAAGAACGGTACCCAACCCAGAAGGATTGTTAATGCTGGATGACGACAGCGAGGGACGCTTCCACGTCAAAACCGTTGACCGCGAGACCTTCGACAGCTTTGACACGGTCCACTCAATATTGACCGCAATGCTACCGAATAGCTTCAACGTTCCTCCCAAGGCTCCCACTTCCATCGCCGCACCTCGGTCAACGATATCGTGAGCGTCGGTGTGACATGTTTTATGTCATCATGTATCGAACTTCAGGCAAGGATTCCGTCGCAGGAAAAGGATAATGCCTGGAAATTCTTCCAAGCACACCAATCCCCAGCTCCAAATCCAGCCCTCTCCAAGGATCTGGTTGCAAGCATGCTTAACGTGGCCTTGTACTCCAATCCATCCCTCGCCAACCGGCAGTATTCCGGCAGGCAGCATCAGTCGCTGCAACGTTTTAACTAAGGCAGAAATGGACCTCCCTCTCGCATGCATAATTTTCTGTACCTAGGTGCCCGGGCAAAGCGGAAAATTCCACTTACACACAATTGGTTCACGAACCTCGTGTTTCTGCAATCAATCCCTGACGTCATCCCCACAACAGCAAAACTCCCACAAACGGCTACATCCGGAGACACCCACCTGCAGTCGTCTGCTGCAGAACGCGGCAGATGTATGGGAATCTTTTTGCCTAAGCTCTTCGGGGTTCAGTGAACATGGGGAAGGTTCACCGGAATCCATAGTTTGCCTTTTTGCAATCCATGCACCTCTTCCGCTTTCGTACACAAGCCAAGGACCCTGAATCTTGATTTGGTGTGGCTTGTAGATAGCGAACGGTATTGGCAGGTACAAGGCTCGTATCCCATCTATGAAAGCCTTTTGAAAGCAAATCTCTAGAAGTACGTGACGAGAGCCGTTTGGGCGGTAAAATTCAACGCCGCGCAGGAGTTCGAATATGGAAGTTCGATCTACCCAGGATCCCTGGTCTTCTGACGTTGGGCGGGATCGGTGTAGCTGCGCGTTGATGGGACCAGGAAAACGCAGCGCGCAAGCGCAGACAATCAAGGGTCCAGCACCTACTCCCACATCAGACATCTACCACGTTCTCAGCTGCATGCAGGTCGAGCTCGGTTAAAGTCCAGAAGAACCATGGCAGTGCATTTCGATACATATGTTTCTCCAAAAAAAAAAAGCCTTTGATCGTAAAGCTATGGTACGGAGACGCTTAACCCCACGTTTCTCCTTCAAAACCAGTCAGCTGCACTCCCAATTCAGAGACTTTTCCCAAATCTGTAATACAAGATACTCACCTCACACCGCTCTAGCTTCATTGCTCGCAACGGAAATGCCTCACCGCTTAAGTGGTGGCGAACTGCACACGTATGCCCCAAGGATCTTCCCGTGTCTTAAGAGAGTTCCAGAGCTACCTAGGTATAGTTGCTCAGCTCTCCCATCCACCAAACTGCCTTCTCGTCAATTTCCATGGCACGAGTCACTATCCGTCCTATCAAGAAACTTCTGGAGTCCGCCCCACTGTGGCAAGTATTGAGAAGCTCATCCACTCGCCACATATTCCAACGCATATGTCAAAACTGATGGCGAATTGTCGCAATCCCCTTAGCTGTGGCTCACGCAATGCCGTTTTCCATTCTCGGGAACTCTGTCTGTCGATCCTGTAGATCTCTGATATTCTCCCATTTATTGGATTCGCCCAAGGTTTCAAGGATTTTGAATCTTAGCTTGTTCTAAATTCTAATGATAGCTGCGTCTCGGTTGTACTTGGGCTTTCCGCATAGACCGCCCGTTCGGTGTCCACACTGGTCGTCATAGTGAAGTGGCAAACTTTTCATCAACCGCATCAATTGTTTCACAGCCGAACCACAGAAGCGTCACGACAGGCTGTGATTCAACGCAGGAACCGAGAGGCGCCTGACGGGATACGGCACGGGATACGGGAGAAAGGTGGTTGCCATCCGCATCCAATACTCCCTTACCCGTGAGCACGGATTTCGGGATAGACGGTTCGTGGGCCCCAGGCAATATTCTAACGTCTTGTCATACGTACCTGATCCTCCTCGCATAACAAATGCATTTGGAGGCGTGGCTTGAGCATCGTTTGGGAGCTGAGGCTGTGATTTGTGCTTCATGTGAGTGATTCGTAAGCCTGGCGGCCCAAACATTTTCATGCAGTCGCTAGTCGGCAAAACCATACGGTTTGGACAATATGAGATTCAATTGAAGGGACCGTGGGCGAGCGACTGGAGGAATGAAGGCTCAAGCGGTGAAATTCACTGACAGCTGTACATCTGATCTCTGGGCTAGTGTTCTGAAACAGAGGGTCTACAGGGCTGTAGGGCTCGACGTGTCTCTTTTGGTGATATTATAAGCTGTTGGTTAGGGATCCGTCATCATGAACCGCCACCAAGAGCTTCTTCCATCAATTGTTTGTCAAGAAGTGAGGTCGCGAAATTGATGTTCTAGGTTGCGTTGAATGTAGCGTAGTCGTGATTGGTCAGCTTGTCAATGTACAGTGACGATAAGTGCCGGACACCAAACAATAGCGAGGCAAACCAAAAAAAAAATTAAGTGGAAGCGGAGAATGCCAGCGAAACGCTGCTTAACCTTAAAATTGAATTCATCGATGCCAAGAACCAGCTAACCCTGCTCACGTCTCCTCCGTCTGGTAATCCACGAAGCGGCAACTTTTTAGACGGCCCGAAAATTGCAGATTAGGACTCCACATCCGGTAACCCCAGACTTCCGATGAGAAAAGTGTAAACGGTCGTACCATGGATTCCAACCATGGGAAATGTAGGGTCTGAATTGGAGGGGCATAATAGTAGCTGCTATGTGTACCGTTTCGATTGGTTCGCGCTATTGACGGAGGACACACCTGGGATGAGGCATGACTCGTAAAGGGTCTAGCGCAGGGGAAATATTAAATGGTCCGATTTTGACGTCGAGTCTGAAGATTTAGCAATAATTCCGATGATGTCGCATTGAATTGGTGTCTGTGATGCTTCCTGTGAGAACTGTTCCGCCGACGCAGGGCGTTTGCTCGAGTTTAGAAATCCAACAACGGAGTTCCGTGCGCATTTATTGTCGGAGCTATGTTACTGTAACTGTAAGACGATCAATATTGAGGCAAGACGAGGAAGGAAGGCGCAAGCACCGGACGGCCACCAAAAATGTTGGATAGAATAGAATTAGAGAATTAGGGCAAAGAAGGGGGACGAGGAAAGAAAGGTATCGGGTTTTAGTTTTTGTTTCTCTTAGAAAAGAAGATCATCAAGCTTCGCCAAAAAGCACAATTGCTCACGCTAATAGCATAGAAACATGACCATATTCTTCCCATTAAAATTACCAACCAAAAACCCAACAGCCATTATTTCCTCGCCGTGCACCCGTTCCCCGTGTGTACGTTTAGTTGTATAGTAAACAATAGTTTGGAGCGATTTCCATGTGTACGTGTTGCCTCCGCCATTCTTACAAGCCAATTGTATAAATGTAAATGGGTATCGTTAAAACAAGGTGACAAAAGAGAAGTAATAAAGCTCGCGAAGAGCTATGGTATCTTCGAATCAGAAGGTGTTCAAAACGCCATAATGGTGAAGTGTTACGACCAAGGATGGAATATTCTCTAAAGCGACCAGCCAGCGCTTTGAGTGTATGAATAGTAGAGTGTCATTAACTTCGGTCATTCATCGATCAAGTTGCAAAACGGACCTCCGGGCGTAGGGAGGGAAGGCAGCAGGTTCCTAGAAGAGAAGTCGGAGCTCATAGCCAGTAGAGTTCACGTTCTCAATTACACCTATGTCACCATCCACCTGTATATCCGTCGGCCCCGCATCCCATTGTCGTTTCATGGGTTGTTGTAAGGGAGTAATTTCGTGGAATTCGGCCGTCATATCTTGCTGTTCGGGTATTTCCCGAACTGCTTCGTCGTCCATCAGGATTTGAAGTCCTTTTTGGTTGATGCGGATCGTGCGGGTGACTTTTGTGGGTTCAATATTGATCTTCATTGCGATTCCCCCGACGAGCGCTTTTACTGTTCGTTCCATCAGGTACACAGCTCTGAAATAATTGTCTTCGGGCTGTTTACCCGCGATCCTGGGCTGAACGAAGAAGCATGCAACTACAAAAGTACTAAAATTAGCATATGTATCGTCGATATTGGGCGGAACCGTACCTGGCCTCAACATGGGTTCGGGTGGCGGCTGATAAGTCTGATCGACACCTAAGGCTTCGATCCATCCAGAAAGGGCATGATCGTCACTGTAGGGTCTTTGTACTTTCGTTGGAATATCGGAACCGGCTGGAATGCTCGCCAAAGGCTTGAGGTCTCCGGTCGCCGTTTGAGGAAGACTCCGCCACTCGTTCGAGGATATCCTAGACGGTGGGAAAGGGGCTGGGTGCTGGAACAAGGAACTCCGACGCTCCCCAGATTGGAGAGATTGCGAACTCGGTGTCGGTGAGACAATGGATGATGTAGCTCCAGTATTCGAACTCTGTCTCTCCCACATTGTCGCGTCCACGTTGGTGTCGATTTTAGATAGGTCTTGGGGCGTCCCGGACAATTGAACAGGATAGAGATCTGGATCATCCTGTTCATCTCCCTTCAGATAGAGAACACTTGCGGGTCTTGTCGAGCTGAACATGTCTTGAAGCGTTGCCAATTTAAGATGCAAGTCCTCTTCCGCCGGAGGGCGATGTCCAGAAGCTGAGCTTGCGGATGACATTGACCACGTTCTCTTGTGCTTGGGAACTTTTCCTGGTCTCGAACTGGGCGTCGCCTTCGATATTGATCCACTGCGCTTCCGTTTGCCGAAGTCCTTCATGCCTGATTCTGCCTGAGCGATCTGCTGTTTTAGCTTGTCGATTGTTTTCTTCACATGCGCAATATCGTTCGAAAGCTTCCGCTCAGCACCATGATCTCGAAATAGCTTCACCTTGCAGTAACATAGTTCAGCTTTCGAATTTTCCGGAGGTGATCCAGGTACGCTCGTGAGCAGCTCGGTTTTGGCGCATAGTCGAACAGGGATACCTTTGACGCCTTTCGAATGACTGAAATCCGTGGAAAGAAAGTTGAAGCGCACAGCGATGGAGCATTCGGGGGCCGTATTGTGAACAGGTATCCAGGTTACGGCGAACCCGTCGAACGAAGCTGATTCGAGCTCCACTCTTGGGCGTCCTTGTACTTCCCCGCCGCCAACCTGGCTGGGATCAACAAACTCGACAGCCAGCAACCGACCTCCTCTTTGGTGCGCTTCGTTCGTACCTCGACCTTCTTTCCATAGTTGCCAGCAAGACGCAGGGCGCTGTCGCTGCTGCTCGTCTTCGAAAGAGATGCGGACATAAGTCCTGTACTTGACCGGAACGGACGATGCTTGGGCGGGAGCGGTATCTACTAATGAGATCGAGTATGCTTGACCTTTGTTGAGATACGTTACTGGAATTTCATCTGCATGCTTGATCATGGCAGTGGGCGCATTTAAAGTAACGTGATACCGAAAGCTACAATTGGTTAGTAATTATATTCCCCGCTGTCGCACATACATGAGCACCAATTATTGCGAAATATGATACTTACTTTTGGTTGGGTTGTTGGGTGAGTGCGGGGCGGATGTTCTCTTCGAAAGCCTGAGGTGCGAAAGTGACCACGGGTGACTGCTCCTGCATCTCAACATCTGGCATGACATTGTCCATAGGCGAATTCTCATGAGCCTGTGCCAGAGGTGCGTGATCATATGCAGGAGGCTGGTGAGAGAATTGATGTGGTGCGAACGATTGATGCTGCGGCTGAAGGGCGAATGGATTTTGATTCTGGAAGTGATGATGGGCTCCAAGGGCATGGGGATTAAAGCCATGAAGATGGCTGGTAGGCGCCGGCTGACCAGCATGAACGCCGCCTTCTGAGGTAGGTAATGACAGTGGAGTTCCTAAGCTGAAGCTGAAGCCGGGAGTGTGGAGATCCCCCGCCTGACTGTGATAAAGAGTGTTGGTACCGCCAGGAGTGGGAGTATAGTAACCAGGAGGTTGGTTGGCGAAAGAGGTGAATGCGAAGCTATTCGGGTCAAGGAGAGAAGGTGTGAACCTCCAAGGCTCGTTGTTCCCACGGGGGGTTGGATCCTGGTCCTTGATGTCTTCATGGTCGCCGAATTGTCTACAGGAAGAACTATATGTCAGTTTATTTAAACAGTAGCAAAAGTTTGGGGTCTCGAGTCCGGCTGTGCACAAATGCGAAAAATAGCGCGATTTCACCAGCGCATCGCAACCGGTTGGATGCGCAAAGAGAGCGAAGCGTAAGCAACGTACCGGGGATGGTGAGCTACGTCGAGGGCATCAGTGAGCGACGGTCCGGGAGGGTTGTTGATGGATTGAGAGCGAGTTGTTTGCGCGAGGTGCGGGAATGTTGCCTTGAAGTTCTCCAGTAGCTCTTCATCTGGCTTCTGGGAGTTGGTCCTACACAAAAGTCAGGTTAGGTACAAGGGCATTACCGATGAGATGCGCGCAACGCGAATAGCAGCGTGAGCTCACTACTAGATGGCGACAGCTGGGAGATACATACCGATTTTGAAACATCGCTGGGAAGCTCAAGACAGACCTCCTGTGAGTTCAAAGCATCGAGAGGTGAGGTCGAAGGTTTGGGAGTCTCCAAGGTGGTAATGAAACGGATGTTATGCCACATTCAGAGTCAAGCCACAGGTGCAGGGCCGGCCATAGACTGGAAGGTCAGGCGTCTTTCATCGGGCTAGCGACGGGCCCCTACTGGATCAAACGGCAGCGCTTGGGGGGCCGGTCATCGCGCGTCTGTTTGGGGGGCGTGGTCAGGGTTGGGATGGGAGAACGGTTAGTGCAAGAGAAGGGACGGAGAGGCACGACGAGGTAGGTAGGGAGTGATCTGGCCGTGTTCCCTGCGCGTGCATACTGCCATTAGTCTTTGCGAGACACCACCACCACATCACCGGTGCAGCGGGAAGGCGACAGCCCACCCGCACAGCCACAAGCCCTACGTCTTTGTGCACTCAAGAAGCTTTTGCCTGTCCGAAACGGGTGCGATTTTCGCTGCAGATTGTCGTCAGTCGAAGAGCTCCCCCAGCAAGCACTTGACCCAAGGTGCCTGTGCCACGCGGTTCCAGCCCGTCGTTTCTCGAATCTACCCTTCATCTGCCACACCAAGTGTTTGTGCGAGGCTTGAGTGGCTCGTAGTTAAACTCCAGCGAGTGAGGAGCCGTCAGAAATTATCCTCGACTCCGGTAATTATCAACCCAAAATGGGACGCCCGGAGGTCCACCGTTACCCCACAAAGAAATGGTACGTACTATTAACGCTGGGCGAACTGCACTGGCACCCAAAAGCCGTCGATGGCATCTGCCCATCTACGCTCATTTTCCATCTGCTCTCCCCGATCACGATCATTTCTGGTTCCCCACGCCTGTTCGCACCTGCGAAATGAGCAACTTTGAACATCTCGCGGCTGTACCACCCGTCTTTCAATTAGCTGTACTGTGTACGCTATCGGCCACTTTCCCCTTGCGTATGAACAGCAGATGAGCGACGAGGAAGGGTCCGCGATCCGCCCGCTAAACGACAGCTTGGGTGGCCAATCCTGTGGCTTAAGTAAACTCGAAATAAATCAGCCGTATCGCTTGGAAATATGCCCTTGCCGGCGGCCTAGTCAGACTGTATTAGTTCATTCTGTGTGGCTTCTGAAGCCGAGATTAAAGGAGAATTCGAAACGGGCGCCTTCCCAAAACCATGCTCAATGGGCGACTTCTTTTCACCATCGAAGCTCTTCGCCATCGCGATCACGGGCTTATATTTTGGCCATGATACATATAGGGAGGGAATGCAGATGGCACATAATTGCTTCTGGTACGTTATTGTGATCCCAAACCTCAATGTGCAGGAAGGGTACGTTACATCGGCATCCTCCGCGCTCACGAGAATGTCCTTTTGCTGACTTTGAATCGAAGTGTGGAAAGATCGCCAAGCTGAGAGCCAATTGTGTGGGCAGAATTTTGTCGGGTCACGATCGAGAATGTGCCAAATCGGTCGGCGGGATCTGTTGCACATCATCACGCGATGGGCAATGGAACGCTACTCGCAGGGAGCTACGTTGGGTTCAGAAGCTAGGAAATCACGTGCCGCACGAGCCTCAGAGGCTTGGCAGGAACTTGACACACACTCGAGGGTCAGGAAATCTGGGTTTTGTTAGCAATATAGAGCTTTTTTGACCACGCAAAATGCCTCCTGTTCCTCTCATAGACCCACAGTCGCGAGGAGCCATCCTGGCCTTGCGCTGCGAGGGCTATGGGTGGACAGCTATCTCAGAGAAGGTGGCAAACTGCTCGCCCTCTGCTGTCAAGAAGTTCGTTGAACGTGTCCTTAAACGCGCCGATTGCGACCCGAATTCAGACCCAGAGAATCTCGTACTCAGCCTCCTGCTACAGTATATTGATGATCCTCCGCCCGCCGGCCGCGAAGAACGATTTCCAGAATACGGAGAGGTGGCAAACGAGGTCGTGAGGCTCGCCACCTTGGACGAGAAACATGAGGATATGCCACGGCAGGAGATTATAAGGATTGCGGAGCAGACGACAGGCGAGAGGATACCATATACTACTGGGCACAGGATCTTTGAGAAGCGAGAGGTCGTGAAAAGAGCGCCACTACGGAAGATTCGTCTTGATTCTACTCATTAAGAGACTCGACTTATCTTTGCTAAGTGGGCAATTAGCAAGCTACATATCGCGATCTTCGTGTTCACAGACGAGACGTTAGTAGAGAGCTGCCACCACAGGAAGTATAGCAAGATCTCTATGCCAAAAGGTGGCAATCCCTTCAACCACTCGTGTCCTCCGCCAAAGACCTTTGATAGCGTTATGTTTTAGGGTTGTATCTGTAAGGGATATCGACCAGGGCCCTTTCATGTATAAGAGAAAGAAACAGAGATGGAGAGAGATGTCAATAACTGGCTTATGGATCAAGAAAACGTAGAGATTGCCGAGCAGGAGGCTGGCATGAGGCAGAGAGCGATACAGCCAGGTACGTATAAGAACCACGTTCTACGAGAGCTCAACGCCAACATGCAGCAACTAGATCACGAGAATCCTCTACCTTCTGGCCGCCGGCGGATGCCACGTAGACCTGAGTGGGAGTTCAAGCTTGAGAGAGCAGTTCATGATAAGAAGGGTAAGAGAGAAATCAACTGGTATCATTATCATGAGGACGTTCTAAAGCTAAAGCTATACCCGTAGGCAGACAAGATTACGCAAGAGACTGGTAGAGTTATATATATTGTAGAGGATAATGCCTCTTCTCACGTCAAGGCGAAGCGCTTTGCTGTTAAGGAGAGAGAGCTCTATTAAGGACGCGTGCGGATCATTAACTAGCCGCCTCTCTCACCAGATCTCAACAGAATTAAGCGCTGCTGGGATCCTCTCAAGGATCAATTCAAGGACCTAAGAGCAGCTGCTCATGACGGCGTCTTAACACGAGAAATAATCGTGGGTGAGATTACATTCTCATGGCAGCAGCTCTTACAGCGTACGATTAATAATGAGTGCCGGAGGTTTAAGAAAAAGCTTCAGCAATGTATAGAAAACCGTGGCAATAACAACTTCTATGGATAAACTACCAAAAACCCCTAATTTCTGGCCTATCGTGACATCTCTAGGCTCATGGTGTTGACCTTTTGCCACTCCGCGGAGATCTCCGAGGTGGTGGCGAATACACGTGATTTCCTACCTACCGGGGCGCTTGAGTAGATAAAGGGCTCCTTTGCCCAAACTTGTGGCACAGCTGTTCCGCTTTTGCTAGATAGAGACCACTTTTGCCGCGAGCTGACGTGATGCGCCACAGCTGTGGCGTCGAATCAAGCCGTGGGAGTAGCAATGCGTTTGGCCTCTTGCACGATTCCCAATTGAGCCCGGAGACGCGTACGCCAGCACCACATGAACGGCAGTAGCATCGCTTCTCTTCGGTTGTCCCAAAGTCTTTCTTAACATCAACGATATTCCACCGTAGTGTGACTTAGGAGCCAGCCGAAAGAAATGCAGCAGCCGAAAAGAGGGGAAATAGATATGTGACCACCAGTGCGACAAGACCCGGATAGGCTCAATCAAAGGGACCTCGTTCTTGTGGACGCGAGGCAAAATTGACTTCCTTATCATGGATGCTGATGTGAGATAGGATCAGGTATGCCATTTCTCCATTTTCATTTTACTCTCTGACAGGTGACAGTTCTGTTTGCTCCAGATCCCTCCACAATCCCAGGGTCATCCTTCACGGTACTTACAGCGAAATTAGACCTGCGTAGCCCCCCTTCAGAATTCTTCTCGCCATCGTTCGTTGCCCTAGGAATATGGCGACGATCCTTGCTATAGCAGTTAAAATGTACCATGTCGAAGTCGAGAAAGAAAGAGGAAGCGCGATGAAGTGAAATATGAACAAGAGAAATGAAAATTTGCTGGGTGGAAGTGGGCCAATGGTTGCAACGCAGTAATTATACAAAAGGAGCTCGTATTTAACGAAGAATATTTCTTGGCACGAAGAACAAAGTGAATCAACACATATTAGAATTGAAGTCTCTCAACAATCAACACTCAGTAATCAATTATAATTTAATATATAATTGCTTATCCATCATTAACGCTACTTTCCCCTTTTTTTCTAGGATTTTTCGTACAACATCAGGGATTGAGTCAATCCACTTATCTATCTTGTTTTTTTGAGGGATTTGACTCCACTCTGCAACCCACTAATTTCTACACATTTCTTCTGTTGGTAAAACTAGAATGGACAACCTTGCCACTTTGCCACTTTGCCACTTTGCCACTTTGCCACTTTGCCACCACGAGCGCCACCACGGCATTCCAAATCACCAGGAATTCGTAATGTCGTTACTGCCTATTTGATTATTATGTATTTAAGCAGTCATTACCTTCAGAAAAGAATCAATGCAATCATTCCTTTGAAGACAATATTTATGAGAACTTCATGCTGCCAAATAAGACCTCCATGAGGTTATGAGCCCGGCTGGCGAATCTCATATATCACTCATTTTTACGACCTGATCTAAATTGTCTATCAATTAAATCCTCACGGCTGTCAAAAATGACAAAAGAGACCGGAGTACCAAAGCTCAAAGGAGCTGCAAATCTTGCCATATGGCTGTTCAGGCTTGAAAAGTATATAACAGTAAAAGGCACATGGGACGTAGTTGAATTTGTTCCGTACAATCAAAGTACGCGGCAAAAGTCTCCATTAAACCCACATCAGAGCGACAGTGGAACGTCCGTTGCCCCTAACAGTTCATTACAAGAACTAGTCAGAGAGATAATTGAGACAGAGACACCCTCACCTGGACAGATAAAAACTAATCCGGAAAAGAAGCCGAAATTTGGAGCCACGAGCGACTACTAAAAATTCGACTTTAGCCTGGAATTTATGAAGGACCAAAACGACTAGGTACTACATCCCAACAATAGTAAAGTAATCAACAATATCGTTATCCACTGCAAGGACATACTAGCATAAAAAGTCGACAGAATCCTGGCAGCTTAATGGGTCATCAACACCCTTATTAAGCACTACAAGATCAACATAGAACTACAGAAGTATCTAGTTGTTGAACGGATCTGGACTATGATATACGCTTCATGCAAAGACATAGAAGACTACACTAATAAATTCAGAATCCTTATTCAAGACATTGCATGGTAAAAGATCACAATTGACTTTATACTCAAGCATGTAATGATCCACAATCTTAGAACGTACTTTACGTCCTTTCAAGAACGAAAACGTGATACGGGCATTAAATTGCTTTCATACGATACTCTTACAAGTCAACTCCATAACAAAGAGCTTGTGAATAAATCTTAATCTAAAGCTGCTTTATATGCAATAAACACAAGAAGCAAGAAGCAGAGTCAAAGTTAAAGCAAATTACCTAGTATAAGTAAAGAACACAAGTCAAAGACTTGCCTATAGTATAAAAGGGAAGGTAAGAAAGAAGAAAACTGCTAGTTTAAGCACCCAGAAAAGGCTACAGACAGCTGGCATAAGAAGTAAAAGAATCTTCAAAAGAATAAAGACGGCGAAGCGACATAGCTTACCCTAACTAATACCCTAACTAATACCTTTCTAAGCTTCTTTACCTACAGTGACAAATGCAAGACAACGTATGACACTTTATCAAAGGTTAATATCTACAATAACTCTACCTAGTTTACTGAGATGCATGCTGCCAGCGGGACCCTAAGCAGAACAGAAAGAACCGTACAAATTCTATAAAAAGGAACAATACGCCTTCCATGTCAGCTTCGGAACAGTAAAACTTTCTTCCACACTATTAAAGATGTTTGGTATCACCCAGACAGCCCTATCAACATCTTATCAGCCATGAGAATAAGACGCGGGGGCTATACTCTTAATTAAAAAGATAGAGAAATTAAAAATCAAAAAGGCAACAAAGTGGCTGTAGCATACGAAGAAAATAGAATCATTCTTATACATACAGTAAAAACAGACCTGTACATGGCACTGGCCATAAAGCTATTACTAACTAAAAAGGTGTTAGTAGAGCAGCTCCATTAAATGATGGGACACATAAAATATAGCAACCTCATAAAGCTCATAAAGAACACTACTAGACTGAAGCTAAAGAGCTACCGCCATAGCACCTGCACATGCTGCCTAGAATCTAAGCTTTGAAAATGACCGTTTGGCGAACAACAGCGCGCAAAGCGAGAAGAAGAGATTCTCTACCTAGACCTCATACCACTAATTAAGCCAGAAGGATACAATCAAAAGCATGGATACATTTCCATGACTAACGATTTTACTACTAGCACGGAAATAGGGCTTATTCGCTCTAAGAACGAAGCTTCAAACCACATAAAAGAGCTACAAGCTCGCCGAAAAGCACAGGGAAAACCCCCTATTGCGTACATTTTCTCAGACCGAGATTCTATATTCATGAGTCAAGACTTTAAAGAATGGATGAAGGAAGAGGGAATTACTTACCAGCCTACTATACAAGACACTCTATAAGAAAATAGACTTACTGAAATCACCTAATTCCACCTCCATGAAAAAGCAACGTTAATGCTAGCAGATTAGAATCTTCCAAGATTTCTCTAGCCACTAGCAATTAAATACGCTGTGGAACTGAAAAACAGAAGCCTAGCACAAAGACTAAATAGCAAGATGCCGTATGAAGTCATTAATAGATACAAACCAGACCTATCCAAAATCCTAATATTTAGAACAGTTATATACTATCAGAACAGCTAAAAAGCTCAATCTGAGAAGGTTACACCACACAAAATTAGAGAGAGATTTATCGGATTTACAGACAGATCTAATAAATCAATTATTAAAGTCTGGAAAGAAGGAACACAGCAGATTATAAAGGAACGAAATTTCGAACCTGACGACAACTGTAAACCGTACGACAGGCATCAATCTACAAAAGAACTTAACTTTAGAGAAGATATATAGCAAGCATTAATAGACAGCCAATTACCTAGTTAATCATCAAATCCTCTATCCAGCCTATATCCTGAACCAGCAATTAATAGCTAAATGGCCATGCGACATGGGATGTACGAACCTACAGTCGAAATTAAGCAGAGCCTATCTCATGAGAGGGAGCTGGACAGGCCGTATAAGCCGAGTCCTATACTATTAAAGGGAGACACTTAATATAGCAGAGAGCATACGCAAAGTGTGATTTATATCAGGCCACAAACAATCAAAAATGCTGAAAGAGAAGCACAACAAGATGCTGTAACAAGCCCTGAGACAGAATCGCTAATCCAGGAGCCACCCTCTTCAATAAAACCACCACAGCAATTAATACGAAACAATAGAGGACAACTATCTCTAAAATTCCATAATAAGTATGGATATGCAACCTTAACAAAGCTAGTGACAACAGAAGCTGCAGTAAGCATACAGAAGGCAATTGCACTTACTAGAGCCCCTAACGAGCATTTCTACACGCTGTACATAGTAATACTTAATGAAATTAACTATGCCTATTAAAGCTTCTACTCCTATCTTGACGACGCTCTAGAGCAGGCTGCAATCGTAGCTAACACAGGCACGTACAAGAAGCCAGGTCTAAATAATTTAGAGCTAAAATCCTTTACAGAAGCAATGCAACAGCCAGATGGCATAAAATGGAAAGAAGCAACAAATATCGAGATACAGCAGCATTAAGAGAATGGGACATTTGAACTTATCAAATTACCTACAGGGCGTACAGCGCTAGATAGAAAGTAGGTATTCAAAGTCAAAAGAGAAGCCGACAATCAGATTACCAAGTACAAGGCTAGATTCGTAGGAAAAGGATTTATGCAGTAATTTGGTATTAATTACGATCAGACATATGCTGGAGTCGTATGAGCATCTTCAGTACGAACAATATTCGCGCTTGCAGTACTATTTAACCACGATATTATACAGCTCAACTTCGTGACGGCATACCTTAATTCAGACCTTAATAAAGAAATCTATGTTAAGTAAGCACCTGGTTATGTTCAAAAGAGCAAGGAACATCTTGTCTACAGAGTTAAGAAAGGCCTGTACGGACTGAAACAATCGGCACGTGAGTAGGCAAAACAGCTTACAAGCTTTCTTATTAAAATCGGATTCAGGCCACTTACGGCAGACAACAACGTATTTGTCAAAGATACTATCTGCACGGGACTCACGATTACAGTCTACGTAGATGACGTCAAGCTTATTAGCAGTAACAAGCCAGCCATAAAGCAGGTCATCAATCAGCTAAGTAAGGAATTTAAGACGACTAATCTAGGAGACATTAAGCACTATCTTGGAATGGAAATCAAACGCGACCATAGCATGAGGACAATCACGCTCAGCCAGCAAGCGTACATTAAAAAAATTCTCGACAAATATAGGTATAGCAAGCATGGACGTAGGGTAAAGACACCAATGGTAACAGGTCAACGCCTTAAACCATTTAACGGCATCGCTACTAAAGCTTCAAGACAAGAATTTGCCGCCCAGCTAGGATCGATTATGTACGCTATGATTAGTACTCAGCCAGACATAGCATTTACAGTCTCATCTCTTGCACAGCACACAAATAACCCTGGACCCGAGCATTGGCAAGCACTTAAAAGGATCTTCTTCTACCTACGCAGTACGATTGATTACTGTATCACGTTTAGTAGAGAAAGCAACGACAAAATTGCTGGGTATACAGATGCCAGCTTTGCTGAAGATTCTGTAACCAGACGCTCAACGGGAGCCTATATTTTTACCCTGAACGGAGGACCCATCAGCTGGACTTTAAAGCGTCAGCTGACAGTCGCTTTGTCGACTACAGAAGCAGAATACATGGCCATGTGTCAAGCCACAAGAGAAGCCATCTGGCTCAGGCAATTGCTTACTGAATTGGGACTTTATCAAGAATCTATCGAGATTCACGCAGACAATAAGAGCGCTATTGCTTTGGGCAAGAACCCTGAATTCCATAAGCGTAGCAAGCACATCGACGTACAATACCACTACGTACGAGAGCAGGTACAAAGCGGACGAATCACCACACCCTACCTGCCAACCAATCAGATGGTAGCAGACGGCTTAACCAAAGCTGTTAGTTCAGAATTACATCTTCGATTTATCAATCACTGCAGGCTCGACCCTGACAAGGCAAAGAAGAGGCATGATTAAGACATCTCCAAAAGCATCGTACGCAAGCTTAAGAGGGAGTGTTGGTAAAACTAGAATGGACAACCTTGCCA
>ML994761.1:0-121580 GCA_010093925.1 Zopfia rhizophila CBS 207.26 | reverse complement strand
TCGACGAATTTCACGAAGTAGTCTTCTTTCTTAGGCTTAGAAGGGACGACTTCCTCGCCGGTGAGATATTCAAGAATATCATTCGCTTTTGCCGCCCGCTCAAACTCACGTTTCCAACCTATGAAGTTGGTCTTGCCCTTGAGCTTGCGGTCGTCTTTGACCTCGTCCACCTTGGAGTCAGTCATGTCTGGAGTCTGGGGTCTGGAGTCTTGGTCTGGGTTCTGTGATCACTGACCACTTGTCCCAAGTCAAAGCATAAAAGAGAGGCTCATAACCAGTTGAAGCTCTGAACTGGGAGAACAAGTGTAATAATATTCTATCTAGGAGCTAGAGACCTACATATATAGGTCTATATGGAAGGATGTGTTGTTTGAGGCTGGCTCATCACTGTTTGTGATGAGCCATCACATCACATCACCGTTTGTGATTAGTCGTCACACCACGTGATCTGGGATCCAACTCATTCTGCCAGAGAATGTCTATAATATGGACGAGACGGGAGTCATGCTGTGCATGCTCAGCTCTGTTAAAGTCCTTATAAGTAAGAACGACTCACGAAACTACAGAGGCGCGGGTGTTAAGCGGACGATGGTGACTACAATTAGTTAAAGCTCTGAACTGGGAGTACAAGTGTAATACTTTTCTATCTTGGAGCTAGAGACCTACATATATAGGTCTATATGGAAGGATGTGTTGTTTGAGGCTGGCTTATTACTGTTTGTGATGAGCCATTACATCACATCGCCGTATGTGATTAGTCGTCACACCACGTGATCTGGGATCCACTCTCCTCCTGTGCTACGGTCCCGAAGGGCCGTGGCACTCCTAAAGGATCCCTTGATCTTTTCTCTGAAAGCTTTGACTAGAAGACTAGTCTCTTTTACCTAATCTGTCACTCTGTTTAGAGCGTCCCAACTTTAAATTTTTTGCTGCATTTTCTAACTGTTATGTGGTTGGGCTTTCTAGTATCTCCCCCTGTCAAGAGGTTCAGCCGGTTCGCCGAGTCTTCATGTGTGGGCTTTAGTAAGGCTTTGGTAAATATATCAGCCAAATTATCAGTCGTTCTAACACGTTAAGTGTTAATAATTCCTTTATCTACTTTTTCACAGATGAAGTAGTGTTTCACATTGATATATTTTAACCTGCTATAGAATTCCGGATTTCTGGTAAGCTTCAAGGCTAAGTTATTGTTGATATATAGGGGAACTGTATTAATGTAGACTTCTGGAATATGAAGATCGTTAATAAAGCTTTAAATTCATACTACTTCCTTTACAGCCTCTGCACCTATAATGTACTCTATATCCATTATTAATGTAGTCACCGTCTTTTATCTCTGAGACGTTTAGGATATAGAACTACTAGTAAGTATAAACACCTACCTGGTTATTAACCTACGTGAGTCTTTATAACCAGTAAAATCACTATTAATAAATTCTTTAAGTTAAAGGCTGTATTTGCCTGAATAGATAATTCTCTTCCCTAGATTATTTTTTAGATATGTAAAGATGCGGTTGACGGTATTTATATATATCTAATTTAAATTAAACGCGTATTAAGCTATGTATTCTATAGTAAATATAATATCTAGTCTTATTTAATTACTAGTAAAGTTAAGTAATCTGACTTTAAACTAGTACTCTATGTAAAATTTAAAATAAATAGTATAATCACCCTATTTAAAGAGCTTAATATCTTTATTAAAAGGTGTTTTTATTAGTATAGTTTAACTAAAACCATACTTAGTAACAATCTAGTTAATATATTTTTTTTAGTAGATGTGAATTTTCCTAGGCTTTTATTTAATATATATCTCTAAATACCAGAAGCACTCCCTCTTATTAGTTATTAGAAATATTCATAAAATTTAGGTCTTAAAGTTAAGAATTACTTAAATATTCTTTCCTGTAATATTAATATTATCTATATGGACTTTAAGTATAAGACTAATACTATTATTAATAAAGATATATAGATTATAAGCTAATATATATTAACTCTAGCTAATTAAAGTGTCCTAAAGTTTCTAATATTATGTATAAGGTAATTATTTTAATCCGTAAAGAGCTTTAATAAGTATTAAATAGAAATTATAAAATAGTTTAATATCCTTAAGGGCTCTATTACAAGTTGCTAACTTACTAACGTAAATTATACTAGTAATAAGCTGTCTAACTGCTTATGTAATATTTAGTAGTTCCCTCACTTCTAGATTAGATAGCTTGTTAGACTTAATGGAAGTTAGTTAACTCAGTAGAGGGTAAGAAGGAATTTATACGGTAAGTTAAGGTTCAACAGGATAGTATTAAACTATGTCACTTAAGGTGTGAATCTCAATTTTAGAGTAACTACGAAGAATCAAAAGTAATCGTGAACCGTCTGACGTCTCATACTTATAGTAGATCCTCCGTGCGTATATTCTGTACCGTTGTTCAGTATGTTGGATACTGTCAGAGCTGTTAGAGATGTCAGAGCCTCTAACACTTCTGGCATCTCTGGCTGCCAAGCCCCTTATCCGTCACGTAGATGGCCGCTCCTAATCCACTGGCATGGTTCTATATTTCTGTCCTCGCTTCTTGGCCTGTGCCTTGGCCTAAGCCAATACGTCCCGTGCCCGCTTACAGTTCTTCCATTCAAGCTCAAACATACGTTTCCATTCCAGAGCTTTATTGGCTGTTGTAGCTAGTTCCTTCAGCTCTTCAGGTGCAGTTGCCTTACTGTTACCGTTTGTAACATTATCCCCCTCTTCTAAGTCTTCGTCTCGGAAGATAGTTTCTCCCTTCTATAAGCAGTATAAAGGCAGCAGGTCTTCCACTCTGTGTTCCAGACTGTAAGACCCTCGGCTTCCTTTCCTTCCTGCCCAGCCTCCCTACGATGACACGCCCTGAGTCGTCTCTAATACGTGCTTACCGTTTAGCTTCTCGGATCCGTAACGAACCCCGTCACATGCCGACACCTTGCTTGAACTGTTCCCATTAAGGCGACGACTGCCTCGTGAACCTGAGTTCTAGTCATTATTTAGCCTGTAACGATTGTAACGTGAAATGTAATCTGATTGTCTCACAGCCAGAATAGGATTATCTTGATTACGATAAGGAAAAACTTCGTTGTCAGTTCGAAAAGGCTAAGGAGGAAGCCCTAGAGGCTCGCTCCCGAGCCCTTCAGCTTCATCACGAACTGGCGAAGTTAGATTCCAAAGAGAAAGAGATGTTTAATCAAGAGATAGCCTCAATTTGTGAGGTTCAAGCTCTTGAAGAGGTAGAAGCATGTTCTTAGGGTTAAGAAGCTCGCACACTGTAACCCGCAGTGCCGGCTTCTTCCTAACCTGCTTTATTTTCTCTTTTCTTTGGTTTGAATTAGAACGCGCTGCAGTTGTCCTTTCTGTGGGATACAGCCCTTACTAGTTTATCTAATAGTATTAGTTAATTAGCTTTAAACTGTTCCTCAGGTTCCTGATTGGCTTCTATGTATTATCTTTAGGTCTATAGCTTTTCTATCTAACTAGATACTTCCACTAACGCCTAAACTGCTGGTAGTCTAAAATTTATTAGACTTTATACTTAGTAGTATCTTCTTTAAGTTTAAGTTTTATTTACAGTTTAGTATTTAGTAGTGCTGGTTCTAATTTTGAAATATAAAAAACTAGGTAAATTCTTATATCCTTAGGTAGTTATAATTTATAATTTATAGATCCTATTTATCTTTTAACCTTAAATAGTCCTAACTTAACGTGATCTAGTTTTCTTGATAGCTGTTTTATTTCTAATTTTTTTTATAGTAGGAAAATCTTATCCCTTTTCTTAAAAATTAGTTTTTTAACTCTAGATTTATCTTTATGCTGCTTACTAAGAACTCCTTTTTAAATAATTTTTTCTACTATATCTTAATAAAGTTATTATAATTCGTTAACTTTTATTTTTGTTAATTCTAATATCTTATTTGGAATCCGTAGTTCTCGATAAGCCATAGGCTTATAACCATAATTCATAAAAAATAATAATTTTCCTATTATTAATAACTTTATAGAGTTATATGTAAACTTAGCTATTAGTAGTAAGTTAATCCAATTATCTTATTACTTATTAATATATATTTATAGGTATTATTCTAGTATCTGATTTATCCATTCTATTTATCTATTTATTTATAAATAAAATACTATTAAGAGGCGATGCTTAGCCCCTAGCTTCTCTATAAACATCTTTTAGAATATTAATATAAATAATTTATCTCTGTTCGTAATAAATTCTCGTGGTAATCTATATTATACTATTAAGAGTTTAATAAGTATAGTTACTAATTTATCTGCTTTAACCTCTGTATTTGTTGGTTTAAAGTATGTATATTTTATAAATTAGTTTACTATAACTAGTATCATATCATACTATTAACCTCTAAAGGTAGTTATTATTAGTATTCTTGTAATAAAGTCTATTATAACTAATTTCTATAGTAGGTCTGGTGAAGGAATTGGTTATATAAGTCCATATTCTTTATATCTTAATACTTTATTCTTTCTGTATTTAATATACTCTAAAAGAATATCTCTAACTTTTTTCTATATTCCTAGAATCTAAAAATATCTGTTGATTTGTTCTATAGTTTTTTTAATTCCCTAATATCCGTGCATTTTAGCTGAATGCTAGTTTTTAATAAGTTTAGTCTATAATATATCTAGTACATAAATCATTCCTTATTCTAGATTCTATTATAGTTATCTATTATTAAATTTCCTTATTTACTTTTTTTAGGTGTTTTTGATAATGACTATTATCTTAATATCTATTTATAAGCTTCCTAGGGATCCATCTGGTCTTTATCTAAATATTATATTATAAATCTTTAGTATATCCCTTATATAGTCTGCTTATTAACTAAGTGTATTAGCTACTATATTTTCTTTTCTTAACTTATAAAGTATTTAAAAGTTAAACGTAGAAACTAGTTCCTATTATTAGACTTATTATTAATTTAACTTCTTAGTTATTGTGAATGCCGTCAGATTTTTATAATCTAAATACATAATAATCTAGTATTTAGTTCCTTTTAAGTAATATCTCTATTTCTTAAATACTTAAATTATTGCTAATAGTTTCTTATTATAAATATCATAATTTAACTTAGTAGTTATAAGTTTATAAGATAAAAAGTCTACTAGATATTTACGCCTATTATTTTGTATTTATAATAAGATAGTTTTTATAGCTTCATCCGATGCGTCTGCATGTATCTTTATTTAAAGTTATAAGTTAAATATTTTTAATATTAGTAGTTATTAGAATATTTTTTTTAATATTCTGAAAGCGTCTTCCTCGCGTTGTTTTTATTTAAACTATTAATCCTTTTTAAGCAATTCCGTTAAGGGTAATGTGATTTTTAAGTAATTCTTAATAAATTATCAGCAAAAGCCCGTAAATCCGAGAAAAAAATAAACTTCTTTTATATTTATTAGTATAGGCTAAGATAGTATATCTTTAGCTTTATTTAAGTTAACTACTATTTTATCTTAGAATACTAAGTATTCTAAGAATTTAACTTTAGTCCTATAGAATATATATTTTTCCGTCTAAATATATAGCTTATATTTCTTAAGTTTTTATAATATCTTTTTAGTATACTTAATATATTCTTTTAGCATTCTATTTATATATACAAGCACGTTATTAAGATATGCTATTATAAATACGTCTAGATATTCTCTCAGCATATAATTAATAATTATCTAGAATATTACTAGTGCGTTCGTGAGTTTTATTAATATAACTAAATATTTAAATAGTCCGTATCTTGTTTTAAATACTATTATCCATTTATGTCCTTTAGCTATTTATATTTAATAGTATTTATTTTTAATATTAAAAAGGCTAAACTATTTAGCTCCTCTAAGTTTATCTATAAGTTCTAATATTAATAGTATTAAATAGTAATTCTTAACTATAGTTTTATTAAAATGTCTGTAATTAATACATAACCTTTAATTTCCTATTTTTTTTTAGTATAAAGAGTATTAGTGATGTTATTTTACTTTAACTAGTTTATATATACTCCTTTTATTAATTTTTTTATAAGAATTTCCGTAATTCTTCCTGTTAGTGTATAGGTACTTGATATAATAGTCTTAGTTTTAAATCCGTTCCTTCTTTAAGCGTGATTTTATAGTCCTAGTTCTAATATTCTAGTAACTAGTCTTTAGCTTCTTTAAAGAACTATTCTCTAAATTCTTCTTAATATTCATTTAGTATAATAAACGTGGTATTATGAAGTATTACTTTCTTCATTTATATTATAGCTCTTATTTATTACTATCTATAGTAGTTATTTCTAATTCCTATAGTTTTTTTTTTCTAATTAATAGTTAGGTTCTATCATGCTAGCTAGTTCTATCCTAAGATAAAATCCTTACTATCTAAATCCATGATTTTAATATAGCAGTTATCTGTGTAACCTACTACCTTAATAGTTATATTCTATATTTTAAGATTAATTAGACTTTTTTTGAATATTATTAGACTATTATCTACGCGTTTTACTTACATAAGTCTATCTAAAACTCTAGTTAGTATTTAGTATTTTTATATCTACTTATTTAATATAAGTGTCTTGCTAGCTCTACTATTTATAAGTGCTAGTATCTAATTACTATTAATACATACGTCTATATATAGCTTATTTTTATATTTCCTTTAGTTTAGTTATATGTATATAATTAATATATTATTTCTAATCTTTAGTTTTTAGTCCTTTAGTGGCTTAGTTATAGCCTACTAGTTTTCTAGTTTTTTATCTATAGTTAACTCTTAAGTGGCAGTCACTTCTTTAGTGTTTTCTTTTTAAGTCTGTGGATTAGATATCTCTAGAGTTAGCATACTTTCTTATTAAGTATTTTATGTATATTTTTAGCTTATTCTCTATAATCCTAACATTTCCATCCTAAGAAATATTCTTGATATGTGAGTTTTTTGTGTGATTTTGTAGCTAACTATTTTTTTTAGTAGTATTTAGTTTAGTGTTTTTAGCATCCTATCTAGTATTTATCCTATAATAGTTATTTATATTCATCTGAGTTTGGGTCCTGTAATTTATTTTCTGAATTTATATAAACTAGTTCTTATTACAGGTTAAGTTCTTTTTTGTTTGCTAATTATTATAATACTTTTCTTATCTTTAGTCTTTTAACATATATAATGTGTTTATTCTATTTATAGTTTTTTTCTATATAGTTAGAAGCTACATATATCTAGTATTCCTTTCTTATTATTCTTTTTTCAGTGTTATTATCCTGTATCTATAATGTTAGTAAAGGGTTTTTTTTTTCTCTTTTTTTTTAATCCCATCCCACTTCTGGGTGTCTGATGGGGTGATAGTATGTTATATTAATTATAACTAATATAAATATTTATTAGTATACCTTATTTATCTATATAGCTAATTCTTATTTATTTAGCCCTTTATACTATTTGTTTCCTGCTAACTATAGTACTTATTAGTATTTATATATTCTATCTCTTAAAATAACTTTCTAGTATTTAGTAATATAGTGTTTTTCTTAGTAGTATTTTAATTTATATATCTAACAGTGTCCTTAGTATACACGCTGTATAATTATTATAGACATAAGTTTCTTACTCTCTATAGTCTCTTAATTCTTTTTTTATCTAAATTTCTAATTTTCTTTATGAAATGGTCCACCTTCTTATTCTATAATCTTATAAAATTTTTATATTTCTTTCTTAGTTCTCGCGTTGTATTATTGAACTATTATTTCTTATATTATAGTAATTATATCACTAAGTTATTCTATTAAATAATCCTTAACTTATTAATATAAAATCTTATATTCTTATCTGAGATGTGTGTGGCTCCTATAGATCTAGTATTATTCTTTTTAAATTCTCTTTATAATTGTCTCTTCCATTACGGTATCTTTTGCTTATTTTATTTAGATTATAGTAATCTTAATTTCCTTAAGCGCTTTAGTCTAAACATAAGCTTTCTTAATATCTAATTATTATTATTTATAATCCTTAATAAAGTGTTCTTATTTTCTATATCTTAAGTAAGCTTTATGTGTATAGTATTTTATTTATTCTTTAGCTCACTTTCCTTACCTATTCCTAATAGATATTTTCTTAATATTAATGTCTATTAAATTATAGATTCAGTTATCTTTTCTATTTCTTTTTAGTATATAGATTACTAATCTCCCTTATGCCCTTTTCTTTTGTTCTTATTGGTATTAATAGTTATTAATAGTTACTACTTATTTAATGATTTCTAATAAAATACTTAGCTATTTTCCTTTAGAGATTTTATCCTTAATTCTGTTTTTTAGTCTTTTATAGTATATTATAACTAATAGTTAGTCTACCTAATTAAGTTGTGATTAAATCTGCTTAAATTCTGTAGTATAATTAACTACTAATATCTATTACTTAAGCCGTTAGAGCTTCTAAATTACTTTAGTTTCTTTATTAATTTCCTTAAAAATAATAATTATTTCTTATTTAAAGCGTTTATAGTTCCTGAAAGCTTATTATATATTACTATTATAGTTAGCTAACTCTACTGCTTTTAGGTTAGAATCTCTATTAGCTAGATAGTTTCTTACTAGTAGCTTAAATTATTATATTATTCTACTTATTATATTCATACTAGCTGCCAGAATTTAATCCTAGTTAGTTAGAAATAACTTCTGATTAAACTAATAGTAGAGGTTTATTATTGCTATAAAAGTCTTAAGTTTATCTTAATTACTATTAAATCTTTTAAAAGGTTATATCTTTACTATTCCTTCTTTCTAAACTGCTATAGCTTGTTATTTGGCCTTAACTTATTATTATAAGTTTACTAAAGTATTACGTAACTCTATAATAGCTGCTTTTTGTTCTTAGATAACTTATTATACACTCTTTATTTCTCTAGATATACTTCTAGTTATAAATAAAGGTTCTGTTATAACTTCTTCTTTACTACTACTTTCCTCCAACAAGTAAAGTTCTTATTCATTTTTGTAGTAAGTTATTATAGACTTTTAATAATTAGTTATTAGAATTCTATCCAACGGTTCTTTCTACTTTCTTAAGGTGGTAGTTATAATATTATAAGTTACTAACTTACTAACGTAAATTATACTAGTAATAAGCTATTTAATTATTTATATAATATTTAGTAGTTCCCTTACTTCTGGATTAGATAGCTTATTAGACTTAGTAGAAGTTAGTTAACTTAGTAAAGAGTAAGAAAGAAGTAATATAATAAGTTAAGATTTAACAGAATAGTATTAAACTATGTCACTTAAGGTATAAATCTTAATTTTAGAGTAACTATAAGAAATTAAAAGTAATTGTGAATTGTCTAATGCTCTATACTTATAGTAGATCCCCTATACGTATATTATATACTATTTAGTAGTATATTAGATACTACTAGAGGCTATTAGAGCTATTAGAGGTTCTATTATCTTACTCTATCTCTATCTACTAAGTCCTTTCTTAGTTATGTAAGTTACTACTCTTAATCTACTAATATAGTTCTATATTTTTATTCTTACTTCTTGGCTTTAGCTTTAGCCTATGCTAATATATCCCATGCTTACTTATAATTCTTTCTTTTAAGCTTAAATATATATTTCTATTTTAGGGCTTTATTAGCTGTTATTGCTAGTTTCTTTAGCTCTTTAAGTACTATTATTTTTTTATTACCATCCATAACAATATCCTATTAGAATATTAATAATTATATTAAGTAATTTAAAAAGTAATTTAATTTTAGATATATTTCTAATAAGGTTACTCTTTACTATAGTTTAATTTTCTTTTTTAATAATGTATATATTTTTTATTAGATAACTCTCCTTCTACCAAGGCTTCTATAGAAGTAAATTCCTTAAAAACTAGACTATTTAAAACTATATATAATCTAAAGAGTAAACTGCCTTATGCTTTATATAAATATATTCTTTTTTTATTAATATATTTCTTACACGGTTAACTGTAGTTATAGTAGGCATTAATAAAACTATAGTAAATACATATAAATAACTACTTTAGTTCTTATAGTTAATAGCTTATTCTTAGACGTTTAGTATTATATTTATTATAAGAGTATCTTCTATTATATACTATTCTTTTATTTTTATATTAGTAATACTTTTAGTCTTAAGAGACTATACTAAAACTATGTTTCTCTTATACTATTTACTATCTTATAATTTTTTTATTTTCTAAAGAATTCTTTCTCTTCGCTTTATTTAGATTCTAAATGTAATTTTAGTTATTTTTTATACATTTAGTACATTATAAGCCTGCTGGATTAATAAGATAATAGAGAATAGTTTATTAAAAGTATTTTCTATATAGTAGATTTTATTTAAACTACTAATCTACTTTTTTCAGTCACGGTTTTTAGAAAGGACTAGTTTTTTTATTTATACTATTTATAATTAATATACTTTTTTTTTCTCTAAACATACTGTGTAGGGTATTTTCTTTATAGCTAAATTATACTTTCACCTAAACCAAAAGCATCTATCATATTTTTTATTATCTAGAAAGTAATTTTTTATTATATGAGTTTTATATTTAGCGATAAAGTTCTAGTAGGCTTATGAAACTTTATTATTAACGTTTAATACTTTTAAGAATACGTTATTTTAGTTAATATTATCTTAATTATAAGTAGCCTGATAGCTTTTTTTTAGCGCTATTATTATATTATTAGTATTCTTACACTTAGCCATACTAACGTGTTTAAATTAATTAAAGTATTTAAATATAATTTCCAGTCCTATTCTTTTAATATTACTATTTTTTTTTCTTTTTTTTTCTTTTTTAGTGTTGTCGACCTTAACTTCTGATTAATAAATAATTTTTATATTAAGTTAATAAGCCCGCTGGCTACCATGTTCTTTTTATATTCTTATAATATTAATAGAATATTCTAGTTTTGAATCTAATAAGGATACTATCTTCTTTAGAAAGGAATAAATATTATTATTACTGTTTTTATTATTAGGTGTCCTATCTTCATCTTCTAAGAAGAAATAATCTAAGGCCTTAATATTTAGAATTAGGACCTTATTTTCTAGGTAAAGTATATTATAAGAATTATTAAGTCCTTTTTTATTCTTAACTCTAGTAATACTAATCTGATAGACTTTATGCTTCTTTAGAGAATATATATAATATATTATCTTACTCTTATATCTAATAAAATAGTCTAACCAGCCATGAGGGCTATATAGCTTTGTTATTTTAACTATATTCTAAAACTCTAAAGAATACGTAACGTATGCTTAGCTGCCTTATATATATTCTTTTATTAAAATAGGTTTAATACTCTTTAAAGCTTTATATAGAGTCTTTATGTCTTTCTTTTATAGTATATATACTAGGCTTTAATTTTTAAGCTAAATAGTATGTTATATAGCTTTAGGCTAAAGATTCTTAAGAATACTAAAAATACACAAAAGTTCCATGCCTTTCTCTAAAATAATTTTTAAGATTTATCTAGAAATAGATGTTTCTTATACTATAGGTACTATCTTTTCTTAAATTATTCAATTAGTTCTTTTAGTAACTTTATTTTAATAGTGTGTATAGAATTTAATGGGTTCTTAAGCTATTAAATAAGCATTATATTACTTACTAACTAGTTTATTCTTAAATTTATTATTTAAATAATAGTACCAGATAGTGATGTTATAGACCTTCTAAATAAATTTTACTAAGAATTTAAAAACTTTAAGAAGCTGGTGTTTATAATCGAAATATATACTCTATATATACTAAGTATAGTTATTAGTAATAAATAGAAAGTACTTTGTACTATTAAAACTCTTAATTAGGTATAATCTTTATATGTTAATATATACTATCTATTCTAGCTTTTAAGTATAGTGCTTAGCTAAGTCCTATAGAATCTTAACTAAAGCTTATATAACTATATATACTAGGTATATTATGTTAAGCTTAATTCTAATTTATACTGCCGTAATTTCCATTCTAGTAAAAAAATCTAATAGGTTTAATATATTCTAAAATCTAAAATATCTAAGTTAATAATGCTATTTTTATATTAGATTATTAAAGTTTACTATAGCTATAATAACCTTTCTTGATTTAAAAGAATTAAGTGCTTTTTTAGTGCTGAGATGGTATAGTCTATTCTTAAAAATAGCATATTTAATCTTATATCCTTAGTTATTAATCTACGTTATATACTAGTTATTATAGATACTAGTTAGTTTAGCTTTCTGAGTAAATATCTTGCCTAAAAATAGATTACATTTTCCCTAAAGAGCGTAAGTAATTTCTGAAAGTAATATAGTTACTAGAAACCTATTAAAGCTCTTAAGAATAAGTTAAATAATATCTCTATTCTTAATCTTAAGGGTAGTAAATCTATTTGTAGTATTAATACTTACGTTAAATAAACAGAAAGTTCCTTTAATAAACTATTTAATATTATTAATAATATACATGTTAGCTTTTGTGTTTACTAACTATATATTTAGTATATAAAGTGTGCCTATTAAGAAAGCTTCTAATACTCCTTTTAAGAAACCTAACTCCTTATGCTCTATATCTCTAGTACTAGCTTCCTCTAATTCTTATAACTCTCTACATAACCTAACACTATGCTTCTGTGGTGAAGAGTTAGCTAGATTCATATATAGTATAGAAAGAGAAGCCGTATCTAGAAAATCAGCACGAGTATAGGCATTTCTAAATATAGTAAAATTAGTTTCAGTAATACCACCTATACCACTAGTGTCTTTTATAAATCTGTTATTAATATTAGTATTAAATTTATCCTTAAAGGAGCGTGGGATTTTGTTAGGGTTCTTAATTTAATAATTTTCTTTAGTGTAACTAGTCTTACTGTAGCTAGGATATATGCACTTTAAATAACTCTTATCCTCACGCTTTAGCTTCTAGTTGCTGTTATAACTAGTATTACTACTAGTATTATTATTACTACCTACTTTCTTCTTAGCCTTTTCCTTAGCCTTTCTTTCTTTCTTAATATGAAGTTATTTAGCTTCTTCGACATGCAGGTGATTATATAGATAGTTAAGATTAAAAGGGTCATCAGGTTTAGTCAAGCGGATCTAGTCATATTTCTCTTTAAAGTTATAATAGTTAGGAGGAAGACTATAGAGAAGAGTAGTAGTAAGCATGTCGTTAGTTATATTATATTTAATAGTCTTAAGATTAGCTTTAATCTGCCGCACTCTGTTAGTGTATTCGGTTACAGATAAACAGTCTTTAAGTTTAAGGTTATTGAGTTAATTTAATAGACTATTACGCGCACGCTTATTAGTGATAGCGTATTACTTCTTAATAAAGTCATAAGCCTCCTTAGCGTCTGCGTAGTCTTCGATTTCGATTCTAATACCTTCAGAGACCCAGGCGTCAAGTAACTTACCTGCGAACTTTATCTTCTCCTTGGCGTTTTTGTGTTCATTATAGTCAATCTGCTATTGGAGGTTGTTGTTGGTGGATATTAAAATGGCCTGGGCATCATCCGTTTTGTTGTCATCGTCAGGTGATGGAGTCACAGTCTGAGCAGTCTTCTTAGCTTGGGCAGAACGATGTGTTTTGGCTTTGAAAGGCTTCAGGAAGTATTCTTCCTTCCTAGGTTTAGGAGGAACGATTTCTTCGCCGGTGAGGTATTTAAAGATATCATTGGCTTTAGCCGCACGCTCAAACTCGTGTTTCCAACCGATAAAATTGGTCTTGCCTTTGAGCTTGCGGTCGGCTTTGACTTCGTCCATCTTGGGCTCAGTCATGTCTGGGGTCTGGGGTCTGGGTCTGGGGTCTGGGGTCTGGGTCTGGGGTCTGGGTCTGGGTTCTGTGATCACTAACCACTTGTCCCAAATCAAAGCATAAAAGAGAGGCTCATAACCAGTTGAAACTCTAAACTGGGAATACAAGTGTGATCATTTTCTATCTATGAGATCTACAACTACTTTATAGTTGTAGGAGCTCCTCTATCTGCCTAGCGCCACTGACTGCCTTCCAGGCAGTCACCTCTGTGGCGCTCCTGCCTATAGGCAACATAATCATGGGATTCAACTGGTTCGGGACCCACGAGACACTCAAAATCTTGGAGTATTGCTTTAAAAACAACATCCTTTTATGTCGTATCCCTTCTCATACCTCCCACAAGCTCCAGCCCTGTGACATTAGAGTGTTTGGCCTACTGAAGACAGCCTATCGCGACGAGGTTGAACGACTGTACCAAAAGGGCGCAAATATAGTTAATAAGGAGCATTTCATATCTCTCTATAGTCCTGCAAGGGAAAAAGCACTCACATCTAGGAATATTAAAGCCTTATAGATTAAGGCCGGTTTGTTTCCGTTCAACCTAGACAGGGTACTCAGAGATATCCAAAAGTCCCCCGCTGAGCTAACCGTTCCGAAAACTAACAAGGTGAATCTGCAAGATGAGGTGCTTCAGACGCCAGTAACAACAAAGGCTCTTACGTCGCTGCATGGCCTGATTGAACAGGATACTCATGTGCTTGATGAGAGAAGTAAACAGCACCTACGGAAGTTCGCTAACGCCGCCCAGATATCCTTTACCGAGCGTACCCTCCTTATGAATGAAAATCGACTCTTGTTTAAACAGAACAATAAAGCCAAAGTTCGCCGATCGACCAAGTTAATGATAGTGGGGAAGGCGAAAGTTATGAGTTATGAGGATATTGAGGGGGAACGAGCGAATCGCGCTGCGAAAGAAGCTGCGGCGGTTTTGAAGAAACGTGGTCAGAAGCCCAGAGACTCTGCGCCAGCAGGAGCAAAGGCCAAAAAGGCATAGAGGAGCGAAGTAGAGGTTGCGAAGGACGAGATTGCCGTAGGATGAATAGAAAATTACTGCTCGTTTTTCTAATAAGAGGATGGATCACGTTAATAGACAGGAACGCTGGCGTTCCTTCATGACCTGCTACTGTATAGTAGGAGATTAGCTCTCGTCGCATTTTCAGCGTAAAGGAGGTACAGGAAGTGTAATCAAATGTTTTCCTAAGCGTTTAACATGCGTATATCAGTAGCTGTTGTAGAAAGTCGTGATGTTAAAAGACTAGTAGCTCATTCATTCACGCAGGGAATTTTGTTGAAGTTGCTGGGCTTGGTGGCCGTGCATCTTCTGAATGGGGTGTAGCTATGCTACTGCGCCTCTGCCCGCCTTTAGCCCAACATGTTCCTAAGACATTCTAACCTCAAGTGCCTGTAAAGCCATCTCTGCTATGAACATGTCTATTTGTTCCTTTTTAGTTCAATTACTGCTAGGTTCGTGGCTTAAATAATCGTACTTATAGTGCCCACGTATTCTTAAATCTAGTGTAATAATATGCCTTTTATAACTTAATAATTACCCCAGCTTTAGCCTGGCTGAGTTTGCTGAAGATAAGATTTCTTACTACACTATACTCTCACATACCTGAGGACATGACGGTGATGAAGTTATATACAAAAACATTATAAATAGTACTAGAAGTAGTAAAACTGGCTATGACAAGCTCCGCTTCTGTGTAGTTTAAGCTAAGAATAACAGGCTAAACTACTACTAGATAGATACCTATTATATTAATAAAATAAATACGGCTGAGCTTACTAAAAGTATTAACTCTATATTTTAGTAGTACTAGAGTGCTATTAAATGCTATATTTTCCTTATAAATATTTTAACTCTTATAAGTGAGAATAATAGAGACTCTTAGTTATAAAATAGTTAGTAATTTACTTAAGATTAGACGCTATAAGAGCTTATTACTTTCTAGTATATTAAATTTTTCTTATAAAAGCATAAGCTACTTAAAAATAGAAAGTTACTAGAAAAGTAAATTTATCAGGTTACAGGTATTTCTATTTATGCGCTTTAAAAAAAGCTATTATTTTATTTTACTATTAATAAGCACATATTATAAATAGTAAACAGAATAATTAAAATAACCTAAAAATAAAGTTTACTTTTTACTTAGAATCTTTAATATCTATATGAAAGCTATTTATGGTAAGGGTGAGTATTATATATCTTAATAACTTCTATAAAAACTTAAAAAATATTTAGAAAACTACTAGCTAAGTAAGCTTTTTTATAATTAACTAAAATTATTTTTCTCTAAATAGCTAAAGACGTCTCTAGTAAATCTAATATAAATTATACTATTTAAATAGAATCTCTATTTTACTAGCTATAAGCCTAAGCTAACTTAGCTTAAAGAGATATTATTTAGTAAGTATTATACTATAAAGCTTACTATTATTAGTTTTAAAGGTATAGGAAAGACCTAGCTGGTTATTAAACTACTATATTATATTACTAATAAGTAAAAGCACTACTTAGTTATTTGAATTTCTATAGTTAATATAGAAAGCCTGTACTAATCTTACCTAAATGTTACCTAGTAACTTAGTATACTTAAATATAAAGATAATAAGGTAAACGTAAAGAGACTAGTGTAGACATATTTAAGTAAAGAAAGTATAAAATAGTAGCTACTAGTATTTAATAACGCTAATAATATTAATATATAAATTACTAAGACTAGATTTAGGCTATAGCTTGAGTAGGGATTACGCTCTTTAATTAACTATCTTCTAAAAAATAAGTAAGAAGCTGTTATGTTTATAATATATAATAAGAAAATAGCAGTTAAGCTCATGCAACAGAACGTAGTAGATATTCCAGTAATAAGAGAAAATATAGCTACTAAACTGCTAGAGAAGTGCCTAGTTAACTCAGATCTTAATAACTATTAATAAGATATAAGTACACTGTTTTTACATCTTATCTTCCTTCTGCTAGCTATTGTTTAGGTAGTGGTGTATATTAATAAAAATATAATATCACTTACAGACTATCTATCACTCCTAGCTGAATAGGAAGAGGAAGTGATTAATTTTCTTAGTAAAAAGTTTAAAAATAATAAGAGGTATCATGATATTAAGAATCCGGTAGCTATAATATAGCTAATTTCATTTAATAAAATCCGGTAGCGCGATCAGCTAGCGGCTAATTACTTATTATTTATAGTTTATATAAAGCTAAAAGATATTCTGCAGTCTCTTCTTCCGCTAGGAGCGTTATAAAAGAAGAAAGTAAATATAATAGGAACACTTACTATATATTCATTTATTTATAAATGACCGGCTGACGAGTGCCTTGATCTCTATTAGCTAGTGTATTTAGTAATATGGAACTAGCTGCAGAAGAAAGAGTTGCTTACGCAGTTAATAGAGAAAGCTATTATATAACTAAAAGAAGTTTTCCCTAATTATAACCATAAGTACTGAAGCGTCTGGAGGGGTTATCTACCACATACACGCTTTACATTAGAGTGTAATCTTGTGAACAAAGACTAGAAACCTAGGATAGATCTTATGTGGAAGTATGGAATGTGCCTCCACGAAGATGGTCAATGGAATGAGGCTGAAAAGCTAATTGAACAAGTATTCAAGATACAAAAGATGAAACTAGAAATAGAAAACCCGTACATGCTGACCAGCATGGCCTGGCTAGTGTCAACGTATAGGAACAAAGGCCGGTGGGACAAGACCAAAGAGCTAGGGGTGTAAGTGATGGAGACTTATAAGAGAGTGCTTGAGCTGGAGCATCTAGACACGCTAATCAGCATAGCCGGCCTGGCGTCAACGTACAGGAACAAGGCTGGTAGGACGAAGCTGAAGAGCTAGACATGCAAGTAATAGAGACTTATAAGAGAGTTCTTGGGCTGGAGCATCCAGATATGCTGACCAGCATAGCCAATCTGGCGTTGACGGTTTGGAACAAAGGCCGGTGGGACGAGGCCGAAGAGCTGGAGGTGTAAGTGATAGAGACTCATAAGAGGGTGCTTAGGCTAGAGCATCCTTCTATACTGGCTAGCATAGCCAATCTGGCGTCAACGTATAGGAACAAAAGCCGGTGGGACAAGACCAAAGAGCTAGAGGTGTAAGTGATAGAGACTTATAAGAGAGTGCTTGGGCTGGAGCATCCTTCTACGCTAATCAGCACAGCCAATCTAGCGGTGACGTACAGGAACAAAGGCCGGTAGAACAAGGCCGAAGAGCTAGGGGTGCAAGTGATAGAGACTTATAAGAGAGTGCTTGAGCCAGAGCATCTAGACACGCTAATTAGCACGGTCAACCTGGCGTCGACGTATAGGAACAAAGGCTGGTGGGACGAGACCGAAGAGCTGGACGTGTAAGTGATAGAGACTCATAAGAGAGTGCTTGAGCCGGAGCATCCAGACACGCTAACCAGCATAAACAATCTATCCTTTACGTGGAAAGCTATAGGAAAGTAGGCTGAGGCTCTTAAGTTAATAGATGAGTGCGTACAGCTGAGCAAGCGGGTCTTAAGGGTTAATTATCCTTAGTTACTTTCCTTCTCTGCAACGTTAAGCGCGTGGTGAGTAGAAGGTAAAGACTAATACTTCATTAGAAGGAGCGTGTTGGATGTCATTAATTATTTGGATTTTAATTAGCTTGCTTTAAAATATGCTAAGTAATCCATTCCTCTACATATCGTACCTCCACGCAGAGAAATCGTGATATTGCTACGTTAGTGAATTGTTCCTCTACGCCGGGAAATGTGCCTTCACTAAGAGCGTCAGTCTGCCAAGGCTGACAGGCTGATTAGAGAGTGTAGCTCAGTAGTAGTAATTTACAATAACTTAAAGTCTCGTGACTATATGAGTTGCTGAAAGTGTCACTTCAATTAGCCATAAGTACCGACCTGCATGATGGAATTATTTAAAATTGCTTCCAACACTACATACACGTTAGGCGAAAGGTTCTTAGTATAGTAACAGGATTGCGTAGTTTTAATTAGTTCTTTTTATAAAGTTTTACAAAGCAAAGACGAGTATGGTGGTGTTAGAGCGTGAAATTATTATCGCGGCTTCCTATGCACGCTCTATGTACTCTGTAGAAATCAGCCGACTAGCAGCCACACTTTCGTAATATTCAAGGTATACATAGTCCTGGATATTTAGCAGTGGAGAAAATGCGCAATAGATATAGCAATATAAAATCTATAGCGTGTGTGCAGACTCTAAATTAGTGTGAAGTCAAAGTATCTCAGATTCGTCCCAGCACGGTGAGCGTCCCATCACACAGGGAGGAGGTTATTTGGGCTTTTGGCGGCAATTTCTTTCTTGAACTCATACCCTCTGAATAGACTGGCTGGACCGGCTATTGGTATCACTCCCTTTATACAAGGATGATCTGGAGCATATCAAGGGATTGGTTTCTTTTGGTATATTGTTTCATTGGCCAGACACATCTGTCACACATATTTTATTACTCTCACTGCCCATCTGTACTTGTATGTATATGCTTGTATTCGTTTGCTGAATCACATTTCTATTCTCCAACTGGAAGTCAAGTGGACCCTATACCCAATAGCTTCCAAAGCATAAAGGTGATGCAATGCTCCTAGGAGTCAAGTTATCTTTGATGTGGTTATTGTAAGCAGCTCTCATCTAGTCATTAAGTAAAAAAACAAGCCTTACAGATGGTTAAGAGTAAAGTCACAGAGACACACATTCTGAAAATTTTTATACTCTATCGTGTATCTGTAACTCCCATCTCAGATACCTCGGATATAAAATACACACAGGCAACATTTTGACATTTTATGATGCTTCGTACAAGCGAGTGGATGTACAGCCGTCACGCAACCAAATGCATAGAAGTGAAAGAACAAGAGGACCTGTCCACTTTCACTACCTTGCAAAACTGAGGCCTTTTATCTGCTTCTCAACGCACAACCTTTATTAGCCCAAACACTCTTAGACAACTCACCCGAATTTCGACTCACAACACCATCTAGCTCGACCAGCCTCCTGCTTGCGTCAGCCAGAGGAAGGTACTTCAGGTATGCGATCTCGAGTATCCAACTTTGTCCTACCAAATTCACTAACCAGAACCCGGCATCTTTGTGATGACCCAGGCCATCATCCCTATTCCGCATATTAATTCGATCCCCACGGATCCAAACACATACTCCTTGCTCGCCTTCTCGCCTGAGCTACGAAATGCGGTCTATGGGAACACCTTCGAAAAGCACGAACCCATCATTATCCTAGATTCTTGTTACCCTTTCTCTAAGATAGTCCATCCAATGCATCCCTGTCAGTCGTCCGTGATGCCAAAGCTAGCCTGAGTATACTACTTCACTTCATCATACAGAATTTCTGCTCTTCGCATACATATCCGTCAGTGATTCTGTTATTTCCCCAACAACGGAAATACTCACTTACCGCCCTGTACAAATTCTTCCAACTCCCACCTCCCACCTCCTACCTCTGTAATTTCCATTTTCACCTTAAGATTTTATCACACAATTATAACCCGCACCTTCTATCCTCAACATGAGATCAGATTCTATAGATCCTACACGGCACTCCTTTCTTGGCTTGCCCCGTAGAGTTACGCAATCAAGTATACTCAGTCCTATTCGAACACCTAGATCCTATTACTATATTTCACACTCTATCTTCAATCCCACAAGCCATTGCAATCGGTCCATTCGAGAAATCTGATCGGTTCACTCCGGTATGGGCCTCCTGCGCAGTTGCCGTCAAATTCACTGGAGAGCCCGCGGCATCATCTACACTAACAACACGTTTACCATCACCTAGCGACGCACATACCTAGACTAGAAGCCCTAAGTGGGATTCGCCGCCCATTGGCTCACATCCCTTATATCCCACTTTTCACTGCTCCGAAAAGTGATACTCGGATCTGACTGCTTGATCGCGCAGAGGGTTGCTTCAGGTAAGAAGATTGAACTGAATTGTGGAGGTATCTTGACTTTTGGAAGGCATTGATTCATGACCTGTTGATGAGTTAGCAGAATGCACAAGGGCCCTAAGTGATCATATACGTTGTTGTAGCCTTCAAAGGTGGCCGTTAATGCAAATGTCGAGCGAGCTTGTAACTGGAAGTACCCCCCTAGATGGAGTGACCTTTGAATGAAAGGCCGCTAGAGAGGGATAATACTGGATCATGAAAAAGTGGGAACATAAGCCGGCGGAGAAGGCATAGTCAATACCCCACTTCTAATAGATTCGGATATACATCAAGTCAATCTTACTTTGACTCAAAACTTAGCAAAAATGACCGCTTACTTCTCTCACTAACTCACTAACTCCCTACTCCTCAAACCTAACCTTCCCCTCACTAATATCAGGATAAACATCGAACCTCCTCTGCGTGTACAGCGGAATCCCCTTCCTCACCTCCTCAATTCGTCCCGCCACTAACTCCTTAATCACAATCCCCTCCTTCTCATCCAGCTGCCCTAGTACCTCAGCATTAGGATCCACCACCATACTGTGTCCCCACGCATTATAGTCCGCCTCCATATCCCTCGCAGGACTGCACAACCCCACGTAAACCTGATTATCCATGGCCCTAGCCCTGGCCTGTAACTCCCAATGCAACGCTCCCGTCGTCAGATTAAACGCACCCGGATACAACAAGAGGAACGCCCCCTTCCTCGCCGCAATGGTAGCAAGCTCAGGGAATCTTATATCGTAGCAAATAGCCACGGCGATCTTTCCATATCCGGGGAGATCTATGAGCGTGATTTTATTTCCAGGTGACAGGACATCAGACTCTCGAAACGTGATTTTACCCGGGATATCGATATCGAAGAGATGCACTTTCCGATGCGTAGCTAGCAGATCACCTGATGGGGAAAACGTTAGGCTGGTATTATAAAGCTTCTTCGTCTTCTCCTCCAGCTCAGGAATACTTCCTCCTATGATGTATGCGTTTGTTTCTTTCGCTAGGTTGGATAGGGCATGGAAGGTTGGTGATTGCTTCTCGCTTGGTGGGCTTGGAAGAAGGGTTTCCGCATATTGAGGGAAGTACTTTGTGCCGTATGGGGAATTGAAGCATTCAGGTAGAACAACTATCTTCGCGCCGGCTTTGGTTGCTTCAAGAACCTTTGATCGTGCGTGCTTGAGGTTGTGGGCCTTGTCGGCGGTGCAGGCGAGTTGGATGAGAGCGAGCTTGACTGACTTCTTTAGAAGCTGTGCCATCTTGAAAGGAGTCCGTAGAACTCAATTGGGCGGATGGGAAATTTCGACGATCGTATTTGAACGTTTCGTGCCTCAAGGTGGGTTAGGTAGGATGGCATGGTGGGATGGAGTGAACGATCGATATCGGAGGCAATTGCACCGATGCTGGCCGACGAACGCGTGGTCCGTGTACTCAACACCATTAATGGATGCCAAGAATCACCGCATTTAGGAGTGCTATATGACAAGCAAGGAGAAACTAAACTGCGTTCCAGAGGATGATCAAAACCATGTAAGGGGGTTAAGTAGCTACACAAGTGGATGAAGGGCTGAAAGTTGGACGACTGCCGAAGGGTTGGAGTATCTGAAGGGTGTAAGAACTATGGCTGAGAAGTTCTTAGGTAGTCTCAACGTCACAATCAAAGGCACCAAATTATTACAAATTTCGTTATATCTACCTACTATTATGGAGGCTATCATCGAGCCCATATGAAATCGCAGTATTCTGTCCCACGACGAACTATCAAATGCATTATAAGTCCATCGGTCATGAGCCACCTATAGAGGAAAGAGAAAACAAGGTATCTAGAAACGCCTCGCTCATCATAAAAATTCCGATGTCATATGCAGTAGAGCCGCAGTGCCGTCGAAACGGGTCTGAACGCCTCAGAATGTACCCTGCGCCCACTCCAATTATGCAACCAAAAAAGCCGGAACGGCGAAGTGACCATGACTCCCCAAACACTTTTCACTGTATGCCCCACGAAGCGCCAAGATAATGCCATTAAAAATTTAAGCGAAATTCAAAAGAGTGAGTTGTCCCGGGGGGATTTGAAAAGAGGGACCTCCAGGCGTTCTCCATCAAAACAATCGTATGCCGACCATCAACAGCGAGCCGTATAGAATACAATGCCTCGAAAACAGCGAGCTGTGAAGATGACAACGCTTCCAGAACAAAAGTAACCGTTGCCCAGGGAGATTTTCAGGCAAAACCGAGCGTCGCTGATCGAACAGAACCAAGCAACAACCGGCACAAACGCTATATAATATATGTTAACTCAAATCACTACAGTATGTAAAGAAATGACATACTGTACGTCCCACGAAATAGAACAATCAGCTTCGCTCACAACGCACCAGCAGCATGAGTAACGAGAATTGGAATGGTAATCGCCGCCGAAATGGTCATGGTAGAAGCGATACCTGTCCAAAATGCGACCTTCTTCACCTTGCCGGAGCATTTAGTGGTTTCACCTTTCGTCCACATCTCGATGATCGCATCGGCCACACCGAAACGATAAAGAATAAGCAACGGAGGTAGTACACAGAAGAAACCAAAGATAATCCAAGATTTGTGGAGTTGCTGGTCTATAAATGCTTGGTCAAGAGCTACCTCCGGGCAAAGCAGGTGGGGGGAATGTTCACTCGCAAGATTGTTACGGAAGCTGATCTCACTCTGCTGGGCTCGCAACGGGGACTCCGTATGGCTAGTAGATGGACGGTCTCCAATGAAGTGAGAGAAGTACGTACTATGACCGGACGAAATCGTTTGAGCATCAGGAGCAAGGATCATCTCACGGAGCTTAGTTTGCCCGGGAACAGCTGCACGACCGTGACCAATGGAACGCTTGCAAGGGCTTGTTGGAGATTTCGTAGAATGACGACGGCGACGGTCGTCACTTATTGGCTTCGTATCCGTCCCGGCGAGAGGAGATGATATGGTAGGTTGATTGTTCATAGAATGCGCGGCTGAGAACAAGGCGCAAGCTGAGGGGTTCCGCTCATGTGGGGATGAAGAGGGGACGCTTAAAGAGGATGTTCGGATCCTCGTAACGCTGCTTGTTCTGCTCGGCGAGGACGCATAAAATCCGGTCTGGCGACCAGATGGGGTGAACCCGAACAGAGCTCCTGGGCTACTCGAATCTGCAAGACTACTTCCAACTTCATGCATACCGGTGCCTTGCGGAGTGCCCGTCAGATTTCTCTTGGGGCCGAGCACGGTAAGCTTTTCGAAAGTATTTTCGCGTTGAACGCTCGGAGTGCTTGATGAAGGCTCCACTCTGTCCGAGTGAGGGAGACTGGGCTGGCTCATCTCGCTAACTTCACGACGTTCCTCATAGAGTATCTCCTCATTCGGCCCAGAGTTCAACAACTCCTGTTCGTTATCGCTCATATCGTAGAAACCCGGCCTCCATTGCGTGTAATGATACGGATTTGGAGCGTAACTGTTTCTGCTGCTGTCACGTAGCAAGGGGGCCGTGCTCGATATTGGTGGGCTTGACGTGTATGGAAGAACTGGAGACTCCTCTGGAGCGGATCGGACGCTAATTCTAGTCCGCAAATCCGGAGGCGACGAAGTGAATGGGTGGGCGTGTTGAACGAGTGGACTGGGATGACGGTAGAACGATGACTCTCGCTCCACGGGCTGCTCCACAGTGGATAATGGCCCAATCGTATAATCGCCACCCAGGACCGGCAAAGACACGTCCTCGACTAGCTCTAAGGTTGCTCTACTTCCTTCAGTGCTGCTATAGTTGGCTACACTATCCTCCATGGAGAGACGCCCGAGTCGGCTGGTTTTATCGATGGTCTCCCAATCGCCTCTGTCATCTTCCGCGTCATTGTCGTCGATATCGGTAATCGAGTCATTTCCTGTAGAGCTGACTGCGGACGTTCGTTTATTACGAGGGAGGAAATTGCCAGAATGCCGCCTAGCCCACATGGACGGGATGCCGTCCTTCTCTTTCACGGTTTCAGCTTCTCCGAAGATCTGCTCTGCCTGGTCGAGTGCCTCTTGTGGTGTCTGAGGAGAAGTCTGTCCGGCGGAGCGAGAATAAGAAGATGACGCCTCGAGATGCTTCCTTCCGTCAGGCTGTGAATAAGACGAGGAAGGTTCAAGTCCCTTCGGTGCCTCAGGCTGAGAATACGACGAAGACGGCTCAAGCGTTTTCGGAGCCGCCGTCTGAGAATGCGATGAGGACGGCTCAGGGATCGTCTGCAGGATGGCTGGCACATTTGCACCCATTGGTTGGCTTACAATCTCAGCAGCCAGTGGTTGTGATAGGTGTAGAAGTTGGCGCGTATCTTCATACGATGAACCACCGGAGAACATCTCAGATGGACCCAGCCGCTGGAAAGTTTGAGAGTCCTCCTCGTACTCGAATGCCGGTGCCAGTGGAGGCGGTGTCTGCGGTGGTGGGCCGGGGCCGCGCGTGATTGCGGGCTTTCTAGCATGGCCTGCTCGAATTGGAGATACAACAGCTGAGAAGCTGCTACGCTGGCTGCTGCTTCCAACCTGGCCACTTCCTCGTTGCAATCCGAAGTCGAGTTGGCTAAACCCAAACGCCAATGGCGGGTGTTGAGCTTGGTTTGGACCTTCAAGTATGCTAGACGCAAGTGGCGACTCTGTACCTTCTCGTCCACTGTACTGATTAATGAATCCTGATATTGTGTCTGTTTTCTGGTTCTCTTTTAGTTTCGGCGAGCGGAGGAGCTCCTGGGTCAACGGTCTGGATGAGCGACGGCTGGACACACCACTCGAATCTGCGAAACTATAGATACTCTTACGACCTATTTCACTAGGAAAATCTTCCGTAACGGGGGTTATTGGGCCAAAGGGGTTGCTCTTGCGTTTGCTCGATAAGCTCGGCGGGTATCCGGATCGCTCGAGATCTGTATTCGTATAGACTGAAGAACGGGCATAATTGGCGATATGGTCATAGTATCCACCGGTGGTAATGTCGCCCTCAGAGAGAGATATTCGAGGTTCCGCACCCCGACCAACTTCCGGAGATGGTCCCTCGGGGAGCAGGGAGGTCAGTGGGAACGAACTATACCTGTGGCCTGAGGAGTGGGGGTACCCGCTGGACGAATTCGATAGATGCGGGTCCGCTGTTCGCTTGGCCAGAGGTGAAGAGTCAACTGGAACGAAGGATGCCCTGGGAGCCGTACGATAGGTTTCGTTCAGCGGCCTAGGATAGTTCCCATCGAGATTATGAGTAACTTGCTCCAAGGGACTGGGAGGCAGTTCCTGTAGCTCCTGTTGTTCCTCCGGCTGCTTCCTCATTTTTTTAGTCAAATTGCGAGTTAGCTGCTTCAAGAAAAACCGCGAATCCGGAGGTTTTTGGATTACGAGTGGGGACACCCCCATATTCGCATCATAGCTATATTCCGGGGAAGAGTACACAGAGGACATAGGGCTCAGAGCAGCTCTACGTGGTGGTACCGGGAGATCATTGTACGATGCGCTGGCCGAGTCATCACCGCATCTCCTAATGGAATTATAGGCTTCGGACAAGTCGCCGTACAAACGTCCTTTGGGAGGCATCTAAATGCATGGTTAATTGTTTCAGAACCCATATATAAGGGGAATTCTTTTCAAACCTCGGAATCTACGAGGGGATCCTCGGATGACCTTATAGGGAAGTAATCAGGGGTATCAGTATCCCTTGTTGGAGTCTCGATATCACGAAGCAGAAGGGACTCATGCGGATTCACGACGTCAAATGAAGCACCGCGATAATGGACAACTGCTGGCGTAGCCGGTGGTGTCGCAGGAGCTGTGGTTGCGAAGCTGATATTCACTCGAGGCGCGACATTCTCATCACTCGGTGGTGAGAAGGATGGATCGACGAGTTGCGGCGGTTGTGGGAATCGTGATAGCGAGAACGTCGAGGTCGTTGGCTGTGCGTAGTTGGAAATAAGGTTATCTGTCGATGATGAGTCTGTCCGAAGTGGCGAAAGCCGCGGACGTTTCGAAGTCACAGGTGCTAGAGGAGAAGAACTATTCGCAGCTCTTCGGAATGTGTTGGTGGGCGTCGTAGCGGAGGGCGTCGTGGCAGATGGCAGCGCGGCAGATGGCAGTGGCAGCGGCGGCGACGTTGGCTTTGGCTTTCGCGATGGCAGATCACTCTGCGGTTTTGGCAACCTTTTGATCGGCTTCCAACTACCTACCTTTTTGAGAGAATTTGGTTTGACCGAGCGGAAGAAGTTCTCCGCTTCGCTCGTTGAGGGATATTTCGAGTTGGTGCCACCAGGATCCTGTGGCTCGGCCGACTGAGATCGAAACGATTGATCGTGTAGCAGTGGCTGTTGGAAGAAATGCGGTGGTGACGGAGGTAGAGGTTGTTGGGTTGTCAATTGATGCGCTGACTGCGAGAAGTGGAGGGGATGAAATGATGGATGAGAGCGGGAAATAGGGGTGTTTGATATCGACGGAACGCGCTCAACCTCGTTTAGAGCATAAGTTGCTGCCTTTCTCCGAATCGTCTTGCCAGGCGGAGTGGCGGCGTGAGAGGTTGGCGTATTCTGCTGTTTTCGATATTCGTGCAAAGAAAGAGTGTGAAGAGCAGGACGGGAGGAAGTTGAGGATGCAAGCGAGTGATGTGGGGAGTGGACAGGTGTGGCGGGATTTAACGCGTACGCGTAGTGAAGTGAAGGTTGTGAGTATTGTGAGCGCTGCGAGTGTTGTGACGGACGCGGTGAATGCGAGTATGGGATGTTGACCGCCATCTTGAAGAAGTTCGCCAAAAAGGCCCTTCACAACCGTGGAGCCAACGCGCACACTCTTGCCAGCCGATATCGAACCACTTTTTTCACAGTCCTAATACTCCTCTTCTGTCACCAATGCCTATCTCCTTTTGACGGTTTCCTCCGCAACAGCTCGGTCGGTGGCCAGGTCTAATGAGTGCATCTCGAGGTCCTCGCCATGAGTGGGAGTATGTTGACCGTGAGAAGTCAATATCTACAGAATACGAAACACAGGCAATTAGCCGTTTAAGAATTTATCCTAGATGTGTTAATGGATATCAATTCGCATTGGGAGGGAGCACCAACCTTTATGATGGTGTTTTCCAGTTGATCAGTCCTTCAACCACCTTCCCATTTTCTCTTCTCGAATCCACCAAACAGGACTACGATTGTATATGTGAACGCTTTCTCAAATATGAAGCGAGCGACGATGCGAGAGTGGTGTTTGCGAGTCGGTATACTGGCTCAACGGACACGGCAAGACTCGAAATAATTTGACGAGATCGGGAGAGTTCTGCAGAGCAGAGCAGGAGATGTGACGATGAAGATTAGGATTAAAAAGGGAATACGTTATCAAAAGAGGATGGCACGCGAGATCAGACCAGAATCCTCGACTCGAATCGAAAATGAGAAATCACCACGCACAACACAACGGCAGTCTCGCAGCAGACGAAGGAAGGAGGAGGACTCGGTTCGTACCTACACACGAAGAAAGAGAAGTATTACGATTAAAAGCGGTGCCAAACCGGATCCAACTACCACGGCATAATCTCAGCAGTCCACAAAGTCCACCCCATTCCACGTTTCTCGCCATGTCCTCCCGGGGGCGTATGGCCGCTCGTCGAAGAAGGAGAGAGGTTGCATCATGTGTGGATGAGGATTCAAGAACGCTCCCTGCCAGCGCCCGAGCGCGAGGACCAATCAGGCCGCGCACACGCCAAATCGTCCTCAACCCCACCGCACACAAAGGCCATACCAGCTGGCAGGTTGCTGATGCTGTGTGGACGCGCAGGAGAGACGCCTTAGCCACTGATCGCCCAGTCACCGCGCGTCGATGCCGGAGTCTAATGCCCGTCATCTTGTTTCAATACTTGGTGGTTTTCTCCTTCCGCCAATGCGCTGCTGCAGGAGCCTTGCCTCACGCCTCCACACCGGCATCCTCGCTCTTGCTGAGATTTGGCAGCGGGAAGTCTCACTTCAGCTGCCGGTCAACAGACTTCGAGAATCCGTTCTTTGCCGGGCTAGTATTGCGGCTCTTCGGATATTTAACCTGATGGGAAGGAGGGAAAAGGAGAGCAGGCTGCAGTTCGTGTGAAAAGGTTACGCTAGCTCGCAGATTTGCCTCGAGGATGTACCTTCGATACCGCTGCGTCGGAGCTGGGCGATGGAAGCGATGCTCACATCACATGGGTGGATGCTGATGAGGTGTGATATCACATGTGTGTAGACTCGACTTCGCAGCTTGTGCTAACGCGAGCACAGTACTACTGTCTTCACGATCCATCTACCTGTCCACCACAAACCATGTTCACTAACAAACCTGTTTCTGCCATCTCACAGCTTACAGCCTCGCCAATAGGCCACCATCCGTACCTGCAGGACACTGCAGCAGCCTAAAAGGGCTTGGCGAATCGAGGCTGTGACGCAAGCAAACATATATCGAGTAACACAGCGGGTACAAGCTCTCACTTCACAGAAATCCTCACGCTATGAGAAGATCCTGGATCTACAGGGAGGATACGCCGTCTCCATCAGGACCTGCTAAAACATCTATCATGAACCGCGCGTGTAGAAACTTTCATAGAGATGTCAAGGACTAGGGCTGCGTGCATTATGATATCATTCATCACAGCTTGTCTGAACTTCCCGGCGAGAGCCTCTCCTAAAGGTAATCAAGCATCAATATAAAGATAGATGAAGATATAACTCTAGGGCTACGAATGCGAATGTATGACAGATCCAAGTAGGATTACTGCCTAAGCTGAAACGTAGGAGAACTAAGACACCATGCCTTTGTCAGACAACCTCTTCCTAAGCATATGGAAATATTATCTCCGCCAGGGTACGCAGCTAGCCTCATAGAGTTTCACAAAAGAGCCCAATTAATCACTTCTTGCTTAGTGGAAACGAATCAATCCTTCGTCTGAAAGTTCGTCCGAAAGCTGCACGGATTGATCGGACTCAAGTCTCAATAGACTGAGGCCACCATGGTGAGCAGCAAAAAGATGGTGTACCAAAATATACACTTCGGACATCACTTTACACCCGGTCCTCCATCTCCAGCTGAGCCCGCAATCCCTCTGCCTAGATACCTAGATTTGGACCCACAAGGCATCCTGTAGTTGTCACTACAAGCAGCGTAAAGCCCGAGCGGAAGCGTTAGAGGTAGTGTATTTTGTAGTAGCCTGTCCAAGCGGTCGACGTTTTCTCTTCTGCACAGTTGCCAACCCGTTGGGGACGGCAGGAGGCGATGTCCGGCAAGCAAGGGATTCGAAGCACAGCATGATTCGCTAGCCAAGGCCATCGGGTAACGGCATGGGGTGAACAGTCGTTCGCATCGGGCGGCTAGATGCACTCTCGCTAGGAGAGTATTGACCCAAGGGCAATGGGAAAGACGCACTAGAGAAATCGTTAATCTGTATCGTTTAAATGAGTGAATGCCCCGGGCACATCTATTCACCTCAGTGTTACCCCATGGCCTCAATCGTCATCCTGTGCAGGCACTTAAAAATAGAGCCGCATGACCATCTGTCTGCATCAAGTTCCTCTCCCCAAAGATCAAGTATTCCTCGAACCTCAAATGTAAACTGGACTAGCCTGCCCTGCCTTCATAATCCTTTGCTGAATCCAGAACTCATTCCACTTCTGCATACCCAGTAGTTTCTTAAATTTGTCAATATTCAACCCTTTGAGAAGCTCCAGGGCTTTGTAGCTGACCAAACAACTCAGTATCTTCTAACGTGAAAGCATTTGGAGCTGCATAATGGGCACACGTAAGATCATTTTGCCATCTGTAATACGAAATATTGCAGATGCGGATGTAGCGATGGCAACGTTCATAGGAACTTTTTCCGTGCATTCATCTCATTCCGTGCTCATCGTCTCGCGAGCTATCTCCTGAAGCGCCTGTTGAGCGCTATACTCCCTGAGTTCCGAAGGAGGTCTAGTGCGACGAATAGAGCGATGCCGAACCTGTTCTTGGCTACCGATGGGAGACCCAGAATATCGGCGCGAGGATGGGATGGGAAATGAGGGCTAGAATGCTCAAGCATGACACGAACGTTCAATGTTTCTGGAGCCCAGCTGTGTCGATTCATGGAATAGTCTTGGCGTGTTGGCTATCTTAAGGCTGATTGAAACCTAGAATCATGCCTTGTTCGAGTTACACAGCCACTTCTACAGTCGAGACAGGCCGCCATTTGGTCATGTGAGGAATGGAACTGTTCCCTAGGCTGCCCACCTGTTAGAAGCCGGCGGCTCCAGATCCGTATTTCGTGCGGGCAAAGTGAATGGTGGACCGGGTTCGTTGATGTGTGATTGTTTTATCCAGAGATTCCTTATCAGCGCCCGCTGTTATCATAGAGCTAGTCCCTATTCGGCGCCACAGCGGAACTTGACCACACTTCCATTCCTCTGATTTTGCAGGATTGGCATTGTTCTGCGACGTGAAGCTGAAGTCTGCATCCCGAGAGAAACACCAACTGATACAGCACTGATTGTTCAACATGCAGTTGTGCCCTAAAGAGGTGTGCTCGTTCTGCTGTGCCCCTGTCCCACTACACAAGCCACTCTAGGTCTCCCCCGCTAACCGCGTTCCGACAGCTCGACAAGCTCGTCATCTCACAGCTTGGCTTGCTTGCGCAACGACGACTTGCGAGAGGGGTGAAACTGAATCATAGTGAAGCGACCGTGAGCCTCATATGTTCCAATTGGAACCTTATACTGATGATTCAAAGGCCTTGATTGCGAACAACCTCCACGAAGTACACTCCCCAAAAACACTCCTACCGCGAAAACTCCAATATCCTAAGATAATTACAGCTTGTTCGAGATGGGAACCACACAGTCGCCGACCTCATGGCCATTGGCAAAACCATGCTTGGTCGGCGTCATGTCCTGCCCTCTGTCGTGTCTTCCCTTGACGAACTCATGATCGAAGCGACTTTCCCAAGTGGCGGCTATCTTGTCACAGTCCATCACCCCATCTGCAGCGACGACGGCGATCTCGAGAGGGCTCTGTACGGCTCTTTCCTCCCTGTTCCCCCGAATGATATGTTTCCCCTCCCAGAAGCTAGCGTCTACGAGAGCACGAAACAACCTGGGGCTGTCGTCGCAGTCAAAGGAAATACAGGCACAATCAATCTGAATGAAGGTAGGAAGAGGATCAGGTTGAAGGTCACTAGCAAAGGGGACAGGCCGATACAAGTAGGCAGTATTCATGAATGTGCTTGCATATCAGAATGCTGACATGGAACACCTTGGCATAGGTCGGCTCCCACTACCATTTCATTGAAACAAATCCCCAACTTCAGTTCGACCGCGTCCGCGCTCATGGATATCGCCTGGACATTCCCGCAGGTACATCAGTCCGTTTCGAGCCCGGAGACACCAAAACAGTTACATTGGTACAAATATCTGGAAATAAGGTCATCAAAGGAGGGAATAATCTGGCTTCTGGCTTCATCGAGGATATTACAATTGCCGAAAGCATAGTAGAGAAACTTAAAGCAGGAGGATTCTTGCATGAGCCGGAATCTATCGGTGATGCTGCGCACATCGATATCTGTACTATGGAAAGGCAGGCATATATCAGCATGTTTGGCCCAACGACTGGTGATTTGGTGAGACTAGGTGCTACCGACCTATGGATTGAAGTTGAGAAAGACTTCACGAAATATGGGGATGAGTGCTCTTTTGGTGGAGGTAAGACGTTAAGAGAAGGCATGGGTCAAGCAGGTGGCCGATCTGACAAGGAGAGCTTGGATACTGTGATCACGAATGCGCTGGTTATTGACTGGACGGGAATCTACAAGGCTGATATTGGAATAAAAGATGGGATTATAGTCGGAATTGGGAAAGCCGGAAATCCAGACGTTATGGAGGGAGTAGACCCCAACCTTGTCATTGGATCTTGCACGGATGTGATTGCTGGAGAGAAGAGTATCGTGACTGCAGGTGGATTTGATACCCATATTCATTTCATTTGCCCTCAACAAGCATATGAGGCGATTGCTTCCGGCATCACGACGATACTAGGTGGCGGAACAGGACCAAGGTTTGTCAAATATCTTATTCTCAGTATTGGTATGCAGTAAAGGAGCTTTCAACTTACCATTATACAGTACTGGTACAAACGCCACGACCTGCACACCCGGCAAAACACACATCCGCCAAATGCTCCAAGCCTGCGATGAGCTCCCGCTAAACGTCGGCGTCACAGGCAAAGGCAACGACGCAGATCTACGACCGCTCCAACAACAGGCCGAAGCCGGCGCCTGCGGTCTAAAGCTGCACGAAGACTGGGGCAGCACGCCCGCCGCTATTGACGCTTGTCTGACTGTCTGCGAAGAATACGACATCCAGACCCTCATCCACACTGACACGCTCAACGAATCAGGCTTCGTCGAGCAGACCATAAAAGCCTTTAAGAACCGTACCATCCACACCTATCACACCGAAGGCGCTGGAGGCGGTCACGCCCCAGATATCATTAGCGTCGTTGAACATGATAATGTACTCCCTTCATCCACTAACCCGACCCGTCCGTACACGCGGAATACGCTGGATGAGCATCTGGATATGCTAATGGTATGCCACCATCTCTCGCGCAACATCCCTGAAGATGTGGCCTTCGCGGAGAGTCGCATTCGTGCCGAGACTATTGCTGCGGAAGATGTGCTGCATGATCTCGGTGCTATTTCGATGATGAGTTCGGATTCGCAGGCGATGGGGAGGTGTGGGGAGGTTATTCTGAGGACGTGGAATACGGCGCATAAGAATAAAGTTCAGCGGGGTACGTTGAAGGAGGATGAGGGTACGGGTGCGGATAATTTTAGAGTGAAGAGGTATATCAGCAAGTATACCATTAACCCAGCGATTGCGCAAGGTATGGGGCATCTTGTGGGCAGTGTTGAGGTGGGTAAGTTGGCGGATTTGGTGGTTTGGAAACCGGCGAATTTTGGGGTGAAGCCGAAACTAGTCATCAAGAGTGGTTTCATATCCTACGCTCAAATGGTTTGTCTCCCTTTCACTGCTCCCCCATCCTCTAAATTTTAATATCTAACTCACGCAGGGCGACCCCAACGCCTCGATCCCAACCGTCGAACCAGTAATTATGCGTCCCATGTTCGCTCCTTTAGTCCCTTCATCCGGCATCACCTTCGTCTCCCAGGCCTCTATCTCCTCAGGCGTCGTCAAATCTTATGGTTTGAGGAAGCGCGTGGAGCCAGTGAAGAATTGCAGGAATGTTGGGAAAAAGGATATGAAGTTCAACGATACTCAGCCGAAGATGAAGGTGGATCCCGAACGGTATACGGTCGAGGCGGATGGGATGAAGTGTGAGGCGGAACCGGCGGAGGTTTTGCCGTTGACGCAGGGGTATTTTATTTATTAAGAGGGGGGAAGGAAATTGTGTAAAAGGGTGAAAGGGGATTGGATATTTGGTGGAATGGGGGTCGAATGTCAAATTGGGAAGTAGGGAAATTTTAGGGGAGTGTACATCTATCTGCTTCAATATCAGACAACCTGTTTTTTGTGGATGGGTTCGAAAATTGTGGAACATGAGGAAGTTATTTAGGATCCGATAACTCTGCTTCTCGGATGGTGGTGTCATCAACTTGTTGGAATATACCCTTTGTCGTTCTCTAGCCAAAGCATGTTGGATCAGGGTCATAGTACCTACGTAGTGGTAGGGTGGTGATGGTGAAGTATGATAAGGCACATAGTCAGAGGGCTGAAGGAGGGGAAGAGGCGATGGAGCCATGTCGTCTAGCTTACTTTTCTTCCCTTGTGTTTACATCTACCAGACAAGGGGGCTAGAAGGAAGGGCATAGCACAACATAGTTCGGATTCCTATTGGAGTGCTATATATCCTTGAATGTGGCTCTGTATGTCCCTCATGGACATGACGGGAATCGTAGAAAAGTCGAAGTATCCGTGACAGAGGGAATGAAAGCATCTCAGTTGAGGATCTCGCAGCGCTAGGAGCCAGAGCACCAATAGAACTGGCTATAGCTGATCTAGCAATTTGAATATGCGATGAAGAGAGGAGAGGGAGGTGTTGTGGGAGGGTTAAAGTGTGAAGCACCGTTCCAGCTCCGGCGGGCTACCACAAACTGTATCACCTCCAATACCCTTCCTTTAACTCTAGGGTGCCTGTAGTTATGGCTACAGGAAGCTTTATAAGACTAGATCTAGGTGTCCAGATAAGGGGGTTTTTGGATTCAGCTAAAAGTCCAGTATCAGGTGCATATTGACGTACAAGTTGTATTCCTGCGTGTCTCGCTGGAACTGTGAGTATGCAGTAGAAGCGGAGGAGCTCAAGTTGATATTCCCTAAAATAAACACGGTCAGAGTCTCGGAGTGACGGGGAAGGCAAAATATGGTGAATGATTATGCTGAGGAAAGGAGATGAGCCTGCTGATGGAAGGAGGTAGATGGAACGTTGGAGCGAACAGCATCCTGTGCGTAAATACCCAGATCCTAATCCAGGAGAGAAAACGGGCCAGCAGTCCGGAGAGTAGGGAAGTCATCGTATAGCTCCTTTCAAGGACGACATAACATTTTGAGGAGCTGTGTATGGGTGCTCTGAATAAACCGCTGGTCTCTTCAACGTCCTCAGTTGCAGTCCTAAGATTCACAGAACCGACTTCTACTTTAGAGGGGGGATGGAAGTCTAGAGTTTGGAACTGGAATTGGAATCAGAATAGCTCTATTGTCTTCCTGGATGCTACTCTATGGGCAGGATGGTGGCAACATCTCTGTGACAAGGCATAGATACGGTATGTGAACCTTACTCCTACGGCTTCTCCATAATCTACATAGGACGTTTAAGCCTCCAAACTTTATCCTATATTTGTGTGCTTGAATCAGCAACGGGGAAATGGAAGTAGTATATAGGGCTGAGCTACTGAAACGAGGAACAAGAATCGTAAAACATCAGATGAGTGAGAGGTTGGAACATGAAGAAAGTGCTGCCTCGGTGTACGAAAAACAGCGACAAGCCCAGGTAGAGGCCCTTCACGCTGCTCATCAGGCGCGAGGGGACGCCAGTTTTGGGGAATGGCCCCGAGAAAAGGCAGCTTCAGAGCCTATGGCTCGTGGCACCTAATCCGGGCTTGAAACGCGTCTTGTGCCAGTCCCTCGGCCCGTTTGGGGGAGCTGGCATGCAGCTCGTGTTGCCGCTCTTACGGGGACCCTCCCGCACAATTTACGAGAACGCGGGTTACATCACCATGGCTTTTTAATAGACGTGCGCGTATGTCCTGTCAATGTTGCGAAAGGTTGTAGATGCTGTTCTCGCATGTTCATGTTAGACGGTCACTCACCCAAGACTAGAAGGCTCTTATCGCTCCTCTCTTCGCCTCTGTCACACGTCTAAATCGCGCGCAAGTAGCAACAAGATAGAAAATAGACAATAAATCTAGCAATGAGTCCAAAAACATCATCAGAGATGCCCTGGAAGCAACCCCCCTTGGGCGCACATCACAGTGTGAAAGGCCAATGGTGGGCAAGGGGAGGGGAATGTAATTTGCAAAAGCAGCCACGCACGCCAAATGGGGGGCTGGTCGGTTTGGGGCCTCGGCGCGTCTTTGGCTCTCTTAACTAGCGAGTGCAGCCCACCCATCGCCAGGCCGCCGCCAAAATCCCTTCACTCTTTCCGGGGGCTCTCCAGGCGCTCTCGCCCGCCAGACCCGCCAACTCATTGCATCTAACACCCCCTCCTGACAGCCTGCTCCATCACCAACCTCGAGTGGAGCAACTCAAGTCAACATGGCGAAACAAAAGAAGGAGGATACTGGCGAGCTCCAGGTCTCCATCGAGCAGTTCACGCGCACGCGAGATTCGGTATGTGCTATCTGTTGTTCTTCCTATCTCGACGCGACTTCATCGCCTTCATCACGATGCGCTTGGACTCGACGTCAAGTCTACGTCGTCAACGTCATCTTGCAACCCTCTCATAGCTTGCTTTTGTGCCCCGATGTCTTTGATCGCCACCATTATGCGATCCAGTTTATGGGACATGCCTACGCGTAACTCATCCATAGCAATACGCGCATCCCATTGTTGTTTATCAGATACCTGATACTTACAAGCCCGACCAGGTCATCGTCTCCCTTACGAACCTGCAGAATGGCCTTACGCACGTACAGAATGGCATCAATCAGCTTCTTAGTGCGTACATGCAACACACCGCGTCCATTCTGGCGGGTGAATCTGGTCCATTCGAAAGCCTGCAGATCGGGCAAATGAATCTGAATGCAGCAGCCGAAGGCGGTGCTACTACAAGCGCGACTGGTGGCATTACTGGTGGTGGTGCTGCTACTGCTACTGCTACGGAGGGAAACAAACGTAAGCGTAAGAAGGAAAAGAAGGAGCGCGATCCCAATGCGCCGAAGAGGCCATTGACTGCCGCGTTCTTGTACGCGCAGGCTGCGAGACCAATTGTGAGGAAGGATCTCGAGGCTCAGCTCCCGCCAGATGGCAAGTTGGAGCCCAATGCCGTCAACCTGGAAGTCACGAAGAGATGGAACGAGATGCCAGAGGAGGACAAAGAGGTTAGTATCTCGCAACCCTCACTTACTCTGACTTCCTGTCTCCTTGAGTGTCATGACTGATGCGCGTTGCAGAAATGGAAGGCATCCTACCGCGACTCAATGGAGAAGTTCAAAGAAGAAATGAAAGAATACCTGGCCAACAACGGCGCTAACGCCGCAGAGCTCCACGAAGATGAAGAGCCATCCGATGAAGCTGAAGTTGGCGCCCTCGACTCCGACGCGTCTTCCGAGGATGAGGACGAGGCTACTGCAGCCGTGGTGCCCACTCCCATTGCCAAAGCACCCTCTCCTGCCAACAACGCGAAGACCCCGAGGCCAAGCAAGAGGCAAAAGACGGGTACCAGTGCTCCCCACACCAACGGCACTCACGCCCCCGTCCCTATTGCCCCAGCCACCCTCGCACCATCTCCAGTCCCCGTCCCAATCCCTTCCAGCTCTCGTCAACCAACACAGATCCTTCCCCCGGGCTCCAACGTCGAAGTCCCTAACCCGGCGCCTGTTACATCGAAAAAAGACAAAAGCAAGAAAGACAAGAAGACTGCTGCTCCGGCCATTGCCCCAGCTCCCGGACCAAAGGAACCAAGCCCGGAGGATCCTAAGAAGAAGTCCAAGAGCAGGAGCACTCGCAATGCAGAGGCTGAAGCTGCTGAGACGCCGGCTGAGCCCAAGGAGACGAAGAGCAAGAAGCGCGATCGAAGCAAGAGGAAGAGTGAAGGCGCGGCTGCCTAGTTATGCCTCGTGGTCTAGCTGTACCAGACATTAACATGTTTATGCTCTGCTGTGGGAGATGAGTTTCACACCATTCCTGCCGAAAGTGCGAAACGATGGCGAAAGTATCCCTAGCCGGAGTTGCATGTCTGCTTTGTCTCTCTCGATCCATGTCTTAATTGTTTTGACTTCACGGTCGTCTCTCCTCCCGGTCTGCGGTATTTTTGTCACGATGGATTGCTTCATCGACTTCGTTCGAGGAAGCTGGAGTTACGGTTTGCTATACCTTCATGCTTATCTGTTCGAATCGTCCAGATGGCGAGATATTGGGTTCCAGATGATGGCATCCTAGCTCTTTACGGCCGAGGCGGATTTTTCTCTTCACCCTTTCAATACGCCTTCTACAGTACCAAAGTACCCCATGTGTAGATTAGCAGCCTGTACCCTACATCCGGCGCTGAGGTTCAAAAGGGGATGGTAATACTGACAGATAGGCGTTAGGGATAAGGTTCGGCAGAAAGAAAACTTGAAATCTCAATGGATGGATCCTACACATTTGTGATGGTGAATCCAAGCATATAGAGCAGGGACACTGAGAAGTACATCTCTACTCACGGCCATGCCTAGATCCTGTACATACCATGATGTTGCCAATAGGATGCTGTGTAGAGCTAGAAATATGTCGGTTTGTCAGAGGGATCTAGCATTCGGGACGAGTTACTGAAATGAAAGGACGGTCATAACACAACGCTCCCTTTTGTGTGTACGCATTCAAAATGCGGCACTCACGACACCCGTGCCCACCTCACAGGGCAAGGAAAAGCAGCACGCTAAGAACTACATCTCTGGCAGAATGCTGCTCAGAAGCTGTACCCAGCGTGATGCATGGTTAGAGAAGGGGACTTTGACTTCGAGGGGTTGGTGTACAGGATAGCCCAAGGCATCATGCTCCAGGGCTACTTCATGATGTACCGCTTGTTTTGCCCAAAGAAGTGGGATTGATATGTTGTGTACGCAATCTAAGTCGATCCCAAAAAGTTTTTAAATTATCGAGAAATTTTGTGCATGGCATTGTCGAGACCATTGACCTCATCTAGGAGCCGCGTATACTCCCCATGTAGGCCAGAGATCTGGATGTGAGAAAGTAAACCCGAGAAAACGCCGAAAAAGAGAAGCAGGTCATGAGGGTACATCAGCCCAAACCAGACGCCAAACCATTAACAAGAAAATCTTCATCACCACCTACCGAAGCCAATTCTGCCTCCTCTATCACCTTACCTAAACATCGCCTTTGGAAACATCCATGGCATCCTCAAACTGCTCATCTCCACTAGCCTCAACCCCATCCTCACTATCAGCATCGGCCATCTCCAACATCCGCTGCACCGCCTGCAACCGCTGCATCTTGATGCTATTCAAGTACGCCCACGTCAAGCGTGCGCAAGCTTCCTTCGCGTTCTTCTTGCCATACACATGACGTACCTCACCATGGGGACCCGAGCCCGAACCGTTCAGCTCCTTGAAGAAGCACTTCACCGTGTAGAAGTTCGGGGCTTGTATGTCGGCGGACTCGAAAACGTATTGTGGGGCCGGGTAGTGGAGTTCGCGGGCTACCTCTGCGACTAGGGATGCGTAGCTAGCTTCGACAGCTGAAGTGGTGTTGGGGCCAGAAGCTTTCTTCTTGGGCTTGGATGACGGAGGTGGTTGAACAGCCTTCTTTTTCTTGATAGAGCCGGTAGCCTCATCGATATCCTTGGGCCAGAGATTGATGGACTTGTAGTAGTCGATTCCTTCCTTTGCGGCGTTCTGGCGCGCGACTTTCTTGCCCGGGAAGTAGCTGGACATGCCGCCGAAGATACGTGAGAGGCCGGGGAGACGCATTTCGCAGCTCCAGGATGCGCCGAGGGAGAACATGGTGTAATTGGGCTGGTCGGCGTTGTTGGACCGTTGAAATTCTGTTGCGTAGTTAGTATATTAAAGAAGTAGCTATAAAGTACAGATATCAGGGGTACAGGGCAACAGAGTAGGGAATGCCTTCTCCTATCCTCATTGACCCAAAAACAGAAGCGTAAAGAGATTCCGTTAATATACCAAGAAGCAATCCAACATAGTTCCGACCCGGTTCCTTAGGCTCCTCTTCCTCCTTCTCGGGCTGCAAAGTCTCCGAAGCGGCCTTCTGCTTTCCCTTCCCTTTCTTCGAGATCTTACCCTCCGCCTCAAGTTGACTCAAGATCTCCAATCCCCTTCCCACAACCGCATCCCTAGCGTCCTTCTTACTGGGATACGGTCCGCTATCATCTATCGTCTGTTCCAGTTCGCCCTCAAGGAACTTCATCTGCACATCCCATCCGTTAAGTCCATCTCCTTCGTGTCTCAAGACCGGGTTTGGCAGCCCAAAAGCTGCGAGTTTCTCGTAGAAAGCAATGACCTTTGTCGAGTTGCGAGTCGATACAGCCTTTGGGCGCAACGGGGTATTTGGGCTATCGACTGGCAACTCTGCATATTCCTCAATTGTATAAATACTCTTCAACGCATCTGACATTGTGTTCGAGGAAGCCTGCTCGCTCCTGTGGGCAGAGATATTTGTGGTAGGGACAGCAGTGGCGTTCTTGACTTCCATCCTAGCGTTGAGGTTCAGAGTTGGCATGGATGGAGGTGAATAGGGACTAGGACGAGAAAACAGTCCATCAGACTCGTCACCGCTGTCGGTGTCTTCTCCAGCCTTGTGCTTGAGGGCTGAGAGGTCAGTGGTGAGGAACGTCAAGTCCGAGTTCAACGACAGAGGCGTTGAATTGACAGGAACTCGTGGATTAGAACTAGATGGGGGAGAGATAGCTTCTTGCTCGTCGTTATTGTCGCCTTGCGGTTGTGGAACGATTAAGTATTTCAACAAGTCGGCCATCGTGGTTGATCTGCAGCTAACCATGCATTTGCAACGCGTTTGTGGCAGGTGCTTAGTAGCTGTAGAATTGTTAAAGCCTTGACCAAATCAATGTTTATGATAACGAACGAGCCAAGTTTCATGGTTAGTGCAGGAGAGAGACCGAGGGCACTGGGTTGCGGTGAAAAGCATGCATTTGATGGTGTCTGTCTCATGTGACTGACGTAGTTTGAGGTCCGTGCAGCAAGGGACGGCTTGCTTGCCGGGTAAGTTTGCGGTCTGGGGTAGGGCGGTTGAGGGAAGGTTTTCACATCATTGCCAGCAACGTTCATGGCTTGTTGATGCAACTGCGCCTTATTACCTTAAGCACGTCGCCGGGGCTTCCACCATGTGCTCGGCTCACAATTCCCTTCGAATATGGCGCTGATGGCTAAGACAGTTCAAACCAAAGGGAGATGTAAATGGGAAATGCCTCCCTTATTAAATATCATCTAGATTATTAGATTAAGACAGGTCGTGAAGCGTCCAGATTATCCTTTCCCTCCTCGCGGCGATAGCATCATCAGACCATTACCATTACCCAATATCATCCCCCAATTAACCTAATAACCCCCCTAAGTTATTCCTCCTTTTCCCGCAGATCTCTCTCGATCAAACTTAGAATCCCGTGCTCATGGCTTTGAGGCAGTAGCTCGTCGTTCGTTCCCACACCAGCCCCTACACCTGTATCCTCAGGAAACCCGCTCTGGAGCTTCCACAATTCATGCCCAACCTCGCCATGTATAACGCCATGTCCAGCGATGTCCTCGCCATGGGTGGTATGATCCTGCAACCCACTGTGCTGCTCAACCAATCCATCGAGCCGCCTAATCAGGTCTTGGTAAGGCCAGGGTCTGGTAGGATAGCAACCTGCCATGGAAACTCCCAGACCAAAGTCGCCAAAATGGCTGTCAGTCTGCGTACGGTCAAGACCAGCGATCGGATTAAGAGGGTTTAGCGAAGGAAGATGTACGCTGGCGTCATCATCGTACACTCCTAGGTTGATTGCTCGCTCGAGGCAGAGGTTAATGTGGCCGCCCGCGAAATCAATCTCATTCGCATCATGAAAGTCATGTGACTGAGAAATAGTGGTGTCCTGTGAATGTCCGATGCTCGGCAGGGACTGCGTTTGCGAGTAATTAGTTGTTATGCTAGGTGCGGTCACCGATTGGGGATTGGAGAAGTCGTTGAGACCTTCGAGGGTAATTGTGGATAGACTCTTAAGGTCTAGTTGTTCGGGATGGTGCGGAAACGACTGCTGGGGAAAGTCCAAATGAAGAGAGGGATATATCGTAGTGGGTGGAGCCGAAGTAGTAATGTTGATGAGTGACTTCATATTCTTTCTGTCCATCTCTTCTGCTTTGATCCAATGGTGCTGCCCTGGTGGAGCGAATTTAACAACACGCCAAGTCGTCTTACCGGGTTCATGAGCCCCCTTTGTTTGACTGAAGCGCCACAGTATCGTGAACAAACACTGTCTCTCGTCCGAGCCTCTCGCAATCCCATAAATATCTTGCTTGGCCGTCAGGTATTGTAGAGAACGGCGAACGTTTGCATCAATTTTGATCCTTCGAGACTGTTCATCGAGCATCCGAGCGTCCCTAAACACTCCGCCTAGTTCATTCATTCTATGTACCCAAAAAAGGCTCCCAAAGGGTATGAGGGCTCGGCTTGTACCTAGAATTTTGCATTCGCTGCACAACTGCTTTTGAGTCTTTCCTTCATTGCGATGAACAACAAGCTCCCCACTATCGTAAAATCGTGTTCGAGATTCTAATCTTTCATAGAATGTGAGGTCAATTTGGCTCGTCATATCGAAGTTGACTGATAATGAAGCATCTTTGGGTGGTAGCTCCGTCATGATTTTGATTGACGCATCACACACAATAACTTGACGGTCCTTCCAGTGTGTGGGCTTGTGGAATGCCAGCTCCGGATACTGCTTGTTCCAGAGAGTAATGTCCTTGACTTTAAGGTCTTCGAGCCGTGGAAAATTGCCTAGTCGGGTGAAGAAATGGACTACATTCTTATCCTTATCTTCAACGTACATCGCAAAGTCAGCCATAGCAAAGGCACTTTGAACACCCAAACCAGAGTTTGAATGTGAATTGGGGAGCACCTGAGTAGAAGGCAGAGGCCTGTAGCTTTGCCACGCATTATGACTAGTTTGTGAGGCGGAGTTGTACTTCGATCTTTGTCCAGACGGTTGGTGAAGCCCATGGCGGCCTCGTAGATGGCTAGCATGAGTGCTTCCATGGCGATGCTTCCTTCCACCCATATCTACCGTTGACATGTAAACCAGTACTGACCTGTTAGTAGCAAATTCATGCCGACTGAGAAGCAACGCTCACCTTGTGGCTGATCTGAGAGAATGTTTTTGAGGACCTGGATGTGACTTGATACCTGCTTTCGTGTACGCGGTGTACTGGTGTCCTTTTCGATCGAATCAGCCACCAACTCGTTTCGGCCTCGGAGGCGTCCATCGAGCATGTGTTTTCGACGACCCATAGGTGGCCACCTAACTAGACCTATTCCAGTAAGCCTTTTGTTACATCCAGGTCAAAGAGATATTGACTTCGATCATACCTTTGAAAAAAGCATACTCTAGATGATCTGGCCATTTCTGCTCCCTCTCTTTGGCATTCCGTGGTTGTCGATCTCGATACTTCTGGTACTTCTCAGATCGTTGGAGCAATCTCCACAGTTTTACCGTTTCGCGATTGATCTGCTCCTCTGACTTCTCGCCATCGAGTTGAGAGGCAATGTTGCCAGTAAAGTAGCTTCCTTCCAATCCATGTGAACATAGGTTCTCTATTGGAGATGATGGTGTCCGTTTCCATGACATAGAGCCATCTGTGCTAATGTACTCATGCCTCCTATTGCCAGAGCGCTCCTGTAGAACTCGACTTCGGACGGCCGAATCTGGGAGAGCGTCCTCCACTAACGTTGGAGCGTTCGACGGCAGCACGCATGAACGATGTTGTAGTTCCATTGAACGTGGGAATATCAAAGGTTGAAAGAATGAAAGTCTAAGAATGTCTGAGAGAAAGAACGTAGAGAGTTGAGCAAAAGAATGACTAGCGGAAAGGAAGAGAATGTGGATGGCAGGCAAGAAATGTAGGAGAGAATCAAGTCATGATATAGCGAGTCTAGGCAAGCAGTCAGGACAAGATTTGCCTCTCGAGGGCACAGCAAGCTACCATTGAGACGGAGCAGTCAATTTGGTGACATAATGTTGAGTTGAGATTAGGCTATAACAGTACAAGAGTCAAACTGTTCCCAGGACAACTTTCGCTTCCCTTCAATGTAATTACCTCTCACCATTCTGATATTCAACGGAATGTCAATATTGCTGTATCCGTCACAGTTAGCAAAAGGAGTAAGGGCATAGATAACTGCCGACCATTCAACGATCATCTGATTGGAGAGAAGCATCTCACGTTCTCTGCGCGAGGGAGGTGGGGCACGGGAATGCTCTGGAGTTGAAGAATGTCAGCGAATGTAAATAACTAATACGTGGCAAGCGCCTTGATTTCTTCGTAGATGGGCGTGTAATATCGACGAATGTCTTTCGCGTCTTAAGACTTTGGGAGCAAGGCAACAAACGCGCGGTGGTTGGCGTGGGCTTGATTCAGACCAATGTAGGCAATGAAATCTCCTGTTGCGGATAGCGGAAATTTATGAGACCATGCCAAGGGGTGTGACGACTATGTCTTCAGTACATAGGCGAAGGGCGAGCCAAGGGTAGCCTTGCGTCATTATAAGAAAAGCAAGGGGACAACCAAGGGACGTCTGATGGTGTCGCGCCGCAAATTATGCCAGAACACGCTTCTTACTTTAAGTTTCGCCTAGATCATCGTTGCCTACGACGTTAAATTTCTTTCGGCCGCCTCCAGTGAGGCGTTGGAGTGCAACTTTATTAGCCTGTGCGCCAACCTTCTCTTGCATCTTCTCGAGCTCCTTCTCTGGATCAGAAGATTCAGCCTCGGCGAATGCCAGAACGAGACGTCGGCCCAGCAAGTGAGTGTTGCGAAGGGCTTCCATGGCATTTCCTGCCTCTCGTTTCGTGGTGAATTCAGCGAAACCAAAGCCACGAGACGAAGAATCGAATTTCTTCGGTACCCTGACAGACCGTAGCTGTCCGTACGGCGCGAACAAAGCTCGGACATCCTTTTTCTGTTCCTACATTAGCGGAATAAAACGTGGAAGGATTTTGAAAGCCTTACAGAAGCCTCGAAGGGTAGATTCTTGATAATGATTTTTGTTCCAGCAGCCTTCTTTGCAGCATTTTCTTTTCGACGTTCTTCTGCTGCATCGGCACCCTTGTGGGAGGCTCTGATCTCTAGTTTATGTCCATCAAGATTGTAGCCATCCATAGCCCGCAATGCTGCTGACGCTGCCTCTGCATCCTTGAACTCAAGAAACCCGAAACCCATGGAGAGCACACCTCGCTTGGGATCCATCTTCGTTTTCACTCTTGCACTTTGAAAGCCTTCCAATGGGGAGAACGTTTCCCTGAGGCGCTCGGTCGTGGTTAAGAAGTTCAAATTTCGCACATACAAAGTCGCAGTATTGACGGACTCCGGCTCCGGTGCATCTTGAAGCAGATCCGTAGCGGATAGCTTGCCACCAGTTTGCTGAGATGTTGACGTTTCGGACGCAACAGGTACCTTGACTCCATCTGTAAACAGGTTTTTTGGGGCCTTTTCAAGGAAGAGGATGGAGTCCTTGATTTTCCTGTAGGCCAATGACTTGAACGCGGACTTGGCTTGTGCAGAGTTCGCAAACTCAACGATGGCCGTCATACCGGCAGGGGGCATCAGGAATCGTTTTAGTGTGCCATGCTCCTCAAACAATTTTCGAATCTCCTCAGACTTCGTTCCATGAGGAATGTTCTTGACGAGAATAGCGATGTCGCCCTTTGAACTTCGTTTAAATGCTTCTAGATCCACGCCGTGTTGGGCGAAGTAGTTCTTTGTTTCTTGGATCATATGTGTCTCTGCATGAGCTTGCTTGACAGCCGCATCTGATGATGTATGGTCCACCAAATCTGCTTTGCTAATGCCTAAACGATCCGCGAGCGATGACATGACTGCATTGGTCTAGATCCAATTAGAGATTTTTATCAATGTGTTACACGGTAACTTACATCCAGATACAGCGAATTCCAGTTAAAAGTCGAGCTTGTTGCATCCGACTTTTTCCTGATCTCCCTCTGCTTTTTGAGAGGGAGTTTTGAAATAGCAAATTCATCTAGTTTGGCGTCTCGCCTTGAGCTAGCGCAGAGTACATGGAGAAGGCGTCCCTGAAATACGGTGCCGTCATTTTGCGTGAACGCTTCGACAGCATGTTCAGGATCATTGAACTGCAAGAAAGCAAATCCTTTCGCGGTGCCGGTACTGCTACTAATCGGAACGTGGACCTATTATAGAACGGTAAGCCGGTTGTAATAAAATGGACAATGCATTTCGGTTTTGAAGTTTCAAATTGCACCATTAATCAGATAAAAGAGTCATCTACTAAAATACTCTCCCTGTGGACTTCATATGCGAAGCATCAGTTGTCCCTATCAGGATATTCATCATAATGCAGGTGACGTGAAATGAAGTAGAATGGTCTTATCTTACCTCTTCCAAAGCTCCAATCTTTGAAAAGTGATCTCGAAGATCATCCTCGGTGACATCATAGGAGAGGTTTCGGAGATATAACCTCCCTGTTTTCCGAATTTTATCCTCCTCCGACAACATTGCTTCTTGAGCCTTAGCTGCTGTATGTTGTGGTACTTCCGTCTTGCCCGATACCTTCTCTTCTGCATCAGAATTGACGTTGGGTTGTTCTGCAGTTTTGGTGCTCGGCGGTGAAGTGGTCTCATCGTCCTCGAGTTCCAATACCCTTTTTGTACGAGACCGTAACCAGTCAGCATCAGATACGGGTCCTTCGTCTGGTGTTGGGCCACCCTCAGCTTCTTCTGTCGTTTCTGTAGTATCCAAAAACTCTCCGTTATCATCTGTCCGAGATTTACTTTCACGTGGCTGTGACTTCGACTCAACTGACGGCTTCTCGTCCTTCTCGGAGGTAGTTTTTGGCTTCTTGGAGATGACCTGGTACTCATCCTCACTGTCACCCTCGGGAATAGCAACCTCCTCCATTGCCTCTTCCGCCGGGATTGTTGTAGAGTTAAGCTGTGCTCGCTCATTTTCCCAACTCTTGGCTTTGGATGGAGGTTGCATAACTTCGAGAAATTCCTTCAACTTCGGATCTTGCTCCACCTCCTGCTCGATCCTCTTTCGCTTGAGGAGGTTCTCCATTGGTGGAGGCGCGTAATCGGTATTAGGCGGGCCATTCTTCTCCTTTTTCATCTGACGTCGTGATTTTGGGAGGGTTTGATCTGTGAACTGGATGAATATTAGCTTCATATGCCTTCAGTTGGTGACTAATTCCCTGACCGGACGAGCTATATCCACAGAAACCTTGGACATCCGAATGAAGGACTTGTTGAAGTATTTGACGGCCTTCGCGGCGTCCTCTGGAGTTTTGTATCCCACATACCCAATTCGACGATGGGGAAAGAATTTTGCGTCTGTGATTGCGTATTTCGCGAAGTGCTTCCGAAACTCATCCTCCGTGTACGTTGGAGGCAAACCTCTCACGAATATTCGTGACGAGTCCATGGCGAAGATATCCCAAGCCGTGGCCTGCTGTGAGGCTCGTGGTGATGAATCAAATGAAAGTTGAATTTTTTATGACAGGTCTAAGCGCTGTGAGCAAGCGAGCTGGGTCTAAAGTACCGATCAGACCAAACTGTGGCACCTGCGTCTCTTTAAGGACCATCAAAAGGCAGCCCGGACCCCATACACCAACAACCACGAACCCTCTGAATTGCTGCACTGTGCCGAGCCTAATTCAACCCTTCTTCCACCACCATCCTATTTGAGTAATTTGTTTCTGTAGCGCAACGTCCGCCATGGCAAGCACGAAGTCTGAGGAGACGCTGCTCAACAAGCAGGAAGGTATGTGATGCTAGGAAGCTTATGCCGGAAATTTTCATGAGGATCCGTAGGCTAACATCGTCTTAACAGCCCAGATCAAGTCTGCAGATATGGTAATTTACCCACTGCGCGTCTCACGCGCATATTCACTAACGTCTTGTACGAAAGTCTGAAGAGATGCAGCAGGAGGCGATTGAAGTTGGCAAGTTGCTCTGAGCCGCCAGGTTTGGTGACCTGAAACACTGACAATAAATAGCACAGCAGGCGATGGACCAATTTAGCATCGAAAAGGTAGGTCGTCCATTCTATTTCTCTTATTCCGTGCACTTCTGAGGGACATATTGGTTTCCGCTCGTTTCTTTGGGCAACCCCTTTTCTCATCCCAGCTCCGCGCTAACAATGAATCAGGACATTGCTCAGCACATCAAGAAAGAAGTGAGTTTATATCGTCTGAAGTCTCAGTGGCAATGCAGAAGCTGACATGATCTAGTTTGACAGTCGCAAGGGCGCCACATGGCACTGTATCGTAGGGCGAAATTTTGGCAGCTTCGTGACTCACGGTATGTTTACCACACACATCTTCTACGCTGTATCTGATTGATTACCTCCAGAGACAAAGCACTTTATATATTTCTACCTAGGACACTGTGCCATCCTCCTCTTCAAGACTCAGTAATTGGGGAGTTGCGATGTGGCCTAGTGGATAACAGCAATCTGCGTCTGACTCCTTTCCGTTCCGTTGGACGCCTTTGCTCTCAAGGTCACTATGCCTCTGTTCAGACCAGGGTTGTACTTCCTCTCGAGGCCTAGAGACGGTGTTTTGGCGAAACGATTGGGGTTCAATGACTGGGCTGTACTTGATCATCGCTTCAATGATAGCTATGATGACGAGACTATGAGGTCTACTCAATGACTGCTACGACTCTCCTTTCCAAAAGTTAGGGTCTAGGGGTACATTTCATTCTCTGTAATGAAATATATATTTGGGCTGTATGCGCTTTGCGAGGATTCCTATTGCTGATTTCGCAAGTGAAGCTCACGCGTGCATATAAGAACAAGCAAATTGGTTTTTAGTGACCTCAAGACAGCTTTGTGGGAATTCGTGTAGTTCAAGCCATTTAAGCTTATCAAGTGACCTCCTCTTCCTGCGTGTCTGCAGTCATCACTCACCCGCATAATCCCACGCGGGGTTGATGTCTTTTCAGACCTCACCCCACCTGCCCAGACGCAAACTGCCAACTTGCCATTCTGGTCACTTCGCCTCACCGTACCTAGACCATTCCGTGCACGAGCACCAAGTGTGGCTGAGCACTCTTTCGTCATCAACAGAACCGCCAAGTCCTTGGCCGGGTACTTGGAAACACCACAATAATCATCCGTTAAAGCTCGCCGCAATCCTACAATCACACCACAAACAGTTACCCTTCTACTATTATAACGCACGCAACTTCGCACCGTCATCGCATTTCCATTGCCCAACGCAAATCGGCAACAATGTTCTTCTTCTTCACCTGCGGCACACACAGTACGTTGGCCCCCAAGCTCGCAACTCTCCGCGTTCCAAGCTTCCAAATGTCTTGACCTTACGCGCAATCGCCCTCCCTTACGATTTTGAAGACTTGAGCGGTATTTGGGATCCAAGTACTCTTGCTGACATGTAATAGCATTCACAAGCCGTCTCGCCGGCGCCGAAAACCTGACCGTGCAATGCCAGAACTGCGGTAACTTCTCGGGGCACGTGTACAAGCGCTGGTATGCCTCTCTCCCCAAACACCCCCGCTCCTCATCCTCCTTTCCCCGCCCTCTCCATCTCCTCCCCTTCTCACCTTCAGTCGCACATACTGACGTTGTCTAGGGAATGGTTCACATTCTGCTTCATCCCTGTAATCCCCTTCAGCCTAAAACCCTACAAAGAAGTCGGATGCCATATCTGCAATTTCTACCAAGACACCAAGTACCGACCGGACGTGCAGGGACAAATGGGATGGAATAATGGGCAGGGACAGCAAGGCATGATGATGGGTCCACCCGGACATGGTCCGCCACCTGCAGGAGTCCCGCAGCAGCATCCGCAATATAAGTGAGGCATCGCTGTGTAAGTATGTGAGCGGAAGGGGAGGAATGAAGCTGTGTAGGAGATATAAGATCAGGAAGTGAGCGCGGTTGAGGTGTTGTGGAGCTTGAATGGCGGGCTGCGTTTTAGCTTATTCAAAGTTGTGTTTTGGGCATGGGAAGCGTCTGTTCAGCACTGTACGGCGTTCAGGGAATTCCAAGGACATAGATACCAGGTTTTCATCTTCAAAAGGTCCGGAGACAGAAATTGAACACGATCAGCCCTAATTCTTATTCGGTGCCTGAGGCATAGGATAAGTGGCACTTCAAAAGTGGATCCTGAGGTTTTAAATTTCCATACTCAATTATGTCCTACTATGGTATTCAAAATCTCTGTTCGTGCACTTGAAGTTAGCATGACATAAAGCTTCATGAGGTTGTGAGAGAACGAGCGGCTAGTACCTGGCGACGTTGACGGTAGTATATTTTGTCGTGTTCCACTCTTTCTGTTCCGCGCAAGCTTAATCGATGCTATCCATCCATTGCATGCTCTCCTACAAAAGAATCGCATCCCATAATCCAATACCATTGTCCCTCTATTTAAAAAAAAAAGTGCAAGTATCCAGCATGATACCAATTGCAACCCAGAATGTCATGCAGTCTACCCTGAAGTCCAAATCCCTCATCCTAAGATAACCATACTCACCTCAGACATACCAATACTTGCCAATACCATACCTACCTCGGTATCATACTACACTTATCACTCAGTACTGCCCCCAATCCCTTTACCAACATCAACACCCTCCTCCCTCAAAACCTTCGCGTCCGGACTCCTCCCCCTCTCTCCTCCCATCGTACCCTGCCTCTTCCTCTTCGTCACCGACCCATCGACTTCACCCAGCCCAGTCAACGCTTTGCTCTCGAAAACCGTGGAGTTCGAATTACTCTGATCAACCGTTCCAGCTTGCATAGAGAAGCTGCTCAACTCATCACCAAGCGCATTCCACAACTGTTTCTCAATTCTTCCCAAACTACCCACTCCGCCTCCATGACTAGAGGTGTGAAGTTTAAGTTCCTCCGCATTGAGGGCGTTCTCGATGCGAATATTCGGCGATGTATGCCGAACTATTGTATTGGGAGACGTCATAACAGGTGTGTTCTGAGGGACTTTGGGTTGTTCCAATGGTACCATCGTGTCTAAACCTGGAAGTAAACTCTTGTCGTGACGGATGCCGAGATCGGTGCTGGCGGGGGGCCCAACACCCAGACCCTCCTTCCTTGATTTGATGCTGCCTGCTGAAACAGGTGCAGGCGCTGGACTGCTCTTTTCCTTAACTGACCAAGCCTCGCCTTTCTCGAGGCGAGATAGACTGGAGAGTACAGAAGATGGACCCTTCATGCTGACGTCTGACTCCCATGGTGAGAGCCGATGATAAAAAGGCCCGGGGGCCGGAAGATGGGCTGAAGGATAAGGAGTGGGCACACGTTTCTCGAAAAGATGAGGTGTGGGAGCGCGATTCTCTTTGCCACTTGCAAAGGAGTGATGGCGGAGCAAGGGAGACTTGTATGCTTCGTTGGATCCCGGCTTTTGGTTCTCCTGTGGCGACGCGGCCTTGTTGGAGATGTCTCGCAAATGCCCGCTGAATTCGGGATATGAGGCAGTGCGGGCAAGCGCGGCAGCTGACGGACGTGTCACGATTGGGATGCTGGTCGGTCCAGCTCGAGGGGCATAGGCTTGAGACGTGGCTTGGATAGGATGGGTGCGCTCGCGGTCATGAGTATAGTCTTGTTCGTAATTACGACCTTTCTTTGGTGGGCTCAAGGCCTCGATCAGTGCCCCAAATTGGTCGTCTCGAAGCGTCATAACAACCTGTTTTTCTTCTTTCTTTCGCCTATTTTCTCCTCCGGCTTCCTTCGGTGCCCTGTCATGCTCATCAATCCCAATCCCATTATCCCAAGTTTGGCCTACGGCCTCCATCCTTGCTCTGTCATACTCATCGTTACTAATCCGATTTTCCCGATGCTGTTTTGGCCTAGGCGGTACTGGAGATGCAAGAAAATAGTCCGGCATCGAGATATCAGCAGTTGAGTTAGAGCTAGTGTGTCGTGTGGACCATGTGTCCATCATACTAATATCATCGAATGGATCACCCAGTGACTCGCTGAGAGAATCGTCCCATATCCCTGCTCGCCTTCGCGGTTGTTCCCTTCCAGGAGGTACGGGAAACTGTGAGAACTTTGGAAAGGGTTCGCTCTTTAATTTTGTGTGCAGTTCAGGATTATGCGGCCGAGCAAAGATGTTGCCAGACTGTTTTGAAACCGGTGATTGTGCTCGGCTGTCTGGTACTCGATTGCGTGGTTTGGCGTACGATGTTGGGGTCTGGGATCTTGATTGACGAGCGGCAAGGGCAGAGGAGAGATACAGAGGGTTTCGGAGGGGCCAAGAAAGGCCGGCTTGTTCAAGGACATCTAATTCCTCTTAGACATGCACAATTCAGAAAGTCAGGGGAAGAACAAACCTCTTGGCGCATGCTGGAACGAGAAGCAAACAATGTCGTTCGTAGCACCTATCTCCAGATCCCTAGTACTATTTGTGTTGTTGAGCAGTTGTTCTGATAGAAATAGCTTGATCCTGCCGCTGCTTTCCCGGACGTCCCAAGAGCTTTGCATGAGCACGTTCTGGTGAAACGGAGGGAACTGAAGGGGTGGTTTACGCTGACTGGTTTGATGGTCGGGATAGCCAGGCAACCGCTTTTCATACTCTGTAGTCCAGTTAGATAGGTTCTAGACTGGGGAGAACCCCATCGGTATAGGCAGGTCATTTGTCTGTCCCGTGGTAAGCTAAAGTTACCCGAGATTGCGACTATGTCATGAGGTGCAGGCAACTGAGCGTGAAAGGGAAGGGTAGCTGCCTAGGGTTCCTTTTTGGAGTTGGGGAAAATGGGCAATATTAAACCCAGAAGAACCAGCAATATAAGGCTCACCAATTTCCTGCGGCCACTTTCCGGCGACCTCATAGTACTCGTGGCTACATCTGATCAGCACACAACGTCCAATGCGTACTCCAATTATCAGCAAGCTCACAAGACTCGAGTCCCATCAACGACCACCCGGATATTGTAAACAACTTTCTGATGTGCCATCCGCTGAGATCCGATCAAGGTAGTCGGTTTTGGCTTCATCCATGAGTGAACGGAGATGCGAAAGGGCGTGGAGGTAGGAAGGGAAGCAATGTAGCAAGTCAGTGTCGAAAATTGGCGGCCATCTGCGCAGTAAAGAGTGAGCTAAAGCCAAACTATATGTATCAGGGGAAATGCTACTTCTGAGAGCTAGGGAAACTACTTACACTCATCTTGGGCGGCGTAGCATGCCGTTTTAAACTCCTGGATGGGGACGTGAGAGTCCCGGGGGAACAGAATGATGTCCCAGTTTTCGTATCTCATAGCGGGCCAACAATGGGCTAGATATGCTGTGGACGATTGACGGGGAGTGTGATGAAGATGAGATGGTTCTGTTGTTGCTCAAAGGGTGGAAGGAAATAGCCCACACCGCGCTTTGGTAATCAGACATTGTCGGGAAGGAGAGCCCTGAGAGGCAAGAGAGGAGTGGCACACCAAACCCGGCCGACCGACAGTGCGCAACATACTGTACCTCGCGAGACAGTGTTAATGGGATGGTTTGTAGGGCCAAGGAATGCCATAGTGACAAAAGGATGTCGACAAGAGGAGGTTAAAGTTAAGATGGAGAGTAAAACTCTAGTTCTCCTCTTTGGTGTAACGCCTTTTCGCTGTATAGCTGCAGAGGGTATCATGTAGGTATCGCCAAACAAACAAGATGCAAAAATCAACATGGCAAAGCACTGGAACGACAATGGCAAACTGACGAAAATCAGCTGCATTACTAGAGGTAGTACTGAACCCAGCGTTGACATTGAAGTTCCACCTAGTTGTTGCCTTTGTGCCGATATTGTCAAACCGAAAGTAAAAGGCAATAATACACAAAATAAGTACAAAAAGTCAATGGACGAGTGACCCGAAGGCCTATGCAAGTCTCTAATGGGCACTAATATGCGAATGCAAACCCTGGACCGCTTTTGGGAATTCGCGCCAGACGCCATGCTAATCGGGATGCAACCTCCTGGCTGGAACGCTAGAGTTATCTGTTGTGAATCAAGTATGACGAAAGTCGTTGCCGTGATCATGCCGAAATGAAATTGTGTGCTGATGCAAGGTGTTTATGTTCGAGGTGGAGGGACCGCGGTGGGTTAGATATTACTGAGAGAAGACACTATCATGACCGCGTGATTCCGCATCGAGCCGATCGTGTACTGCTTGTTTCTGGGCCATGCTCAGTTCATTCATCCTCGAGACCAGTATGCCTTCGGTCGGGCCGGGCATGTCGGAAGGTATAGCCCCTGGGAGCCCCGTGGGAATGGCGGGATGCAGGGGTGGCGGATGGAGGTGAACAGCGTAAGGACTAGGAGAAGAGGAAGTTAGCCTTGGTCATCAAAAGCATATCAAGAAGCGAAGCAATCATAAAGAGCGAAGAGCATCCCAAACCCGAACAGTGAAGCCCAAGCAGAGGCGAACCAAACGGAAACAAGGCTGCTGTAAACAAGGCAAACACAAGCGGTCAAGCACAGAAATATAGAAATCTTGTCGAATTGTAGTCTCGCCGGCCGAAATCATTGCACAGTCGTAAGGAAAGTAAAAATCTCCATCCGCATGACTCGAGAGACTAGCTAGCTACAACCAAAACACCCCACCCGAAAAGCCAGTTGTCAGCTAGCCTGTTATACAGATTTTCTCTAGGACCATTCCAATCGGCAAGATTGGTGAGTCGTCAAATTGCAACTTTTATGATTACTGCCCAGTGCTGAAGGAGACCAAATTGAGAGTCATAAGAGGGCAGTCATGAGAGGGAATCATCGAGTAAGCCAACCAAAGGAAGCATTGGGTAAGGACCGCCGCAAAAGTGATGGAAAGAGTGTGCTTACTATAATGAAGTCAATAAGTGGAATTTAACGTATCTTTCAATTCACTAACCTTCATTGGAGCAAAATTGCCATAGGGGTGTGTTGGCGGCATGCCCATGGAAGGGAAGACGGGTGGGGGGGGAGCTGGTCTGTAAGGGGTGCCTGCTGGCCCCGAGTTGTTTTGGGAACGACCCCAGCTGAGCCTGACACGGGAGTTGCCAATCGGATAACCCTGCATCTGATTGATAGCCATCTCTGCGGCATGTCGCTGCACGAACTGGACAAAGCCGCATCCCTTGCCTGGGGGAATCTTGACATAGGTGATCTCGCCGAAGCCCTGAAAGAAGGAGCGGAGCTCGTCCTCGGTAACATAGCCGGAAAGACCTCCCACGAAGACAGTCGTGTTGTTCGGGTCAGTGAACTGGTTCATGGGCTGGGGCGCACCGTAATATCCCATAGGCGGAGCTCCCATCGAGTACATTCCGAGTTGACCACCAGGCTGCATGCCCATACCACCAGGTCCACCGGGACCACCGCTCTTGTTCTTGGGAGTGGCAGTCGAAATTCGCATCGGTCGATTACCGCAGTACACACCTTGCATCTCCGTCAAAGCACGCTGTTGATCGCTCTCGTCATTGAATCGTACAAATCCATAGCCCCGAGACATTCCACTGATGGGATCCGACATGATCTTGGCAGACTTGCATGAAGGAAACTTGGACTGAAACAAGGATACCAAGACGAATTCATTCACCTCTGGGCCAAGGTCACCGACAAAGATGGAATATTCGGGACCGCGGTCATCGCGGCTATCGCTAATGTTAGTACATGGTCATGCGCACAGTAATTGATTAAAGGGCAACATACCTGCGGTCGGCAAGGCCACCACCTGACGCCCAGTTGAGCTTGAAGGGGCGGTTGGAGTTTGGGATGAGTTGTCCATTGAGCGTGAGTGCCTTTGCAGCAGCGGCGGGAGTAGGAAAGTCTACGAAGCAGTAGCCAGCGTTGCTTCTGCGCTATGATTAGTGTCTCTCTACTGCAGTTGCTTCTCATTCGTCCGCTTACCCAGAAAACTTGTCACGAATCATCTTGACGTTGACTTGCTCACCCATATTATACCAAATGCTCCGAACAAAGTTCTCGTCAATCCAAGGCTCAAGTTCGCCCATCCTGCAGTCAAGTTAGCTAGATCATGCACAGTTTCAGATGCGCCACGACCATGCGATGGGATAAGTAACCTGCGATGGGTATCGTGGTCGAGTTTCTAACATCATATAGTCGTGCACCGGGGAGCCACTTACCAAAGTGTAGTCTTTGCATCAGTGCCCTGCTGTTCTGGACCATTACCGCCTGGCGCACCCATGTTGCCACCTTGGAATTGGCCAGCACCACCTTCGATTGGCTGCGCCATCTCAGACTGTTGGGTGGGAGCACCAGCACCGCCTGGCGCACCAGTTTGTTCGGTGGGTTGTTGGCCCTGGAAGGAATCGTAATTCTGGAAAGACATCGTGATCGCGTGTTGCCAACCGTTCAAATCAAATAGAAACGATCGAGCCGTGTGTTATAATAAGGGGAGGTTAAGTGTGTTGCGCTGAGGCTATGATGCAGTGTGGAAGTGGTGTCGCTGTTAAATGGATCTACATGATGGGAAAGTTTGCCGTTAGCGTCGGTGAAAAAGCGCGGTCTCCAGAAGTAACGGAGGGAGCCTCATGGCAAGCGCTAGGCTGCACTTACTGCTGTAAACCGAGAGAGTGTCCTTCACCGTAGAGCAGATGATTGCCGGATGAGCTGGTGAATGACCGAGATATTGACAACCACGCGCGCAACAGGAACTGGAGAGCTAGGGCCGAGAGTCAAAAACAGGAGTATAATGCTGAAAGGAATATTCCAGTAAGACTGCGACCGACAAACTCCAGGACGCGCTTTGACGTAGGTAGTGAACGAGAGGTTGTTGAGTGAAAGTGCTCGAGAGAAGCAGAACAAGTCACTCGCAAATCTGCACCGCAGTCAGGAGCGTTGCACCTCAGGATCACATGCGTGGCACGAGGCTCGTCAGACCCACCCCGCGTCTTTGTTCGCAAGCAGCTGTTTTGAGGCCGTAGAACGACGCGACGAGCTTGCCGACGGTGGAGGTGTTGCGCCGCCGCAGTCAGACAGCTCTCCCGCTCACACCCAGCCCAGCCCACTGCCAGTGAGGGTGCAATTGGGCTGCAGCTGCTCGCGCCGGAGTTGCGCTCAACCAGCGGCTTTGCGACAAGGCGACGGGATGGGGTGGGCGGAGTTGCGCACGTTGTGCCCGCCAAGGCGTGAAGAAAATTGTGAGGGGAATGCATACGTACTGGAAAGGCAGCAGATCGAACCTAACTTGAGAAGACAGATGTGCAATCCCAGAAGCCAGAAAGCAGGAACACCGCAACGCAAAGGAATACAAGCGATCAACACCGCACAAAAGGATGGGCCGTCGATATGATGGAAGGATGAGGACAGAAGTGGGTGAAGTAGGTGTGAGAGGGCGGGGGACGGCAGCAAAAGAAGCCCTGGCCCTCTTTCAAGGAAGCGAAGCTCTCAGCACTGCCGGCCGGCCAATCCGCTTGGTCATGTGGCAACTCAAGGCGAGAAATTCAGGACCGGTAACGAAAAGGCCAGCAGAACCTGGGGAGAACAGTGTCGTGCTTGAGGGGCGCGGGCTGAGTTAAGCTTTCTGTTGATCTTCGATTCCCTCAATTTATCCTCCACTTCTCAGTGGTTCGTCACACCTCGCCTGCTGTTTCTCGACAAGGCTGCCACGCTGCGAGCGAGATCTGGCCGTCGATATCTGTTTGAGAGCTCCAGCGCGCTGGGATCATTGGCCGAAACGCTGACCATTTCGAGCTGCTCGATTGGGGACGCACGATCTGGGTTTATTAATAGATGACGAGAGCCACACCTGTGCGTGTTTGCCTGCACGTAAAGCATCTCCCGCATGATGGGTTGATCACGCTGTTCATTTTGTGCAGGAAGAGGAGAACTTGACTTGTCACATCGTCTGCACTGAACCCCGCTGCACCCTCCACGCCATTCCCTTTTCCCTTGATTTTTTGCTCTATCGTTGCAGCGAGACACATGCTTCTGCGCTCGAGGTGCTGCAGGCCTTTTGCAAAGCAGTTCGTACCGGTCAGCAAGAACCGCCGAACTGCTCAGTCACCAGTCTCTACAGCTAGCTCGACGCATTATCAGTGGCTGCGTCGCCATGTGCCGAGAGCAACCGTCCGCGAACGACTTCACTTTTCCGACTAACAAGCAGCAGCTAGCATCTAGATCGTTCAACAAAAGGGAGGACAGAAGAGATTTAATGGAATGGGGCATGGGTTCATCGTGTGTCATCAAGATAGTCAATATTCAGGGCCATGGGACAAAGTAGGTACAAATCCAAGTTCGGTCGAATGACAACGGTCGACGTTGCGTGCGCATCATCTGGTCGTTCACATGTCAAGTCTGGAAGCACAAGTCGAGGAAATAGTTCAATTTCTCTGGTATCCAAAATCGGCACCTCGTAAAATGGACAGTCTCATCACACAGCTCCGCCAATCATGAGCCCAAGGAGAAATCTTGAGATTCGTCTGAAAGCAATACCCAAATTTACGCCTGCGCTGGGATGCCATTGGCCTCCTTGGCTTCACCAAAGGAGTCCCTTCCCTCGGCGAAGACCTTGTCGAAGTCGTACTCGGACCACCTGATGTTGGGGTTCAGTCCTGCGAACTTCCAGACGCCGTTGACCTTCTTGTACCAGTGCGTGTTGGTACTGTGGGCATGGCCTTTAACTGCGACGGTCTTGCGAGTCTCGTCCGTGTACTTCTGGTGTGGGACACGGAGTTGATGGTAGCCGATGATCTCGTCATCTGAGACCTTCTCCCACCGGGTGCCTCCGATGAAGTGCTGGGTATTGAGAAGGGGGTTTCCAAGGACGTTGGGGTCGGAGGCCATGGTCACGAATTCATCGGCAGGCATAGCCTCCCACATCTTGTCCAGGAAAGAACGGTAGTCGATCTATGGTTACAGGCCCCTCAGCACGGTCCGGAATTCATTGTTGAATTCATACTGACCCTCAACGTAGGAGCAATGCATTTCCTTAGGCGCTCCCAGTCCTATATCAACGTCAGTTTCCCGTTTCGGATGCTTTGATAATGGCGTCATTCACCTTGCTATCGTAGCTGTCCGCCCACTCGAAGCAAGCTGCCTGGCAGCCGAGCACATCTTTACATCGTCAGCGCTTGGAGTTCCCTATATGTCCAATAAGACGCCACACCAACCTTCAAAGCTGGGTTGTTTGGCCATTTTGAGTTGATGTATGATGGTGTTGATAGGTTGATGACTTGTAGATTTATTCAATTCAGGAATATGATTGTCACTCTGATACAGACTGCACAAGCTGTTTATACAGACTTTATATTCTGACTTCATTGTGGTTGTCTCGAGCTGTCCGGTAGAGGGCTTCGGATCCCCACTATATCTTCGGACTGTGGGGTGTGGGCCTGGCCCGAAACCGTCCAACCGAAAGCTGCGGAAATGACGGAGCCGGTGCCTTAAGAGGGCGGGTGTGCCTGGATCCCATCGTCCTACCATGGCGCTCATACTCATGAGGTGATGTTTGGAGTGTGGCGCCTCTTGCATGCAGACCCTTATTCACCACGCACATGCCACATTTCATTTCGGAAGCGGAAGGCGAAATCCGTAACACCAATAAGTTGTTCCACGAAGATCTTGAAATCTCAACTCTCCAGTTCTTTTTCCCGTCAGTTCTCCAATCTACATCGCACATCAGGCCTTGGGAGGCTTGCTGGGCTCAGCAAAACACCGCCATGATTTCGGCCGGCAAACATTCAACGATTGGAACGCCATTGTGAGACCGATGTACTGTAGAGAGGTATTATTAGCGTCTAACCGCAAGTCAATTCAAGAACTACCTATGCAACTGTCAGTCGCCTTGGAGAAAGCCTCTGTTCTGACCCTAAACTGGATTTCATCTTCTGCTAGAAGCCGCCTGCACAATCATGACGGCCGCGGAATCACGATCGTACACCCCTGCTGCAGCAAACCTCAGCTGCTGAACGCCTCATCGCTGAATCTCTCGCTTCACAATTCTAAACCTTCTCGCTTTCAAAAACAATAATGCGGCTTGCATGATGAGACTTTTATTTTTCGCGTCTTTCTACTTGTTTCGTAAGGCACTCTCTTCTTCGGTTGAAACAACAGCTTGGACTTCAGCGCCTAATTTTCGTGGGACGTGGGATCTCCTCGTCTCATGTGTTTTGACCTTGACGATTTGTGTTTGGTCTGCTTTGCATCTCAACGTTCCAACTGCAAATTCAACCCTTAAACAAAGAAACCTCAGGCGAACGAAATGGATTTTTCTGGGCATCTTTGCGCCGGAGCTGGTCGTTTCTACAGCCTTCGCCCAGTACTTGACCGCCAGTTGGCTTCAGCGTGAAATATTAAAGGATGTGAGCTATCGTAAGGTTGAAGTGCGTCATATGCGACATGAGACTTATGAAGAGAAGCGAATCATGTCCTCCGGCTGACGTTTGTTAGGGCACCGACCTGAGTTCAGACATCGAGCAACAGTATCAAGAATGGTCAATTACCCAGTGCTACTTCGCTGTCATGGGCGGCATTACCATTCAGGCTGGAGAAGGCTTTGATAGCAGTCCGAGGCTCAGTCTCACCCCAGAGGGCGTCCGACTGCTCTCGTTCCTGGGACGTCTACCACACGTTCCAGAAAGCCAGGTACGGGACAAGAGTAAGGCTGATGGGTTGGCAAAATCCATTGTCTGCCTTCAAGCAGGATGGATGATTCTTCAAATTATAGGTCGATTGATTGCTCACCTCCCGGTCACGTTGCTTGAGATCAATACCATTGGCCACGTGCTATGTGCGTTGGTTCTCTACCTTCTATGGTGGAGTAAGCCTCTGGAAGTGAAAGATCCAACTTTGATTCCAAGAGAAGAGTGGATGGACCCATTCTTAGCACTAATGTGGATGTGCAGCCCCATCAGTGGAACAGACGACGGTATCACGGAGATGAGGTGTATGAGTTACACGCCTCCATCCCAAAGACGCACTGCGTCCGTCCCTACTATCAGGGTGGATGAAGAGTCTTCAGAGAACGGCGAAGAACTCAGACCGCATGAAACACACTTCTCGATCGGCTCAACGGCTGCAAGAGATCCAAGAAAATGTATGTTGGCAATATATTGCCCCTCTCTATTAATACAATGGCTAACTTATTTTGAGTCCTTGGCCCTCTTGGCGACTTCAGAGTCGGTTCACATGAGAGACCTCCATCCCCATCTCCTTTCGACCACCACGTGAGCTACATGATCAAGGAGAGGGAGTTGAGCACTGCTCCAGAACATGAAATCTTCTTCCAGCTCCAGGAACCACACCATCCTTTACAGCATAGTAGAAAGTATTGCCGTCGCGCCTTCGAAGACTGCAAAATGCATGATTCTCTGACCCAATTTGCTATCCAACGTTGGCGTCTTGCTTGCATCCTCATGGATGACCTCTGGAACCAGTGTCAAAATCGTCCTTCTTACATGGATTTCTACTTCACTACATCCAGCTTAGGCCTCTTTGTAGGCGAGACGACCTACATCAACACGCATATCCCCAACTTTATGGGGCTCTCTTATTTGGGTCAGGTGAATGTACACAGAGATCGGCTGAAATCTGCCCTTTCCTTTGCTGCCGCTGCCTATGGCGCCCTCCATATTGCAGCATGGAATGAGTACTTCCCTACTCAGGCGGAGCGGATCTTATGGATTGCCAGTTCGATGGCAATCGGCTCTTCAGGCATTTTCCTCTGGCTATATTTCCTGGCAAGGCAAAGCATCGAGTCATTGGATACGTTCGCAAATCGCCTCAGGACGAATAAGATTCTGTCCTTCCTCGGTCGCGGTATCCTAACTCTCTTCATCCTCGCGCGCGTATACCTGGTCGTGGAAGCTTTCGTGAGCTTACGCCGGGTCCCAAAATCCGTGTATCAGACACCAGAATGGAGCGATTTCCTTCCTCATCTCTGATACATTGAAGGTGTTCCAAGTTCCTGCCTTGGTCTCTTGGTCGGATACGCCGTCCCGCCCTCAGGAGCTTCGAATATCGAATTGTCCTCGACCAATTGTGGCTCAATCTCTGAGCTCACTCTTGTCGTGCCTCTTGAGTATGTACTCAACAAGGTCCTGATACTGACTGGCGTGACCGCGCCAGTGCGAGTGCTATCTAACGTTCGTCTGTCACCCGCTATGGCACCCATTGGCAGCGCCTCCTCGGAACGCATAGGCTCGTACTTGCTCTTGACACCCTTCTCGCCGCGCTTAAAGAACCACATACCCATTGCCGCGAACACGACACCACTCACGAAGCCACCAACCACAGTTCCCACAATCGTTGCCGTACTCGTGGTCGATTTAACCGTCTTCTTCTCCGGAAACTCGTCACAACCAAGCGGTCCAATATCCTCATCGCCAGGGTCCTCATTCAGATTCGCAATCCCGAACTCCCTAGCCCCAGAATCCCATTTCAACACCACAGCATCCGTAAACGGCTTGCCCAGCGTCCAAATCTCAGCCCCATAACTTCCCCACCCGCCTTTCCCGATCGGCACAATCCACTCCCCACCTTCCTTCCCCCTCCCCGACCCAGTAATCGTAACATTAACCTCCAATCCACCCTTCAAATGGAAATTCAGCCATCCTGCCTCCTCCCCAGGCGAATTATGATAAACCGTCCCATCCTCATCTTCAGAGTCCACACTCCGTCGCGTAGCCTCTGAGAACGTAAGTCTGGCTTCCTCAGGCAAGACCATGAATTCTACGCCAGGCTCAATGCATGCGCTAAAGGGCTCTTTAATTAAACTCACGCCTTCCTTTCCTGGTTCGGGGTACCAGTTGAGCGCTTCGATTTCGGCGTGGATGAGGCAGGGCAGTTTGGGGTCTGCGTTGCGATCCGCGGGCTTCAAGTTATGGAAAGTGCCTTTGGAAGCGGATTTGTCAATACAACCGAGGCAGAGAGATGTGTTCGTCAAACTCCACGAAGTCGAAGGAATCATAGATGCACTGGCGAGGCGGGCGAGGAGTGTACTATCCGGCGTCAACCCCAGCGGCGAAGCCCCCATTCCTGCAAACTCGGTTTCATTATCCGGTACTATAACCGTCGCATCAATAGTCCTTCTAAACCACTCCGGCAATGAGTCCGTGGAATTGGTATAAGCATCCAGATAATCCGTAAAAATAAACGTATCCTGGATATAGGCATACTCTTTAAATCTACTCCTGTTGAAAAACCCTTCTTGGTATTCATAAGTCTTGTTCGAACGACCGGTTGTTGAGATGGAAGGATCGTATCCCCCTCCATATACCTCCGCACACTTCCGCCACGCGCCGTCTGTGTTGATGCTTTCTTCGTAGTCACCGGGATGGCCTTCTCTTTTTGTAAACCAGGCGCGCTTTGTGCTGTTTCCGTGCTCGGAGTAATCGGTGGTGTTGGCGTGTATACAGCTATTTGAGTATCGCGGTATGAACGTGTTATCAAGCATAAGGCTTGGGGTCAATGCGATGTGCTGTGGTGGGGTACCGATTCTGATCGGGATGCCTTGGATGAGGATGCCTGGTGTGATAGAGCTATTGCGATAGGGAAGGAGAATAGGTGGTGCAGCGCATTTTGCTGCGATTCCTTGGGTTGCGTGGAGAGACAGGGTGGTAGCGACGAGTGTGAGGAGGGAAGTATCGTAAACGCTGTACGAGCGCATGTTGAAATCGACGAACAACTCCACTCAAAAAGTCTGGTTCAATTCATTATTTGTTGAATTGAGAAAGGAAGACGAGGCGCAGCGAGGCTTCACCCCATAAATAAAAAACCAGTTACAACAGAATAGCAGTGGGAACTTAGAATCCCGAGTACGAACTACGTTCCAAGTGTCCAGATATATTTTTAATAATCTCGCCTGCCTTGAATCCTTTCGCTCAGCTGGCCCCATATTAAATATATCCGTGCACACCTCGCTATCCCCAGGCATGCGGGACGTGGCCTTCCGTTTAATGCACGTCAATCTCACGTCCTACCAATTCTTTCCCCGCCCGGGGTCATTCCCATATTGGAATCCGTATATGTGGTGCGACACACCTACAAGTGGGTGGTGTTGAGATACTCGTGAGTAGATAGGAAAAGTGTCTGGATCGGCGGAAACGGATTGGAGGGGTTATTGGGCCAAGTGCTGGAATACGAAGGTAATGAGGCTGAGGAGGGGCAGCTTATGTTGGGTGATCTGGCGTGTGAGGCGAGGGTTTAGGTGTGGCGAGTCGTGAGTGGTATTATGAGATGCTGGGTTGGCTCATAGAACGGATGTTTAGGGCTTTAGGATGAGGACAGCACAGTTTGGAAGATGAAAGCACAAATATTGGGCATTGTTTTTCAGGTAAGTGATGGATTAAAAAAAGGACGAGAATTGAAAAATGGAGTAACTGTTTGATACTATTTTGAACGGTTCTATTGCGCTGGAATTCGGGATGGAATTGACAAGCCTTTATCTCTAGCGGTCGGCGATACCGATATTACCTAATTAATACTATTACTCTGAACGAAGCTTATGGAGTCCTGTCTCCCGAGCGCAGCAGTGGTTGTCGATATGGACGTTGCATGGTATTTCGATGTGCGAGGAGACGCGTGACTCCAGAACGGAATGGATATCAGAGACGTTTCCAACAAGAAAGCCTGTGCTCCTACTTGAAAGAAACTTGAATTCCTTTCTAGACGCACCGATTCTCCATTGGATGCTTGTTTTTCAATAGCAACAGGTTCAAGAGAGTCTTGCGCACGCAAAGCACAGGACATCATTGGAGATGATGTGTTGCTACCGAAGGTAACGTTTTCCAGCTCGAAGGATCAGGTAATCCCCGGCTTCTGAGTCCTGTGCCTCCATGCTCATCCATCTCAGGTCATAACTGGGCGAAGACATACAAACGATGAAGGGCAGCCTCCATCAAAGTTAGGCACGGGATCTTGGAACAGACTTCTCCGCATTAGCCACGCTCATATGGTATCGTCGTCGCTGCGTGCTAATTCTTCATCCTCCCTCTCATCCTCATCCATCATAACCTTTTCAATGAGTTTGAGGGTTGGTCGGAGAGGCATGCCCACAACGTTGTCATAGGAGCCTTCGATTCGTTCAATGAGAATGGATCCGGCAGTCTGGATTCCATATCCTCCTGCTTTGTCGGCTCCATCACGAGTTCTCACGTAGGCAAGGATCAAGTCGTCCGTAACTGCTAGTCATTAGCTCGTGCCTTGATTTCAATGTCCCTCAGGCATACCATTAGAATCAAACTTGACTGCAGTCTCTTCAACATGTGTTTCCAAGGCGTACCCAGGATCCTTTGCACTTTTTAGCGGCGTCATGACTGCTATAGCCGTGCACACCTTGTGCACACCCTCATCCCTCAACATGGTCAGCATCTGGATGTGATCGACCTCGTTCCTGGGTTTCTCCAATATTTTTCCACCATGACTGACGACTACCGTATCTGCCGCAATAATGAGAGCCGGCTCTCCTTTCTCCACGTTGTCGATTTCCCGCCGGTACACCTCTAATGCCTTGTTTGTTGCGGTTCGGAGGACGTATTCGAACGGAGAAAGAGATTTTGGCAGATCCTCAGGATATTGAGAGGGAACGATGTCAAGATTTATTAATCCAATCTGTAGAGTATTTAGTCTCCGCATGTTCGGGGTGTCTGGGTTACCTACCTGTGCGAGGAGCTGTCTCCGTCGGGGAGACTGCGACGCGAGGACTATTCTTCTGCCTCTAAGAGCAACTAGAGCTGGTAAATTGAGAGGCAGTGGGAGTCTCAGCGGAGGAGGGTTTCGAGGAAGGTGAGGTGGTACTGCTCGACTTGAACCTGTTGCTGGTCGTTGCGCGTCGTCGTATGAAGGTGGGGGATCCGAGGGCGTAGGACTCGACATTGTGAGTCCAATTGGAAGAACGGATATGGAGGATATTGTATATGGAGTCTAGAGTGACAAATTATGCTCTCAAGTAGGGTATGCAGTGTTGAATGGCGTGCTTCTTATGTATGGAGAAGTTGGTGATGGTGGAAAGTATTGATTCATCACTTGGCATCAACACGAAGGAAAAGCCTGAGCTTAAAACCGCCACTTATCTCAGGCATCCATCACCTCACCTTCGCCACAGTTGGCATCGCGCTCTATGCAGCCCTATGTCCTGATGCATGGACACGAGAATCTCTCTAAATTTAGGTTTCAATGTATTGTCTCTCTGCTTTAGTTCCCAATCTACCAATTTAATCATTTCCAGGCTGTACGCGTCTTTCTGGCAGTTCAGGCGCCTTGTACAGTGCCCAGAAGTTGCAGTTTCCTGCACTGGCATTGATATACATTTCAAACAAAGTGGGTGGATAAGTATATGGAAAGGTAGCGCTTGGATATCATTATCATACCCGGTGACGCTCTCTACTGAATCCACAACTTCATATTAGGGGAAATACATTAGCATCTGGAGATATTGACAAGAGGTCGAATATGGCAAATTAGTCCTAAGCATTGTACTCTGTAAGACTGCACTATCACGTTACCTAGTTAGATAGATGCTTTCCCGACTTGGCATTCATCCCGTACATATAATTCCCTATAGTACGAATCTTCGGTCGACAGTACAATCATCTTCATCTACGCTAATTCTTTCTTGGTTACATACTCTTAATTCTACAGGGGAGGGGAGAGAAAGATTACATATCCAACTCTCGCCTGGATCGAGCATTTGTCATTGTACGAGCATGCAACAAGCCGAGGCGTCCAGCAGTTCCCACGGATTTCAAGTTCTGCCGTTCCGAGGCACCTCATACTAAATCGGAGTTCACATTGCTCCCTTTTGGTTGCCCTGAGGAAGCTGTTTCGTACGAAAACAATGTGTTGCAATGGAGATGATGGATCGATTACTAATTAGCAGTCCCTTGGCGATGGGATGATATTCCTATCGGGGCGCCGTACTTTCAGATCCACCGAGGCATTTCGTATGTGGAAGCGCAACAGGTTACTCTTTCAGCATCAAAGCCGATGCCACCTCATCACCGACCATAATTCAAACACGCATAGAATTTTTTATCTGCGGGCTCCAATCACCATGTCTCTCCGCCGAGGCAATTTCCCTCGAGGAAGGCTTGAAAGGCTCTTTCGGGGTGGACATCTGACCGGAAATAGCACCGTCGCAGGAATATTTTCGCATCTTTATGATGCAATCACCAGTTTGCCTAGGCAATTGCCTTCGCATTTATAAGCTGCCACCTTATATACAGGAAGCTGTTGTATAAGAATTGATTGTATTGTCTACGGTTAACTTCTACACCTCTCAAGTTTCTTTCGTCTTAACTCGCAACCTTCATCGTCTCCTACTCGCTTCACAGCCTTTCCTTATAACACTTGTAACCCATCTTCCTAACTCCCACAACAACATTGGCATGGCTCAAAATAAAGGCCTCATCTTTAAGAAGGTGCCCACTGGCTGGCCAGTTCCAGGGCAAGATCTCGCCATCGAGGATCGTCCCTTCGATTTAGACACTAACCCTCCAGAGGGCGGTATCACTGTCAAGAACTACTATGCATCCTTTGACCCGTACCAGCGCGGTCGAATGCGGTCTTCCGAAATCAAGTCTTACTCCCCACCTTTTGAGCTCGGCAAGCCCATCACGAATCGCACCATCTCAAAGGTCATCAAGTCAAACACGCCGAAGTTCGCGTCGGGTGACGTTGTCATCTCATCAGACGTTTCACCGATAGAGGAATACTCTATTCTGGGTAAGGACTATGTGGAGAAGGCCCGCAAGTTCGAGAATCCATACAATCTCGACCCTAAGATCTTCCTTGGTGCGCTCGGAATGCCGGGTTTGACGGCATGGTCCTCATTCTACGAGATTGGCGAGCCGAAGAAGGGCGAGACTATCTTTATCTCGGCAGCTAGTGGGGCTGTTGGCCAATTAGTTGGTCAATTGGCGAAGCATGAAGGACTGAAGGTGATTGGTAGTGTCGGTGATGACAAGAAGCTCGAGTTCATCATCAAGGAGCTGGGCTTCGATGGTGGCTTTAACTACAAGAAGGAGAAGCCGGCGGAGGCTCTGAGCAGACTTGCTCCACAGGGTCTGGATATCTACTATGAGAATGTTGGCGGTGAGCAGCTCGAGGCAGCTATCAACCACATGAATCCATTCGGAAGGATCAGTAAGGCTTGAGCACCAAATGCAATCATAACATTGCTAATCAATTTTCAGTCGCCTGCGGAATGATCTCTCAGTATAACCTCAAGCCGGAGGAACTTTACCCAATCCGCAATCTCATGCAGATTGTCGCCAGACGGCTTAAGCTCCAGGGCTTCATCGTTGGAGATGCGAACATGGGTCCTCGGTATGCTAAAGACCACCAGGAGAAGCTGCAGAAGTGGATCTCAGAAGGTACTTTCAAGGCCCAGCAGAGTGTTACAGTCGGCATCGACAATGCCGTTGAAGGGTTCCTCGGGATGTTGAAGGGTGACAACTTTGGCAAGGCAGTGTTGCAGATTGCAGATTTGGAAGCCGATAAGGTATAATGTTCTTGCTGTTGTTCGTGTATCAAAGAAAATCATATCTGCTAGTATTGCCAGTGAGGCTATACTTGGGGTCAAAGATATGATGAGTTAGGTTCCGAAACCTCAATGGTATAAGAATGAAGAGTGTTGGTTTTACATGAGGACACGATATGCTATTCTACAATATACCGGCCCTTTACTTTTAGAGCCGTATGAATAGAACAGAGTTCCATGATGACCAAGCGCTTCAAAATTGATGGGCCTCTTTCGTATCTAAACCAAGGCGTTACATATTCGACTTACAGTAGAGAGATTGATGCACCTTTCAAATGAACATTGAACAATCCCCAAGGTGAGCGGCAAAGTTTTGGCAATTCATCTCCAAGGTCTCCTGTATTCCTGTCATTAGTACTACGTTTCGATTCGCCGACTGAGTTTGAGTCTTGCGCATACTTCTCTCCACAGCCTTGTTGCCCAGCGCCATCAGTGCCGGCTGGTAAATGGTAAAATGGCTCGCCCGCCTCCATCTGACGCCGAGAGCACTTCGGAAAGGCCCACACATTTGAGCTGTAATAGAAGATACGCTGGGCGCGTCTCGTTCAGTCCTCAGCTCTACTTTGATATAGAGAGAAGACGCCGAAAAGACAACTTGACACAGAATCTCTATCTGTCTCAATCACTTGAATGTTCTAAGATATTACATCATGGAGACCTGCGGGAGCACTCTGGACTGTAGCACATACTACTCTGAACATAACGAAACATGTGTGACGGAAATTGACGTCGACGCAGATATTGCAGGAATCCGTGTAAGACAGAAGCCCCACGTTTAAACAATCCGAAGTATGATTCAACTGATAATCTCACGGTCCTTAGCGCGTTCTTCCTCAGCGCTTTCATCACTTGCATTGCGATTTTCTGGGGTTCCGTTACAGATTCTTAGCCTCTGAGTGTCCTGTCTATAACCGACAAGGCTGTCATACACTGATACCAAGCTTCATGGGTCGCTAAGAAGCTTTTCCTCTAAATAGGCAGTCGCTGGCTCTCCTTGAAGTTCTTCATACTCCGATGTCTGCGAGGGCGACGGAACGAAATGACAAGTTAATCCCATTAAAACGAGAAGCACGTGTAGAAGCAATCACTCGGCTTGTCTTAGCTTTGCGTGGCCAGCAGCTCGTTACGGGAATAGCTATTCTCGCTGGTGCACTCTCCAGTCGTTGCAGTCTCACTTTATATAAGTTTCCAGATTGTCAAATGTCTTGCCTGGATCTCAGCGACGACTCAACCCGCAACACTGGAGGTTTCGAGGGAGCACATGTACGCCCATTCTGCTCTCCGGAACTGGCGTGTGGTCGATATATCTACGTTTATAGCCTTCCTCAGCCTTGCACAAGGCATTTAGATCGTCTCTGGTGATCTGAATAATATCTTCTCTACGAAAGGCTTCAATCCAGCAACAATCCTACAATGCGTATTCTCAACGGAAAATTCTAGAGCTACCAGGACCTTATCCAGAGTATACGCATTCCTCTTCTTAGTCTTACTATATGCTATTCGCATTGCACGCTTGTCTGTGGAACCGAGAATTGATGATCAAGATCAGGACGCCATTGCGAGTATAATTTTGGAATATAAATTGAACAAAAGGAAAGCGCGCTACCGACTCCTCAATTCGGATTGTCGCTAATTCGTTAAATATTCAATCGAGCAATATAAGGATACCACTATGACCGACTTGCAGGTTTCCGTTATCAACACTGTAACGCAGCTGTCCATTGGGAGATGGGTACAGGTTTACCATGGTGGATACCGCTTCTCATTCTTGTGATACCTACCGACAATACTCTTCGGCTTGGTGTTTGGAATTTCTGGAACCATTATCGCCATATGGTACCAACACCCAAAGTCAGTGATGATATTCGGAGGATGAGGTTTGGTTAGGTCGTAGCTGTGGCCTTAATGGTGCTTCCTGCTTTTACCGCAGCAGAAATATACAACGGTTAGTTAATACCCTAAGAGTCTAAGTAATTTATCTAGAGAAAACTAATATTCCTAGATGTAAGAGCGTCAGGTTTATCTCACAATACCCAATTCTGCGCAGCTGAGGCATCTCCAAATTGGAAACGTCTGGGTCGTATCCGGAAACCACAAATACGCAAAGCTTACAGGCTACACATAACTGTAATCTCCCACAGAGAAGCGAGACATACGTTGCCATCAACATCTACCATCAAGCGTTACGCTCTAGGGATTTTCACGATACGGGCGAGAATAATATATTGATTATCGGAGCCGCTGTACTACAGCATTCTCTCAAATCCAGGGACTTTACTCTCTTGAGAACAATTTTTCCATGATGCAAACGACGCTAAAATCTGGAGCAACATATTTCTTGTCATAAACTCATAGCCCGTTTACTTCCTAGTGGTTGTATACCTTTACCTCTTGGTGGGAATCAAGTCATTCGGAATCTATTTTAGGATGCGTATGCAATGGAAGTGGATCCAAAAGCAATTGGACAAACGTAAGGCCAAAAGAGTTGCTGGAGTTCGGTTGGATGACCTTCAGCAACTACCAACAGCAGCAGATGGGGCGGTACAAACTCCTCAAACGCAACCAAGGGGATCAATCGGCGTAAACTTTTTCACCTGGAACCTCCAACACCAATTTCCAGCGACGTGCGGCATTCACCGATACCGATGACGAGAATCTTGCACCGCCTCGACGCCATGATACCGAAGCAGGTATCTCTATCTTGCCATCCCGTCATAAAATTTGGAGCACTGGCAGTGATGATGCAGCTCTGGAGCTATAGCGAAGTCATCACTAGAGGCAGAATGGCAGAGTTGGTTCCTTTTTTTTTTTTGGTAATTTCGTGGAGCCCGTTCTTAGATTATGACCGTCTTTGTGCTGGCATTAATATTAGTTCTACATAATCTTTTCAGCAAACGCCATTTTGGAAGTTTCTAAAGGGAGCGTCTTATAGTTATGGTGACAGTGATGCTGATAACTCTGCTTTGGAGAAGGATTAGATATTGATAGAGGTCATGTCTTGGCAACTGGAAGTACTCATAAATATTGTCTTGAACATAATGCATTAATTGCTTGAAGGTAATAACTGCTTAAGTACATGATAATCACATGGGTGGTAAAGACAGTATGATCGCATCAATGATGCTGTTAGCATCTGTACCTTGGGTTCTGCCCACCTTAGCGTAAGATAGCAAGGTTGCCTACCGCGGTTCTGCCAACAGATATAAGTTCTTCACTCTTGCATTATCTCTAGATAGGTACCCTAATTTTGAGCTCCCTAGTGCTCTACCACGCTCAGGAATTTGGGAATACGGAATAAATGAATTACCAATCCTTGTGTAGCCTTCATTCACCTCTGCTCGCCACCAATTCAGTTAACCGGTTAAGCTCAGGCCTAACGGGAGCTAACCAGGATCTTCACCGGGCGAGGAGTTGCGTTTAAGCATGTTAACTTCACGTCATTGCCTTGTTCGATATTCAAGGAGGTAACAAATCCATGAGCTGCGAAATGCAAGGTTTGACTTCTGGGGCGAGGATGATGCAGGTCAGGTGAGGGACAGGTTGATGACGCATCCCAATGGACAGAAAAGGGGTGACGACATGGGAGGAAGGTAGAGGGAACGAGCGTTGAAGGTAGTTGTCTTATGAAGGTGGGCTAGGCAATATGAAGGTTAATGGGAAGGCCCGAGTCCATCGGGACTACCTATTCATTCGATGGGGAGTTGGCTGGCCATCTGTCTGTCGATCCATCGCCCATGGGACCAGAAAGATAGGCAGAGTGGGGGCAAAGGCCTATGTGAAAAGGAAGGAGGCATGAGCGATTTCAAACCAATGGACCGATAGCAGGCGAATTAGGACAATGAATCCAATGCTAGCTATCCGCAGAAAAATTCGCTCTGTAAAGTTCGAAGGAATGGTGAAAAAAGGTACAATTTTAAGTCGCAACCACTCGCATAGAACATATTCTTTCAACCGGGTATATATGGAACTAACTTTTAGGCTCCAAATCTGGAATTGGTTGTCTGAAATTTCATTTGCAATACGGTTGCAAGGAGAGCAACGAGAACAGCGCAGTATCCGCACTCAAAAAATGGCAACTAGTGCAATAGTAAGTAGTGAAGCAACTGTCTGGGCGATATTCGCAATTCTGTGGACTGTTATATGTTGCGCCCTTTGTCACGTTAACCCGTTGCCCTTCGGAGGCATATAGTCGCGGAATGGCCTTGTAAATAGATTTAGTTTGAATGTTAGAAGATATATGTAATCATACCTGAAGCCAAGGGAATGGCATCCAGTCAACAAAAGTTTCTATCATTTCTTTTAGACGAGAGCCCACCTCATGGAAGATAAGAAAAATATCATCCTGAGGTAGTCGAAAACGCTATTCGGAACGGACTATAGGCTTATAATTCCTGAGGTAGTTAACTAAGCTCTGACAACGCCGCTTTATGGACCTTTGCATTAGTCGAGGTCTTATTCTTGCTCGAGGAGTTCGTCTAATAGATATTAGTTCTTCCTCGATCATGTGAAATTTCTGATGAGCGTACGATAGTTCTTAAGCCTTTGCTCGATCTCATCAATCAATACTTTTCTCGGGGAGTTGTCATACCATTGGCCACGTCTCAATGACATAGGTAGATGTTCATTGCCGCTGCCGTGCTGCGCGTCATCTAGCTCATTCAATCGCTTTCCTTGGCTCCGCTAACTCCTGCTGCCGGTGAAGAATCACGCGATGCTGGAGAGTTCCAGACCTTCAATATAACCTGAGAGCGGGATCCGAATTCTGATAAGCGGCAAAATGCGGATACACTCTTTTATACGTATGTACTAGTGTCTTGCGATTTAGAAAACAACCTAAAAATGTCACAGACCTGAGTCACAATATTCACGGACTTTTGCTTGACTTGTTTTCCGCAACCGAACAATCGAAATGGAAATGTAATCCATCCGCGTGATTTTGATTGCTGCTCAACAGTTGCTGTGTCTGCCGTACTCGTAAGCATCGAATAGGAAGTGAAAGATGCCTCGGTTGGTAGCCTTACTCTCTATAGACTCATTATCGTCATACGCTGGGACAGTCGCAGTGGTTTCGGAAAGAATATTTGCATTTGTTTCGGCAGGGCCAAACGGGTCATCATCATTAACATCGAGAATTGATATATCCTCGTTATTTCGTTCGTTCGCTCTCCTGTCGTCGTACGGAGGCGATTCTAATGAGGGTTGCTTCTTCGGCGTCGCGCGCCGCCAGTAGTTCAAGGATATGGTCATCCAACAAAGTTTGTGGCTCTCAGACGTGAGCCAACGAGCTTATATACTGTTCTTCCAAGTCAAAGCCGACTGGATACAATTGGGTCATGATTGGTGTGGACCTAGAAAGGCACTCTCAATGTAGATTCAAACTGCGAGGCGACGAGCAAAAATGGACCCTCGGTAGGCAGAATGCCAAGGGTGGTCGTATATATAGGAGAGGACAATGAAATCCAGAGTTCTGCTCTAACACCAATTTAAAGACCGCAGTAAATGAGTAGCGATTAATTTAGTCAGTACAAGAACGTAGCAACCTGAAATGACAAGATGATTTGAGACTTACAGCTCCCGGAAATATAATTCTCGACAGGATGTTGCTTTGCTGCAGGTAGGGATGAGACCATCCCAATTTACGACTGGGATATCCAAGCTGATATTTTGCGTATCCCGGATATGTAATTATTAATTGATAAGTAATCAAGGATGCTTTACTCACGGTTTTTTTGCCTACACAATCATTTTCGATTCCGCAAAAGCTTTGCTCTGCACCTACTCTTTCAATCAGCATATTTGACCTATATTATGCCCCGGAAGCCTAATTGTAACATCAAACAGAATGACCTCGTCATCACCCCCTAGTAGGGCAAATCAAATCCTAGAGTTACCTGTCGTTACTGCTCAGCTAAGTAGTTTAATAGCTCTGTTTAGTAATTAGATGGCTACATACTTACTTACAAAAGATTACTAGAGCATTTATATAAGCAATACAGTCGCACTAACGGCAAAGATAGTTTTCTAAAGAAGAGGTCTTGAGGGCAGGTAACGCTTCTAACGATGGAGTACAATATTAGTAATTATAACGCAGTAGCGTGCAATAAGCTATTGGTAGAAGTAATATATAGTTCTGGAGTACCTTTTAACTTTATAAGTCATGATTTCAGCTAGAGGAAAGGTATAGTAGTAGTACTAGCTATGTGGTAATTATAAGTTGAAAATCTCGCGTTTAAGCGATTTTTGAAGCGCCTGCGTTTAGCGTACAATCCACTATCGTGATTCTAGATTGCTAACTTGCTATTAACAGAAACATACAATGAGACAAAGGAGAAGATGGAGAAGATACTAGAAAAGGCCTTTAGGGAGATTACGCTAGTCTCTAATAAGTAGACGAACCTACGTGGCAAAGGTAGTTGTAAACTACGTTACTGTAACTTGTAGATGGGCTATCTTCTTAAAATTAGTATCTATAGGCAGGGATCGCCATACTAGAAAGTATATTATAGATGGGTCTGCAGAAAGATTCGAGAGGCTAGAAGCTAATAAAATAGTGTGTATTATAACTAACAGCGCTAGTAATATAAAGAGTTCTTAGGCTCTGTTAAAGAGACGGTATCCTTAACTACTAATACTTGGATGCGCGTCTCACATCGTTAATCTTACCGTCGGCGACATTTTTAAAATATCTTTAATTGGTAACCTCTTTAAGCTTACTCTAGAAGTTGTTAAATACTTCAAATACTGGTATATACCTGTTAGATTATTAAACGCGGCTGCAAATAACTTTAGGTAACGGTACCCTGCGTTATAGTTACCTAGAAAGACGTAATGGCAAGGAAAATATAATACCGTCTCAAGTCTCTTTGATAATTGTAACTTTATTAAGTTCGTTATGCGCAATCTATAAGAATGCCTGCCAAATAGGCCTAAGAAAGAGTAGAAGAATAAATTTGAGTGTATACACACAATTGTATAGAGCTATTAATTCTGAGAGCAGCTTTTAATGCTTAGGAAGTTTCTAAGCCTATTTCTAAAAGTGGTAATCGCCCTTAAAAGCGTACACTTTAGGGCATCTCAGATCTTCGTATATATTTAATATCTACTTCAAGAGGCAACCTACACCACCTTATTACCTTTAAAGAAGATTATAGATGTTATTGGTAAGCTTTTTAATAAGGTCTACAAACCTATTATGACGATAGCGTACATCTATAATCCTTTGGCGCGTATAGAACGCCTGGTGCCGACAACTCAGGCGATAAATGAGCAAATGCAGAACTACCTACTAGAGTAATATAATAGCAATTAAAAGAGGGCTTCTACTGTATTTACAGAGCTCCAAGTAGTCTGGCATTGACGAGATCAATAGACCGACGACGTTAATTGGTTCTCCTTTGAAAACTACAAAGACCCTGCTATTTAGCAGAAAGATCAATCCTACAGCAGAGATCTTAACAATTTCGCCATCTACGCCCTTAGTATTAATCCTACGACTAGGCCAGCAGAACACAATTAGAGCGCACACGGCTTCATCCATAATAAGAGCAGAAATTGACTTAGCAATCCTAGTGTCGAAAAGCTGGTATATCTCTTTACGCACCTCAGGATTAGGGATCAAATCAATAGCAAGGATCCTTAGTATTTTGACGACGAGGAGGTGGAGGAAGGAGAGGCAAAGATGCTTGAAGACGACAACAATGGAGCCCTCTCACAGATCATAGAGGGCCTTGCAATTGCTAAGGATATCAATGAGATGGCAAAGCTTACAAATCATGATTGATAATCAAATATACATTCCATACAATATCCAAAATATACGGGATATCCAAGAGAATTTTTCAATATCCCGGATATTCACATCCTAGCTGCAGGTAATCATTTGCCAACCAATCAAACATGCCTCGATGGAAAAACATATACAAACGAGTTGAGTTGAAGCATAAGGTAAATTATGACTTGTAAGGTGAAGTTACAGGTGAATTGTTGGAAAAACGCTTGCTTGAAACGTGAACACAAAAGACATTGGATGGATTTTCAGACGTTGGAGTGAACGTGACGCTCCTAGAGTGTACTTAAACATGGCGCAGGGTGCAACGCAACGGGAAAGAAAAGATGCTGACAGTATGTGATAACTCGTTGTATTCTCTTGGAGAATGAAACGTAGTATTAAACTGACATATAAAGAGTGGATACGGACACAATGGAGTAACAGGGCTGGGTGAAGTAGACCGGTGGAGGCAGCGTCGGCTGAATGGCATCTTTTGAACCATTAGAGAACTACAGACTGTTGGCGAGTTGAATGAATATGAAGCAGCGAAGACATGAGTGAGAGACACAGCAGACCAATTTTGGGGGTTGAGTGATGAATGTGGTGTAAGGAAATATGAGAGTTGGCACAGGAGAGCTTAATGGGAGGCACGAGCTGCTGTCAGCAGCCTCCCTCGCGTCCCATAGGAATCTCTCCCGACAACATCACACGTTTTGGAGATCTTCACTTAGACAACAATATCTAAATCATGCCTATAATTAACATTCAGCATTCCTAAATATCTCCCTTGCAAATAAGGCCCATGAGTTAGTGTTCTGGGTGTTTAATCCCCCTGCGTTGCCCATCTCCTCATCCTTGGCCCCAAGATCCAAACCGATATGACGTTGCTATCCGCCCTTCGAGCGCAGCCGTCTTATGCCTCATGTTCCATTATCTTCTAGGGTTTTACATACTCTTGATAGACAGGTGTGTCATCAAATATTGATTAACATCAGAGTACTCTCTTACAGGAGACCACAAATAATAGCTTTACATTTGGGTAGCCTTTAATGCTCTCCGCTTTTCCTCCATCCGTTTTGATCTCAATACCGGCCTATTTGTTTTTCATTTGGGTCGAAGAAGCAGAGGTGGAGGAGTCTATTTTAGTGACCACTCCGATCCCTGAACTCAAGTGTGTACGGGTTGGGTTTGGAATCGCAGTAATCGGAATGCTTTCTAGGATGTAAGATAAGCAAAGATGGTAAATACTGCGGACAAGGTATCGGTATTGAAGGATGTCATACGACAGGTGAATCAACAGTTAGAGAAGTACGAGTCCCGGAAAGGATTACGCAAGATACCTTTGAAGAAAATGCACCCTGGCTGAGAATGATCATCGCATCGTATATGTCGACGATCGTACCACAGATATGCTGAATTTTACGGCGTTATTCCCATCAAGGAGGCACGGAGTTCAAAAAGGAGATGCATCAATCAACGCAAGGCCCAAGCCCCGAACCTTCGAATCTGAAGGTCTATCAGTGGGATTCTTCCAATGTCAAATTCGCTGCACATACCGCCGTCAAAACAAACGAATACAGACGAAAAACAAAACACCATCCACATCCTCAGGCACCAACGCCAAGCCATCCTATTCCGATTTCGGCGCATCCACCCCAAAAACAGACTCTCTGCACTACGCACTGAAACTAGGTTAAGCGCCACCGGGCGCAGCGGTCACACAGAGCCCTAATCTTCTCGTATGCCCACTTTTCATCACAACGTGCTGCAAGTCAGTCTCAGCCGAGCCGTGCTGGACCCAGGTTTTCGGGTCGTTGAAGGGTGGATGATCCGGGGTAGACGGGAACGTCGTTAGTGGATTACTTTATTTGGACGTCAGGGCATGTAAGGAGGTATTGGATGAAGGGATGTGCAGAATGTTGTGGGAAGGAGAAGGGGCGTTGAGTGTGAGGGGTTTGATAAGGTGGTGGCGTGCATGTGGGTTTTGCATATGGAGACAAATGGGGGTAAGCATCACGGGAATTGACGATAGTGATGACTTGGCTGGGTGAAGCAACGAAAATGGAATTGCCATGATGGGAAAAGGGATGGACATATGATACAGCAATTTCTCCCAAGTCCCAAGACTCAGTGCGACCGTAGCGCGGATTATAAGTTACTGGAGTAATAAGATGAAGGGGAAAAGTGGAACCATGTACAAAGGTCCCCCCTCGCAAGTATCCTGCTTTGAGTCAATGGGAAAGTGTGCTGTCGCTGGTGGCTTGAAATTGTGTCTGTCCGAGATTGAAGTTCCCGCTGGTCGCGAGAAAGGTGCTGAGGACGGCGCAGTATCTGCAATCCAAAAGATTCAGCTTTCCAAATTCAAGGATGTGTAGGACAAGGGACCACTCACGCAGCAGTAGCTGCAAACAACTCGTGGTTCTTCGGTCTCGCAGCGATCTGAATTGCGATGGGAAAGAGAAAAAGAGCTACCATGAGGACGGTGAGCTTGGTCCTGTCGCTGAAATTTGTTGAAGCCAAAACGTAAAGTGGTACTCCTATCAGGAAAATGGCCAAAAGTGAGGCAATTGCGCGGGCGAGTTGCTCGATCTTTTCCGTACTTGTCAGGATGGTATGCTGATCCTTAGCCTCGTCAAACTTGTCAAGCTGCGCTTCCGAGGAGAAGAGTCGCTACGGGAAGAGTCAATAGGGATCTCATTGCTTTTTCCGTGCCCACGTGGATCGACGTACCCTGAACCATTTGATTGGGACCCTACAAATCAATGTGTCAAGAGTCCTTTCAAGTGGGGATTCGGACTGTCCAGTGAGCAGGATGAAGTCATCTCGATGCTTCAAAATGTTGAGCTGCTCTGAACGCACCACAGGTGCGCGGTTGAAGAGATAGTTAACTAAACTCCGATAATTTCGCTTGGTGGGCTTCTGCATGAGGCCCGATCTTAGCTCCCGTTCCAACAGATCATCTGTGAACGTGAGAATCATCAAATTCGTCGAATGTCAGTGCGCTAATCAACTTACCATAATGTTTGAGTTTAGAATCAATTTCATCGATTAATTCCATGCGTTTGGATTCTTTATCTGCCCTATCTTGCCGCAAGGAGCGTATTCGACGATTGTGATGCTTATCATCTTCTGCGTCTAGTTCATTCAACTTTTCTTCTAATTTTGCTAACTCCTGTTGGCGATAAAGAATGACGCGATTTCGTAAAGTTCCGAATCGTTTATATATGCGGAATGTTGGTTCAGAGTTTTGATATGCTGCCCAGCTCGGATATCCGAGAGGATAAGATGCCACTGCACAGTGTTACGGCGATTCAAGATAATATTAAGATAGAAATCTAAGTAATCCGTTCACTAACCAGATTCATAAGTCAAGTCGTTGAAGCGGCCATCTGGAGTATCCTCAGGATCATGGCGGAATGATGGAATCAAGCGGAATAATCGCTTGGATTTCTCTGGTGGGCCGTCTGTTGGATCGGGGTTCGATTCTGACATAGTAAGTCCCGAGGCATAACACAAAGGATTGCGCAATGAGCCGTACTCTGGGTGGTATAAGCGCTGACAGTAGACTCGGTGGATTCAGCTGACTCCGATGGTGTGTGCATAGGTGACTCTTGATCGTCGATAACATCATTTAGCTCTACCATCGCCGAAACTGGCGCGGCGTCCCGTACGTAGAGAGGGAGTTCGGGAAGACAGGTACGTGAATTGCGACTCCAACACAACCGTGAGACTATCATCATGAGATTAGGGCATAGGCAACAGGACATGGTGGATAATCTTACCATCAGCATCCGGTTATAAAAGTAACCTTACAACCTCGAGGGCGAGAGAAGGACGTTTGGGCGGTGCGCGCAGCGAAAGCCTGGCGATTTTTTTGCAAATTCAAGACCGTGGTTGGTGCCACGAATAAAGGACCTCACAAGGCAAATGAAAATGCCTTGTCGCCAGAGCCCGGTAAAGCTATATGGCGGAAGTGAGATGCAGAGATTGATGATGTGGCCAGGACTTTCAGGTGGAAATCTCACCTTCAACGCGTGGTTCGTGTCCGAGAATGGCGGAATGTAAACAGCCGAGCAAGGCTGGGTATTGGGGCTGAAACCCAACATCACTGCGGGCAACCGCTTTTTGATGTCGCATATTTTGTATTTATGTGGGTGGGGGGGGCACAAAAAAATTCATCGATACAACTACCGCACAACTCCTGCATTTGGGGCGCATTGACCCCGCACTGACAACTCAGGCCGGTCAGTGGATGGAGCTTAGTGGAGCTCCACAGGGCGGGCTCCCCGACCCTTGGGCTCTGATGTTATGACACACTCCAAAGCTCTCTCGTCATCTCATGACATTGATAAAAGGACCAGCGCAGAGATCTGAAAGCTGGATTCACGAGAATGTCTCGTTTGGTGGCAACGGCGCGTGTTGGGTCGATTGACCTACACTATGCTTCGTCCAAATCATAATCCGATGTTCGCTCTATGCTCTGCCGGATCACACCGCCTCCGTGCTTTCGGGAGGAAAGTTTATCCTTTAAGGGGACCCAATTCAAAATGGAAAATATATGGCACCATCCAACCCCTTGGTCCACTCTTGGAATTGTGCCTGACGCATCGAGAGTGAATGGCATGCACCGTGATAGTAATCTACGTTGCTGAGGGGATCAGAGTCGGAACGAGCGTTCAGTGACGCAAATGCTACGGTTTGGGTGCCCATTCATACTGTACTTGCCCTTAAAGTATCACATATGTTAGCGTAGGAACAATTTTAGTAAGTACAACGGTCCGGAGCAAACTTACCATTGGAGTTGTAAGAGACACGATAGTGATTTTGATGCGGAGCACTCCAAATCCATGCGTTCGATTGCGCGCTAGAAGCAGTAGGCCGGGTTTCTACCGTCCGATGACCATTTGTCCTACGTTCACTAGCATCTTTGTTTGTGGCATTTTCCATTCCATATGAAGAACTTGACGATATTGTCTGTCCTTCAGCTTGCACTGATCGAGAAGTGTATGAGTGACTGCCGGGTTGCTGAGTGTAGGAATAATGCGCGTTCGAAGAATAGCCTGAGGCAGTCGAGGAGTACGTAGACCGCGGTGTAGAAAGTCCTTTCAGTGCATTAGTATATCTCGAAATCACCCAGAGGTCGGCTTGGTCAGGACTCTTTGACTTACTACTGTCGTGACGCTCTGGCGTACTTCGGTCGTCTGGCGGCGGCTACAAATAAAATGTCAGACTTTAGCTGTTTAGAATATGAAGGGTACACATACTGTTGCGGGGCGCCCTGGTTTGGTCTCTCCTCCGTATTTTTGCTCGTTCTCATCGGGTGAGGTCTATCGGGTTGTCAATTACTGCTACAACGTACGGAGTGATAAGTATATGCACATACAGCGGGGTAGTCCCGTTGACCATGCCTCCTGGGCGGGGACATCAGGGCTGACTTGGACAAGTCAAATGTATAAGATCCGCTGTATAGAGGTGCGAACACTTGTGTGCTTTGACAAGAGCATTCTTGGGACCAATGGTCCAGGTCTAGAAACCTTGAGCTGTCGGGGAAATTCGCGGCGAGCTTCGTATGATGACAGGAACTCTGGGCGCCAGCAAGCACTGGGTATTCGGGGCGGCCACGAGACAACCGTGGGATAGACAGGAGCCTAATCTCCGTTATTGTGCGTAGCCAATTAATTCTTCTGAGCTCATTCAGTCGGGCAGCAACTTGAAAGACTGGCGCCGTTGATCCGAACGATAAGAGCTCACGAGGCTGGCTTTCATCATATTGCTCGCAGTCATGCCGACAACGCCTGTTGCCCTCTTTTGGCCTTATTCCGCACTTAAGCAACGTTTACGGTCTGCGCCCCAAAAGCTGGCTTAAATGCGGAGAAATCGATACCTAGGAAGAGCGGAAAGCAAGACATGTGATAGACAACCAATGGTGGGGTAACAGCAGTGCGATGCACGTCATGGTGGGTTGCAGGGCTGATGCCTGTGGCTGTAACCAAAAGTGTGGTTAATCAGATGCCTGACCTTCTGCAACAGCGCATACAGAGTTTGCTCAGAAGAGACCAAAGGGCCAAAAGTGAGAAGAAGAAGCCTTTTTTTCGGTATAGAATCAGGCTACTTTTAGCCAGTCAGATCAAATGCAAAGCGTCTACGCCGCAATGGTCGGGCAGCAAAGCATACGGACACGTCTGGTCTGATAGGATTCTATGGCATGAGGGCGGCTGTCAGCCTGCCAGCTGCACACGCTGAACCTATTCCTGATGACTTAGCGCTCTGCTATTGCAGTTGCGGAAATTAACCTGAACTAATACTTCAAGGCGGCGGTGCCTCTGTCTGCGCTGGCAACCCTGTCGATTCAGACCTTTACACGTCTTCATCAGGCTTTCTGTGAGGCGGAGGTGGGAGATGTTCAGGACGCGCCAGTGGACGAAGAACTCTGTTACAAGATCAGTACATCCTTTTTGGGACCTTCAGCCTTTGGCATGTCTCGACGATGACTCGCCTAGCTGAGATAGGCAGTTAGAGATCACTACTGTCAATTACACTCAACTTAGTAAGCCTATGAATGGTCGTTCATGGTAACAGGTAGAGAGCTTGACCGTGTGGGAAGTGGGAGTTGAGAGTAAGTTTGCTCCACCCTAGGCCCCACAACGGGCTGCTATTCGCGAGAATTAAATGTAGATTAGCGCACAAAACCTTGTCCGAGCTTAATCCCACAGTTCTGTTCGCACCCTATATTATCATAATTACCTCTTTCCGAGCCATTAGCAGTCCAAGGCGCTGGAGTTGCTTTATACTCATCTTCAAAACGATCACTAGAACACGAATAATTAGTCAAGGACCAAAAGCATTTTCTTACTGGGAGTATCCGCAACTAGGAGCCCCACGAGTAGGGCGCAGATTCGATCCTATGACTGTACATGTCCGCTTTTGCTCTAAGAAACACGAACGTCTATCTTTGCCCGTCCCAGTTAACCATTTCTCCGTCCTGGCTCCAAAGCTCTGGTCCAGAAGAACCAAAATGTCATATAACCCCCCTTTAAGAAAATTGCCTCGCGGTCGAGGGACCGTAAGGCAGGTATAACCTGAATCCCTGCCTCAAATGCATCCAAAAGAGGGTCTTGGAGAGATGTAGATAGATGTGAGAAAATGCTCTGGGTATCACCTCAACAGCCCGTGAAAACTAGGACCTATCGTCCGAAACGCCGATGAAAGGAGATGCTGGACAAGATTCAACGGAGTTGAGTCCTGTTTGAGAATATGGTTAAGGAATTAGGAGAAAATCCACTAGCGTGGGGCACACCCCAATAGAGGTCGTGAAATAACGACTCAATCGCTAAGGTCGATGACCATCGCATCGACCGAGGGCGGCGCTGGGGCGTCCCCAGCGGCAGGGACAGCACGTTCCTCATCCTCATCCGGACTTGTATCCCGCATGCTGTTCGTGTTAGTAGGCTCTGCTTTCGGCTTCCAGATGCCGTCCTTCTCCACAACAATCGTTCGGGTGTGGACAAGCCCTTGTTGCTCTAGCTTCGCCCGCACATCTTCGAGAAACCCATCGACGAGGAGATTTTGCGGCCGTGCATCCGAAAGGCAAATGGGACATTTCCACATATCAGCCGCCGAAGCACCATCTTTTCTTTTACGCGTCTCGAGAAACGTATTGAGGTCAAAACAATCGTAGTGGGGACAAGCCTTCCCTCTCACGGGAATGTCGCATATTCGGGATATTGTCCAAGGATCAAAGAGATTGATGGTCATATCGTTCTGAACAATCGCAACCTCCTCGTTAACCTCTGCTCCGGATAACCTTCTCTTTATCGCAGCGATGGTTTGAGAAGCGGGAATATAATTTTTTGTCCGGCAATCGTGCTTGATACTCTCGTGGCTCTTTATGCCAATAACTTCGACTGCAACGAGATAGTTGAGATAAGTCTGGTCACTCGTCTCCCGCACAACTGCGATCTCCAACTTGTTATCACCTTCCTTGATCAATGTACTGACATCCATGGGGAGGTCCTTCCCATGATGAAGCTTCTTTCGGGGCTGTAACGGAGTGTCATTCAACTTAAAATACGTGTACGGTACCCATGACGTATCAGCGACAGCCCAGGCTTGTTCACTAGGCATCCCCGCGGATGGCCATTTGATACAGCGCAGACGGTACATCTGACTATTCTCGTTGATAATCCTGGATGGAGGTTCGCCGGCCATGCCGGGCAGGTCTGTGGGAATTGCTCGGAGTGCCTCCCTGGAGATGGAGAGTGTCCATTCCAGAATTCTTTCACCTGCTTCCTCAAGTCGCTGGGGGAATATAGCAAATCCTTTTACATATTGATACAAAGGTGAAGTTTCCAGCTGGGCTCGAAGAATTGGACTTCTAAGATGCGCCTGATGGAGAGCCGACCGGGAAGGATTTGGCTGGTGTGGCTGCGGTTGAGTCCACCCACGATTAGGCAATAGAAACCTGGTTTGTTGTCTCACAGCTTGCGGAGCTGATGGCGGGCGTGGAGGGGCAACTGGAAGGTACGGTGATGGAACGCCTCTAGGGAGGGAGGGACCACTTCCTTGACGTATAGGTCGTCCTGGTCCGCGTTGGAGGGGTGCTTGTGCGACTGATGAGATTTGGGGTGGCATCTGCCTTCCCTGGCCATGCAGGAATGCCATAATGTCCTCTACCGGTGACAAGGCTTGCAGCAGTGAAATCGCATAATTACTTGGGACAACCGCACTGTTTAGTAATGACGCAGGGACCGGCTGTTGAGACGTCTGAGCTTGTCCGCGAGATTGTTGGGGAGTCGGTGGTGTTGGACGTTGGCCACGTGACAGGGAGTTTCTGCGCGCGTGGTCCTCGTGGCCGAGATATAGTTGTTTAAATTGTGAACCCCAGCACTGATATTCTCGAGCACTTTCCTGATCATCATAGCCTGGTGGTGGGCTTCTCAGCCCTATATTATATTGGCGATCATATTCCAGCTGACTTTGAATGAACAGTTTCTCTGCCTGCTTCTCAAACTCAGACACAAGCGGACCACTCAGGGTAAGCATCGTCGTCCAGAAACTCCGGAGGGTAGCGGTGAATACAATGCGTTGAAGCATATATGAAGTAATTCCTAAATCATTGCGAAGTTCGCGGACCAGTGGTGGAAACTGTCTTTGTTGGCATACCAATTTCAGGTTACTGTATCTGGAGGAAAGGTCTATGAATCTGCAGAACATGCCCAGCTCCCTTTCGTATCTGAGTGGCCAGCTCAATGCAATTTGACCTATTGGCATCGGGAACTCGGCGAAGAAACGCAGAAGGGCCGGGGATATGTTCTCGTTACTGTCAAGCACCTCAGTCATCATCCGGAGGGCCCCGTCCAAATGCGGATGGAGACGGATGTTTCTGGGTAGCGACTGGGGTTCTGCACTATGAAGGCAGTAGTACTGGTGAAACGTAAGATAAGTCCAATCCCTCTTTTGTACCGCGTCCGCCAGAACCCTGAATCTCGGCACATCTCGATTGTCTTGCGCAAGCCTGTGGTTCGCCTGGAATTGGTTAAGAGCAGCTACGCAATCCTCGTACGTGAAATAATCTTGCTGAAGCTGAGGCGAAGCTTGGACGGGTGTATGAGTCTGAGAAATAACAGGGCGTCCGCCTGGTGGTAAGCCGTAGGGATGTTGCTTATGGCCACGAGAGAGGGAACGAGGAGGGGCAAATCCACCTTGCGTCTGTGGTGGCGTACCTTGAATAGGGGGAGGGAAATGCGGCCGAGGTTGCATATCATGATTAGCCTGATGGGGTGAGGGCTGGTTTCGAGCCGGTGTGCTTGAAGACGAATTACGAGTCTGTTGTTGGCCAATTGCAGCCGGTTGCTGTTGTGCAGCATAATGTTGGTTCGCAGGGTGGATACGATGTGGCGGATTCGCTGATATAGGAGGTTCATGTTGTGCTACTTGCTGAGGTTCGTTATTTTCGACACGTCTCCGTTTGTTTAACTCTGACATGTCCGTCTCTCCAGGCCTCTTGGGCGCGTTCGCCGCTTGTCGAACCCCTTCCATGAATTGCGTCTCAGGCGAAACCGGGGCAGGATACTCATCCACGTTATGGGTGATGGACCCGGCCGCCTCAACCTCGCATCTGACCTCATGAGTACATATATCTCCATTGTTCGACGTTGTGGGTGTAGGGATGGAATCTACATTGGCCTCTTCACTGGGAGCGGGAGAAGGAAGGATTGAATTCGGCGAAGGTCCGGGAGAAGTATCGTCTCTGCGTGATAGGATATTTGAGAGTTGGGGAGATGTCGAGTTGGAGTGAGGGTGTCTGGCGGGAGACTGTTCGGGACAAGGCCTGGTCGGAATAGGCGATGCTTGCGGCGGAGCTTGTTGTTGGGGTTGAGGTCTTGGTTTGGGAGGTTTCGATTTGCGTGGGGAAGGTCGATGAGTGTTCTGCTGGGCAGGTGCATTTGACTGATGAGGAGTCATCCAAGACTTCTGGCGTCCCCCCAAGTTTCCCAGAGCATAGTTCAGCGAGTTTTGCTGAGCGGCGACTTCCGACGCTGTGGACGCGTTGGCGACGGGATAGTGCTCTGAATGCCGACGGCCAGGCGACATTTTCGCGCCGACAAGGAATCAAACTAAGTGACTGAAGGGCAGATGGAGGAGGAGTATGGCCGTGAAATAAATCCTTCGACCAATAACCACAGACGCAATGGATGCGGGGAGACCATGCTGTGTCTGGACTAAGGGTGCAGCCTTCTGTTACCTACGACTGTAAACAGACCATAGCACGAGCGCGTGGTGGCAGGCGAAGGGTTTTGGCTCGATGAGGAGTGCGTAAACAGTGGGAGGTGAAGGGGGGCACGGGGTGAAGATGAAGAGAAGCGTAAATGTTGAGTGCCTAACTGTGAATTGTAGTTGCCGCGCGGTGAAGAGCGGCTAGGCCCAAACGGGACCGTGACGAAGAAAGCACAGATAGTGGCGCTCAGAAAGTCGCAAAAAGGAAAGTGAAGTTCAATTTCACCATTAAAACTGCCTTCTGAGTGCCGAATTCCTCTGCCTACTGGGCCTGCACACATATTGGGTGCATGCTGCCTCACGCTCCAGGTTCACACACTCGTAGCCGTTGTAGTTAAGCTCTGTGACGTGCCACTTGCCCCGTGCCTCGCATATTCATGGTCGGTACGGGAAGGAAGCGTTAAGGCTTGGCGAGGCTGTCAGATGAAGGTTGAGGGGAGCGACAACAAGGCTGATGACGGCATGTTAATTGGATACTTGGTTCCAGTACTCTATTTCAAGCAGCGGCTGTTCAGCGATCCGTCCCTGTGAAGGAGGGAAAATAGCAGCGAGAGCCTCTCTACCACCACAGTGTTGCACTCCAGCTTAATTAAAAGGAGACGTTGTCGGCTGCTTGTTTAGTGGCTGCTCCCCCCAATCCGCTCTCGAGCTCCACCAAGGACCAAACGCCACGAAGACGCATCGACAAGTTCTTGAACGATTGACCCTATCACTCTACCATTCTATCGTCCTCCTCAATCGTTGAAGCGCAGCCTAGGTCGGGCTTACTGCTTCGTCCCCGGCGCCTTGGGTTAGTGGCCGGTTTGTCCCTTCACCACCCGTATCGCCACGTCGTGTTGCACCGCTGCAGGAGCCACACAGTCAACTGCATGATGAGCATTCACCTTGTGCGCAGGTGGTAATCGCCAGCAATTCTGTGTCGGCCGTTCCTTTGCTTCCCCAACGTGCTTTCTACTGATCCCGACCACTATGGCTTCGAAGACACAGAATGAGTCGATGCCTGGCGACCTTCTCGTCGTAGTGCGTAAGTGCACCCGCCCATATACTGGAACTTTAATGCTATTCCAACACCAAGGAACCTCTTCGGAGATATTTACGAAGTATGACCGCAGGCTGACATGACTGCAGACGAATTCCAGGCCCGAAGTCCGGATGAGCTCAGTTTGGCAAGAGGAGACCGCATCGAGCTTATTGAGCGCGACGATGACTTTGGGGATGGCTGGTTTCTGGGGAGGAACATGCAGAATGGTGATAGTGGCCTCTTCCCTGAAGGTACGACCTCCTCGCGCTCGCTTCGAGTCAATCCTGTTACATCCGTTTGATGAAATTCGTCGTGCCATACTTTACCTAACTTGACTTCGGTAGTCTATACTCGGCCTGCTCCCAAACCGACCATCACTGCTGCCGCACATCAGCGCGCTCCTTCACAACCTTCCGTAGAGTCTGCACCCCCGCAGCATGATCAGCCCGTTATCGAACCCGGTACAGCCGTTTCTGAACCGCATGCTACGCAACCTTTGGCCACTCCAGATCCGCCAGAAGGGACAGCGCCCCCCCCAGACCCAGCAACAACTCCCCTCCAAATTCCAAACCAAAACATGGCCTCCCAGTCGGGCGCTTTGAATCGGACGTCTATCCTAACAACAACGCCAAGGAGTATCAGCATGGCATTGAGCGGAGATCAGGGTAGTTTGGGTAGTTTGGGTAGTCCAGTGATGAACGAGACGTTGAGTGTTATTGACGAGCACATAACAGATATGAGCACTCCGCGTCACAGTCTCGTCGGAAAAGACCTGAGAGGGAATGATTCTGGCAGTGAATACAGTAGCCACCATCGTCTATCGTATATCAATGGACAGGAGACGGAGGAGGAGGAATCAAATTTACACACTGAAGAGGAAGTCATGTCGTGGACACCGGCAAGGGTTGCAGAATATCTGGAGGACGTGGGCGTTGAGAAGAAGCATTGTGATATTTTTAAAGAGCAGGAGATATCAGGTGAGGTTCTACTTGGAATGGATCAAGCAACTATTTTTTTGAAAGAATTCGATTTAGGGCCCGTTGGCCCCCGACTCAGGACTTGGCTAAAGATCAAAGCGCTGCAACAGGAAGTCAAAACTCTCCGCGATGCCTCCAAAGCCGCTGCCCAATATGAGACCCCAGAGGAGTCTGCGCCGGAACCAGGGAGGAACCGAGCTACCTCTATGGGTGCAGTTCTTCCAAGGATACCAAGTCTTAGAGAAGGCCAAGGTCCAAAAACAAGCCCAATGAGACGACCACTTCCTAGGGCAAATTCCACAGCAGGCCATTCTACGGTCCCGATCATGGAAGCAACCTCGCCACTAGCACATACGACACCATCTTCTCCTCAACCAGGAACGCCCACTCGCCCTTCGGCCGCATCTGTCAGGAGCTTGAACCATAATCGCCGGAATTCCTCCATCGACTATTCACTTAATCCGCCAACTCCAGGCTCGGTCGGCGCCGGGAAATCACCCTCCATAACACAAACACATAAGAAAACACCTTCGTTTGATCGCAACTGGTCTATGGGTTCACCGCAAAAACCGCCACACGAATTGAAGAGGCCGTCTTCATCTAACCACATGCATTCGGTCAGCACCGACGGAACTGCGTTTGACAGTTCAATTCGTGAGCTTGGTATGAGCGTAGTGACTGCAGCTGACCTTGACCGTGGTTATTTTTCCGGCGGCGAAGTGGATAATCGAAAGGCGAGAAATGTCCTGCGAAAGAAAGACAGCCCCAATCATTCCCGGAATCCCAGTTACACCACTGAATCTGGTCGCCGCGCTGCATACAATCGACGCCATAGCCGAATCGGGAGCGCTGATTCAATGGCAGAATCTATCAGCCCCGTCTCTCCTGCCGCAAAAGCATATTACGGTTCGAGTATCAAGAGCCACCGCAGCTCAAGTGCGTTCGACTTTGTTCGGCCACTGAAACCCATGACTGACCAATCTCCTACTGTGACCAAGCTCGACTATAAGGACCCTCCTAGCATCGATGCAATTGCGTCTTCCCCACACCTTCCCGGCAGTGAAACTTCCTCGCAAGGGCGTGCTTCACCTGCACCTGCGGCGCAGAGCCATTCATTTTTTGGCAAGAAGTCACGAACCACCGGTCTCAGAGCAATTTCCGACGCGATTACCGGAGGCGAGAAAGCGCACGCCAGCGCTACAGACGTTACAGCGTCACCTATCAAGGAATCGCCAATGCACTCGCCAACACGAACTGGCTCTAGTACACCATCTGGTGCCTCTAAGAGTTTTGACTTCGATAACCCTGAAATCAATAAGCGACTCACTGGTGGCTCTGGTAAGGCATCTAGCTCGGGTCGCAGGAGGTCCAAGAAGCACAGTACTAGCGCATACCTCCGAGGCCGAGAGGCAATCACTCCGCAAGAAGCAATGACCGGTTGTGACTACAGCGGGTGGATGAAGAAGAAATCTTCGAGCCTCATGACGACTTGGAAGACCCGATTATTCGTCCTTCGTGGCCGCCGACTATCATATTTCTACACCGAGTTCGATACAGAGGAGAAAGGTCTCATCGACATCTCTTCCCACCGTGTTCTCCCTGCCAATAACGAGCGAATTACTGGACTGCACGCAACGATAACACGAGCTTCTTCATCTCCTTCATCACCTCAGAATGCTACGATTCCGACCACAGCATCTACTGATACTGCCAATGCTATTGAAGAGGATATGTCAGGAATGTTCATCTTCAAGCTTGTGCCGCCACGAGCGGGGCTTCAAAAGGGCGTCCAGTTCACAAAACCTCTTGTTCACTACTTCGCCGTCGACAATATTCAGCAGGGTCGATTGTGGATGGCTGCGCTTATGAAAGCCACCATTGACCGAGATGATTCTCTGCCAACAACTACGACGTACCAACAAAAGACAATCACACTCGAGAAGGCTCGAGCGATGCGACAACGACCTCCAGCGCTTATGGATGACGATGATGATGAGAAAGCATCGGAGGAAATTGACAGCAAGAAGAGCAAGAAGTCAAAGGAAAGCATCCAAGAGAGCGTTATTCATGAAGAAGATGAAAAACAAGGCCTGGCGATCTCTGGCCTCGATGATGCCAAGGCACTACTAGATTTCGCGGAGAGAGGTGAGGAACCGCAGAAGTCACCGCCAACTGAAATCAAGAAGAAAGAGAGCGCCCCCCATTTGAACGGAGAGCAGAAAGAGATTACGGCCTGAAGCGGAGAAGGCCTGTTTTTTTCCGCCATTTTCTCCCGCTCGCATCGTCCAGAATCCGGTTCAGCAAATACTTATACTCGCTCTTCACGAGCATATTTACCTTTTTAATCGTTTACATCTTTTACTTCATTGCCCAGGGTAGGGAGGCTGTTTTTTGGTGAAACGGTCGCGACTGGATACAGAGACGGCACTAGCTCAGATTGGTTTCGACATGCGAAATCGTGGCCATTTACCCGGTTTTTACGCGGGGCGATGGTTGCTGCTACTTCTTTAACGAGGATCTCTGCGGCATGGACATTGGGCGTGATGGTGGATGTGTTCTTTTGTTTATTTTCAAGCACTGATGATTTGGACGTCGATGCCTAGAGGTGAATGGGAAATACCTTACTGCTTTAATTCCGGTTATTATACTATCCGCTTTTGTAATTCTACGTATATTATGGCCTTTTATCAATTCATCGATATTGTATTCTGGTATGAAAGGGATGGCATTCTGATATCGCTCCTTTGCAGATGTTGTGATAGCTTGGAATGTTGTATCACGAGTAAAATATGATGAGTGCTTCTTATCTGATTTCTGGTATGCAGAAGCTAATTGGCTTATTCACTTTAGTCAAAAACTGAAATATTCCATACATGTCTACGCCTTGAGTCCATCCCACCCGTTCCGCGCCTAAACCTGCGCACCCTACCGTCCCTCGTCTCCCAATGCCACAACACGGTTGTGTTTGCCGTTTAAACGTCTTTAGAAAACTCATCTTGACTTCATCAAGGTGATCAACATAATGGCTTTCAATAGAGACCCAGTGGTTTTAGGGCGTCTACGCACTTCAAAGTTGGCTCGGCTTATGGGTTTCTGGCCACTAAGACAGGTTGCAACGCGAGCGCGAAGACATGTCCCTTGCCAAGCCCTCGATTCCATTGCCCTTCCCTATCCAGCCTCCTCGCAGCTGCTCCACCCCTTAACTACACCGTTGATCCAAACCCCTCTTTACCTTCTCCACGTCACCACTTCGCGAGGCGTCCAAAGGGACAGTCCTATTCGCCACAGTCGTCGCCAGAGTCGTCGACCTCAAGCAGTCCTTGCCCTTCCCTGAAATCGCACCCACTCGGAACGAAAGCCAGTCCGCACACACTCCAGAACAACTCTTTATTATCTCTGCACCTCCGAGTGAGCACTATAAAATTTGTCAGGAACCGGCGAGGGAGATTTAGGAGAAGACGGCGGGAAGGCGTGGTGTGAGGAGTCGAATTTTGAGCGTCGGAGAGCTGGGACGAGTGAGGAGGATAAGGGGAAGGCCGATGAGATAGAGATAGAGAGAGTAAGTGGTTTAAAGGAATATAGGTGTTGCGGTTGGAATTCTGGGTGGGTTTCGGTTGCGGGCTTTAAGGGAGAAGAGAAGGAACGAAATAGTTCAAAAAATTCGGGATCCGGGGACACCCATCCCCCTTTCCAAACCAGTAATCCTACATCTTCATCTCGTAACGATCCATGTTAGATAAAATGAAAACCCGCCATCGCCGCTGCAGAGGACGGGGAATCTGTCTACGGAGGAATTGAGACCGAGATCTCTGTTTTCGTTCAGGTATCGTTTGATTACGCGTGCAGGGATTTGGTGTTTTGTCTTGTGGTTGCGGTGTTTGTTATGAATGAGGTACGGTGCTTGGAATATGAATGCGTTTCAAGGGTTGGATGGTATGGTGGGGAGGTGGGCAGGAGGGCGGTAAGAGGGGTGGACATGTCGGTGGCGGGGTTGTGAGCGGATGGGACATGTGGAAACCCAAAATTTTGCCTTGGGCCAACGAACATGAAGGTCCACTGGCAAAAGGCGAGAAATAAAATGTAGTCGCACTTGATTGTGTGCTAATGGGAGAGAATAGAGATATGCCGGGCGCGCCGGTGGATGATGGGAGGGAAAGATATGTGCCTGGCGTGAAGGCTAAGGGGGGAAGAAGAAAGATAAGTAGAAGGGAAAGCAGGGAGGTGGTGATTCGAAGGTGATTAAGGAAAGTGGGGTGGAAGAACATGCAAAGTGGGAGTAGGGTGAGGGACAGGAGGATCCGGTGTTAGTGGGGACGAAGAAGGGAGGGGAGGCGACGGTTACGGTAACGGGGGAGATGGGGATTGGGCAGTTTGGGGGTGGGGTTAAGGTTCAAGGGGTTCTGTTGCTTGGGTATTTGGTTTGGATTGGAATTTTGGCGTTGAATTAACGTTCTTTTGATATCTTCCAGGCCGTTGGATGACAGGTGAGTGACGCCTAGAACTGAAAGACTCGAATGTGATATGTCACGTGAATGGCGCTACCATCCCATCTTAGCCCATTCTAATTCCAACATCATCTCTTGCTCAATGGATGTGTCAGGCCGTCTGAAATTCTTTTTGATTATGACTATGTAGTCTAGCTTCTAACGAGTGTGGCGCTCTAGCGCATCTTCTAATTTTGCAGCTTGTTTGGGTATCTCTTCTATGCTCCAATGCTTGAACGCTCGAACTGACTCCGGTACGCCAACAATTCCAATGCGAAAATTCCCCTCCATAGATAGCCGTTTCATCTATGCTTGCTCGTAATGCTGCCTTCCTGCGGGCTAAACCAATCCCGAATCCCACACTTACTCTCCAACTCTAAGAACAGATCGTCAACTCTATCCGTCATCCAGCCGGACCGCACCTTCCCCTTCGGGGTCGAGTAACCTAGGCGAAACGTATATGAAATCGAGCATCGCCTTTCTTGGTATGAGAATTGTAGACATTCGCGTTTGCTTTCGCAAACATCGTGACAGTTTTCAAAAGAGCGCCAAGCTTCGCGCTCGGTTTTGTCGAGCACATCAGAATGATCGCGTTCGTTGTATTCTTTGTCAGCTGACATGTTATCCCAGGCCGATAATGAGGCTCGGAGCCGGGGTCGCACGTGCTCCATAAAGATATCCCGGTGACGGAGGAGCACGTCGTGCTGGTGGTGTGTTAGCAATGAAATATTAATATGGTGGATATACGGCGGAACCAGGAAATATGTAGTGATATAGGCCGGAACCAGAAAACACTTACCCGCTTGAACCAATCTTGTTCGAACCTCCACAACTCTTCGATTTCAGACGGTGAGACGTGGTGATAGGTTACGGCAGGATAACACCATACGCCACGGTCCATTTTCGTGGTTTTTGGGTCCATGGTTGAGGGTGAGTCGCTTTGCATGTGTGGGAAGGCGCGGTGTAGGGGTACTTTTACGTCCTCGAGCACTTTTCCGAGTGCGCAGTCGCCGACCCAGTGAGTCGCGGTGAAGTCTTCGTAGTCCCGGATCCGCACGGAGCGATGCTCTGAGACTTTGCGCATGGCTGGGTTCGAGAGAACGAAGCCGGCGCCCCCGTAGCCGAATTCCACGTCGCTAATGTACAGGTGCTTCCCGATATAGTAGGGCTTGCTTGCGTCGAAGTTGCTGAGATATTCTAGGAGGTTGTTCCAGACCAGATAGGTGTCGCTTTCGATGAAGACGTACCACTTCGCTGTTGGCAGCGTCTGGTAAGCTTTGTCGATCATTGGGAGGAACTTCCACTTGTCTAACTTCCAGCCGTCGTTGTCTGTATTGAGATAATCGCCCTTCGAAGAACCCGACTGCGCCGTAATCACTCTCTGGCCCTCCAAGCCCTTCCTTCCGTGCCTCTGAAGATGATGGTAAAGTCTGAAATCCTCATGCTCGTTCCTCACGCCCTCACTAACAACATCCAAAACATCATGCACCGCATGTCCCTCGATCTCCTCATCCCAATCTGAGAACAAAACAAAATTCGGGACACATCTCAGCGTCGTTCTGAAATGCACAGGCAGTTTCTCGCGCGACTCGGTCGCTCCGGTCCGTAACACAACAAGGACGTCATCGGCTAGCTCTGACTGCGAACAGAAAATTTCTTCTCGAGGGAGTGCCTCGGGTTTCGAGTATCGAAGGAAAAAAGAGGGTGAGCTAGTCCTCGTGAAAACATTAACGATAGATACGCTGAATATAGCGCAAAATACTAGCCGGCAAAGAAATGTACGTTGAGGCATTTTAAGTAGCTCCTGGCCAAAAAAAGAGAGGAAAGGCGGAGGAAGATTTCGCGCCTTAGAAAGAGACTGACGATGCGGAATACTTTAAGGCCATCGAACTCCGTAGGCGCGATGTGAGTGTGGCGAGGTTAGAGGGACAGTCTGTTAGTCTCACTCAGGCTCTTCGCGAAGGGGGACAGCCGCTGGGTATTTGAAGTCCGAGAACGCTACGACGATCTTCATCTCTTGTCAGACATGTCCACACAATTCCCGGCGGCCGACGATCAATGCCATGATATTTGAGGGCGGTGTACATGTCACATGTTACCGGAAAACTTAACATGCCAATGTGTCTCCAGTAGCACTCCCGTCTGTCCCACAGGCACTGCTATTTGGAAATGCAGAAGCAGACGCCTTTCGCGCTGCAGGAGTGCGTGAAGGCGCAATTTGCGCTTTGGGGTTGGAGCTGTTGGTGTTTGGGCCTGACGGCTATTTTAATGCTCCGAAGCCACATGTTGGGGAATGCGGCCTTGGGTGGGCTTGGCGATGAGGTCACAGGGGCCTAATCGACAGACACTAGCTTTCCGAATTGGGCCGAGGCTGAGTTGTCGACTGCATCGTCGGTTCTCCGCAGCCAGCCCATCAAACTTTATCTTTCAAATCACAAGCACCATAGTGAATACCGCAAATATTGCTGCAGAATCGATCGTGGGGTGTCAAGTGCCTCTTCACGAAGTATTGTACCGCGTAAGCGGTTTGCTCGGCTTTCCTCTCATGAACGGCTTTGGTTAGGCGCCCGTCATTTTTTTTCTCTTAATTCCCGGCCTCGTATGGGGCACGGCTTTGACGATCTTGTATCATACCGAATGATGGTGTAGCTGCTCCAGCCTACTTGCCATATTTAAGGTATGGATTGCCCATTACGCCTATGATCTATAGGCCGTCCTAGATTCAAAGAGCGAGCCGTCAGATTTCATCATTTATGTTCTCTAGTGGCTCCCTTTTTGGGCCAATTAAATCTTCACTCCTCACTTCATACCCCCCTTCCAAGATGATTATGAATACGCTCTTCCGAAATTCTTTTCCTATGTTCGTACTTTGGGAGCATTGCGTCACCGTCTACATTTCACTTTGCACGCCCATGCCAATAACTTGTGCTCAGGTGCGTGGTGAGTTGAGAATCTAGGCTCGTTGTGAGGGTGGTAGTGCAGTAAAAGTAGATGTTCGCAAGTTCATTCTACGGCAGGCCATTTCAACTTCTACGAAGAGCGATCGAATTCCATGTGGAGCGCTCTTGGTCCAGGTTAACCCTGACGTGGAAAGTTCCTTCACCGACATTATGAACAAAGAGTAAGGTATAGGTCTAAGCAATATGGCCAAGACAGCAAACGTGGGTGACAACTCAGGAGAAACTTCACTCTGCGTTGTCGCACTGGCTGTCAAACCTGCCAGCTTGTATTCATGGAATTACATCAATTCACATAGTGTACTCCATGAAGTTACACTTCATTCATAGCAATCACTGCTATTAATTTGATCACCTCCACAAAGACCCAAAAGCAATATATATACTTACATACTCCCCATGGATTCTTGCGATAATACTACCTGGAAGGACTTATTTCTTGCAATCTACATCTCTTACATATTGCTCGGGTCTCTTCTTTGTGCTACGATTCTTATAGAATGAGATTCATTGTCATAGACGGAATATGCTTGCCGGAAGATCTTAGCATTCTCGGTGGCCTCCGGGTCCCCTAAGAATTTGGTAATCTATTTTTCTGCATTCCCTTCACTTATATGGAAGTTTGATGGATAACTCTCCCGCGGTTAAGCTTCTTCCGCGAGTTCATAAGTCTTTTCGCTGACTTTGCACGCAACACTGCAAGCGCGCGCATGATTGCTGCAGGCGACTACATCTCGCCACCGTCGTGGAATGATTTTAGACAACTATACTTCCTCTCACGGCAGCTGTTCGAACTGTTCGACTTTTACTGCTATTACTGGCAAGAGAATCGCGGTTTCCACGCGTTGGATGATCACCGTCTCGAGCAACGTCTGCCAGACCTAACCAAGGCTTTGGAGGATGTTACACGTCTGGTATATACAACGAAGAGGCAAACGCGTGAACTGGTTCGCGCTGCTATTTGAAAAACCCCATATGCTCAGACCATCAGGAGCTCAATTGCCTCGACCGCTAGGAAGTGATGGACGTGATAATGAGAACGAAGGCAGGCTTATGGCCATTTTGAGACAAGCTGGTCCGAATTCACACCAAGGAGGTTTCTATCAGCGCAGACGATGGTTTGAAGAGTGAATATAGCGGGCTATGGTCTTTAAAGACTCTCTCTGACTTAGGCAGCGATCTTGTGAAGCACATTTCGTAATTTCCAAAACATAAGACATTTCCCCAATTGCTCACGACAATTCTGCCTTGCTTGTGATATGCTTAGCTCTCATGACATAAGGCATCCCCTTTTGTCGGCTGTGTAAGGTAAGCCTAAATGGGGCCAAGCGAGATGTACTATGCCTATTCCAGAATGGTTCAGGGTCACAGATCTTCAACATCCAACACTTTTGCTCAGCTCGACACCCTCAATATCACCATCATCAAGATATCGCAGATCCCACAATACATACAGCTCTCTTAAAATAGTTGTACCTCTCGCCACCCGGAATGATTGACATGTACTGGTGCAGAAGACGATCTTACAGAGCTCCTACAATCTTAGACCGATTAAATTCTACAACCCTATCAAAGACTTTGCCACACATCAAAACCTCGTGATAACACGTCTTCTATACCGTGGCTCTCGCATCGTCATTACTGAAAGGGGAAGTGGGCTGTGGCTGAGAACATTCCGGCCACCAATAGCCTCAATAATCCAAGGTTTTGGCTCGTCTACCCATGTTCAGAAAGCTTATGTCTGAGGCTCCTGACTTGCATAAGGTGGTCTATCCGCTGGTTGACTGCTTACACGAAGTGGTCGCTGACGTTCGAACTAAACTACTCTCGGAGGCCCTGTATGAAGACCATTCACTTCGGCAAGTTTGCGGTCAACCTTGGTCGTTAGAAATGGGGGCACAATCGTATGTTGTAACTATCACGGACGGGCAGTCGTGAGCATTTCCTTCGTGTGATGACCCTGAAGGCGTTTGTCTCTCTGCCTTTTGTCTCAGCACCGCCCGAGACATGAAGAGCCCAAAGACTTCTGAAGATGACGCGATTTACGTCTATATTTCAGAAGAATACAAAAGCATCGATATCTTCTGCCATCTGGTATATGCAACTTCTTCATCACGGTTCATCACTCTGAGATTATAACTTCAATTCCTCTTCTCGATTTTACAACCTTGCAGCGCGTTTTCAAATTTTTATTCTCAAATCATCACTTTTATATCATGTCTTCTTCTAGCAGTTCCAAGGGCAAGGGAGAGGACCGATCTTCCTCCAGGAATGCCTCTAGGAATCCTTCCAAGAACCTAACATCAAACTCACCACAAGGCCAGAAAGAGCCGGAAACCGAGCGATACCCCAACCAAGGAGAACAAAGCATCATGCCCGGTGGCCATCCTTCCCTACATACCTCAGGGGCTTCTGTTGTATCTCAGCAACTGCAGCAATACTACCTCTATCTCGCCGTCACCCAAGGGAGCCAGTCTGGTCAGGGCGATCAATCTGGCCAAGGAAACTCTGATCAAGGGAGATAAGCCAACCTTATGTCTCGCTATCGGTTCTGCAATAGGTGGCGTATGGAGCAACTACACCATGAAGGAATGACCTATGATTGGAGGCGATTGCGGCGACATGGTAAAGAAAGGCTTAGAATTTGGTTATTCGTATGGAGTTGAATCTCTAGAGCGGGGAATCTTTCTGGGGAATATACTGGTGGATGTCATTCTCTGTAATGATATCCAACAGGATTGAAGTCGATCTTTTTCATACTCATGAGAGTTGTGTATTTCATTATCACTGTCCCTTTCCAAATAGCAATCAGAGAATTGAACTTTCATTGTTGTCATTTGAACCAAGTATTCACTTCATTCTATCATAGTGAGATCTGATGTCCACTCACAACTTTCTAATGCACAATCAATCCTATCATACTATCTCCTATTTTTCCTTCGGAAACTTCCTAAAAATATCCCTCAACATATCAATCGGCGTCGCCAACAGCCCCGCCACTGTTTCAAACGGCGGTTTATCCGGCGCATGGGGATGACTCTTTGTCGGCAAAAACATCTTCGTCCTCTCCAAGCTATTACTCAGCTCATCAGAATCCTCCGTCGTGAGCTCTTCCTCCAGGGCCGGGAGATCATTCTTCTCTTCCTCCTCCATATGCTTCGACAGCATCTTCCAGAGATCGTCCAGGTGGCCGTCGAAAGTCGGGTCCGAGATCTGCATGTCTTGGACTGTGGCGAGGTAGGCTTTTACCTATCCACATATCGCACGTTAACATCATGCTGCTGTGAATGGTGGGTGGGAACGGGAGGGATATGGAAACCATAAATGCAACCACTCTCTCGGAACGCTTTAAAAACCATCGGAATCGGAAGAGCAACTGGTGTTACTGACTTCATTGTGCTCGGCGCGATCATGGTCCGCCATTGCCTTTCCGTTCTCAAGGTGCCTTTCAAATTCGGGGTATACGACTAGTTCCTCGCCGACGCTGTGCCGGGCGAGGTCCCAGGTGAACTGGTTGCGCCAGCGCGTTTTCTCGTCGGCAGACTTGGCATTCTTGATGTTGTTGTATTCGTCTCTGAGGGTGTCGTGGTCGTCTTTGATGCGTTGGGAGATGCGCATGTTGAGGGTTGGGGCGGCCGAGAAAGAACGGACTGAAGAAATAAATTGAGCTTTGAAGATGGAACGGACGGGTTTGAGGGATTGCTTGAACATTGTGATAGATATTGAAAGGGGAGCTAGGGCTGTTGCTTTAATACTGTTTGAGAAGCGGTTTGATACTAGCAACGATGCATGAGGAGTCGAAGGAGGAGGTGAGGAAGTGAATACGTCATTTCTGAAATGAAAGACGTATGGCTTCTCATAATTGACGTCGAGGTGACAGTCTCAGAGATACCTACCTAACTAGTCACCTGTCGAAACTGCCTAACAGCTCTGAGGTATGGGGGAAACTTCTATAAATTGTGAAAATTCTCATTGGTCCATAGCATTAATCTTTCTCTAGGACAGTTAGACAGTCCTATAAAAGCGCAGAAACTACATCGTTTCCCTTCTGTTTCATGCAAACGACGTAGATCGCAAAACTTTGGTCATTACAACTATTGACGTAGTGGGTAATCGATGTCCTATGATTGGCCTACTCTTTCGGGTAACGATTGTGAACCATGCAAGAAGAGCAAGGATTTGATGATCATTGATGGTTTTCTGTGTCGGAACATGCAAATGATGACAATCTGGATATTGACGAGGAAATCTGATGGAGGTTGACGTTCAGCTGATGCACCTATGAGAGCGGACGGAAATCTAATCGAGATAGCGTGAGAATTCACGCAGTGCGAAAACTGAAAAGTGCTAATAAAACTTCGCTCTGAAGTAATCGGTTAGCTATCATGCTTCAGCCGCAGGATCAAGTTGTAGTTCATGAGATGTGATGAAGAATCAATTCACTTCGTAGTGTGAGGTCGGACGGATGTCCCAATTCGTTCTAGCGGATTCTTGGCGTTACTATAGCCAGGAGCTGGGCACCATCACCTTTTCTCCAGCCAGCAACATCACTCCTACAAGCCATCCTCCGAGATAAACGCGTCCTTTAGATTCTCGTAGCTGCAGTACTTATTTTCTCCAGTATTTTGATAGGAGCAAGTGCTTCTTTCTGATCTTGAGTTCGCGATGCCTCCAGCCACCAGATCTTAAGGCCGAAATAGCTTAAAAACAGCCGCTAGTATTGCGGGTTAGGTCTATATAATTAAGGAGCCTTCTTTATAATGCGCATCCACACTATTTTGTCGGGAAGCTTGCTGCTTACTGCAACTGCAGCTTGGAACACCGATGGTTTGTGTCCCAGGAGCCTGGTTGAAGCTTGCTGACAAGCGCAGTTCATAATCAGATCGGCTTCATGGCCGAAGAGTTCCTAAATCCCTACACTACATCCATCCTCCAGCAAATCCTCGAACCACAATACAACGGCTCAATAGGAAGAGCGACAGCTTGGGCCGATGCATACGCCCATACTGAGGAGGGCAAATTCTCGTACCAGTGGCATTGGATTGATTCTAGTGATGACCCGCCTCTACTCTGTGACATTAGCTACGTTCGAGATTGTAGCAAAGGAGGTTGTGTCGTATCTGCCATCTCGAACCAGACCCACATTCTGAAGAGCTGCATTGACAATGTACGGAGCGGGAACTTGAGAGGAGGGACGAACCTGACGTGTTCCTACGCGTTGAAATGGGTTTCACACTTTTTGGGTGACGTAGCTCAGCCTCTTCACGCTTCTGGACGTGCTGCCGGTGGGAACCGCATCAACGTCACCTTCGGCGGGGTTTCGACCGAGTTGCATGCTGTAGGTCTCTTCCCCTCTTTTGCCTACCAACAGAATTGACACACCTAGGTCTGGGATGGGTATATTCCCTATTCTGACGCTAACGTGACGCAATTTTCCAACCTCTCTATTAGTCCCTTCTTCACCTCCCTCGTCTCCCGAATCCGAGAGAACAACTTCTCGGAACCAACATCCCAATGGCTCTCATGCACTGATCCATCTGCACCACTCGCATGCGCCTTTGCCTGGGCTCGTGAGAGCAACGCATTGACTTGCAATTACGTTTATAATCGGCCTCTCAATAACACGGATCTGGCAACTAGCGGATATGCTGAGGGCGCTTATCCGATCGTGGAGCTGCAGATCAGTAAAGCTGCATTGCGGCTGGGGACGTGGCTGAACCGTTTGGTTGAACGGAGGTATAATCCGAACGGACAGGTTATCTTGAAGACAAATCCGAGTTGGGCAGATGGTTCTAGTGGTGCGCAGTGAGATGGAAACTACGTATACGATCTATAGTAAGCTGTTTCCATCCCTGTTAGAGTCCCCGTCAATCTCTGGACTATTGTCTACTGATTTGATCGTATTCGTCACCGTCCTCAACTTGTGCTGAATATCTTTTATCTTTGATGTTGAGGTTAGCCCTCTTGGGTGCTTGCCTGGTCGACCTGAACAAAAGCTTGGCATTCAACCATAGAAGCACACTCAGTACTCGCCTCTGGCTATCTCATCTCACTCGTGCTTTTGACTCCTTGGGATAATACGGGATTGGACCGCAGTGCGTACAGGATTGAGACACGGTCTTAGTCGGATTTGACTTCCACGGTACCCCACATAGCTCCATCGGCATTCCAGAGCCCCCACATCCGTCGTCAATGTCATACGGGGTAACCACCAAAATATTATTTACAATGTCAGAATGGTCAGATAGCTCCTCTATACCACTAACGCATCTACAACACCATCAATTAGGTTATCCGCCATGACTTTCGACGAGTTGAAAGAAAAGATTACTCCAAAGGTATGATTGCCCAATCAAGGCCCCACATTAGACATTTACTACCTTCGAACACGCGTCACACCACTTCTGAGAAAAGTGTATCTATTAAAAAACTGACCTCGATAAAACGTGTAGAATTCTAGTCGCGAGACGTCTCCAAACCGTGGAACTTCTCTCCCCCAAGATGCTGCCATTGGCCCAGATCGAAAGCCACTCCGAGAATGGCAAAAAGAAAATAACATTGACCGAGATGCGCAGATCAAGCTGAAGAGGATTGCCCATATGCGGTATCAGCATCCTGATTTGATGGAGATTACAACATTTTTGAGAGGTACGTTAGTGTGAAGTATAGGATTGTCTAGGAACAAGCTGAGACGTCATAGACTTTGGCATGTCAGTGGCAAAAAAAACCGATACACGGAGGTGGTACAAGGGTTATGGAACTGATCAATACGTGTATTATGCACAGCAGGGAGAGAAGAAGTTCTTGGGTGGAACTTTTGAAGTGGAGAGCTATGCGGAGCTGGAGAAGTATGGCATAGCTTCTTGAGAGGTTTCTAGTTGCTCACATCTTCCTAGAGCCTCCAAGATACCTGGCGCAGGCCAAATTCAAGAAATGGCAGACGCCCCCGGTGGAGGATACCTCTTAACTTTGACGGACCCCGAAGGCTTTCCGGTCAATCTTATGTACGGTCAATCGCCATCAGAAGGGGGACCTATGCCGGAAATCTTGACCACGAACTATGAAGTACAAAAGCCTCGCGTAGCAAGGTTCCAAAGATTCAAGCCCGGCCCTGCTGCCGTGCATAAGGTTAGTCGAAGCCCTTTTCCTTATCCTCGACCCCTACTTTTGAAGTTACTAATAGTCATCTAGCTCGGCCACTACGGCCTCTGCGTAAAAGACTTCCCCACACTTGTCAAATGGTACACCACAACCTTCACCCTAGCCCCAACCGACTTCCTCTACGTGAACCCTGAACCCTCAAACCCCTCCATCCGCAACGACGTCGCCGTCTTTCTCCATGTCGACATCGGACAAGACTACACCGACCACCACACTTTCTTCATGTCAACCAACCCTACCTCACACGTCCACCACTGCTCCTTCGAAGTCCACGATTTCGATACCCAGTACATGGGACATGAGTGGCTCGCTAGCAAAGGCTATAAGAGTGTTTGGGGAGTGGGCAGACATATTCTGGGATCCCAGTTGTTCGATTATTGGTGGGATACGACGGGGAATATGGTGGAGCATTATGCGGATGGGGATTTGGTGAATGAGGAGACGCCGGTGGGCTGGGGGGCGGCGGGGGATGAGAGTTTGGCGGTTTGGGGACCTGAAGTGCCGAAGTGGTTTCTGGATTAGGGGAATATGGGATGTGAGTAATGATGGATGCTAGAAATTGAAGAAATGGTGTGGAAATTTTAATTTATTGGGAATGAAGGGGTGGGTGGGAAATTTGGATGTCCTTCACTGATGGTTTATGTGGGATAGTTAAACTTTCCAGTCTAACAAATTGAAAACTATTATTTCCCTGGAGGTTAAATATCTACCAACGGTTATTTGTTTTTTCTTCTACACATACTTCCCATAAACCCAATACCCAGGATCCCTCCACTTCCCTGCTAAAAAAACTCCCTCCGTCTCCTCTTTCCACCCGGCCTTTTGAAACCCAAGCTTCTCTATCACTCTAATGCTCGCCGCGTTATCTTTACCGACTATCGCTTCTACATACCTTCCCGATTCCTCTTCGAGGCGTGTAGCTTCTCCATAGCAGGATAGAAGTGCTGACACAGCTTCAGTAGCATAGCCTTTGCCCCAGGAGGATTGCAGGATTTGGTAGCCGATGGAACGAATGATGGTAATGGAATTCCCAGTCTGCATATACCCACGTGGGGCAGGTGAAAGTAAGGTAGCGTCATTCAGCTTCTTCAATACGGGCCATCCTATGGAGCCAGAATCTGTTGTTGGTGTAGGCGGTGGTAACGTAGCGTTATTTAGCCTCCTCAATCCGAGAATACCAATAGCACCAGACTCTATAACTTCGTGCAAATCTGACGTTTGGGGAGAATCTGGAGCAGATTTGACGTGCACTGCGTACATGATCTCGTCGTTTTTTACGAGTTCAGCCATCCATTGCTGGCTTTCTGAGAGGGTTTTCGTGTGGCCGTGAAGGCTGGGGTTTGGTTAGCTGTGCAAGCACAAGAGAATTTGGACTTGAGTACCTCCATGCTGTGGCTGTCTCATCGCTCCAGACCTGGTGGAACCATGCTAGATGTTCTGAGTCTAGATCGATGCATATTACTCGAGTTAATCGGAGCCTGGGAGCTTCGATAATGGGATTCATGGTGGTTTGAAATATTGAAGATTCATCTTTCACAACGTTGTTTTTATAGGCGTTTTGAGATTTACGGTTTGGTCAACCTGAGTCATCATTCTTGATTTTGGTGTTGAGAACGGGGAGTGGAATAGGTTTAGTTGCACATGAAGACGTGATACCGTCTTCTGCACGGACCATGTACGCCCACATCTGCAATGGTGCGCGGCGGAATCTGAGTTACATCAAAATCCGGTCTCACTAATTAAATTCGTGGTTTCGTTCCATTCTGCTTCAAAAGCAGCCCAAGCCAATATATGTATATGTGTTCTACATAGTGGTGTCCAGCATAAGTATACTTCCCAAACCCAAGATGAAGTAATTTCTCTAGTATTCCAGTCCATCTTCTCTTCATCTATACCACCACTTCCGTCATCAAGTTCTCTGGCCATTTTGGCTGATCAATTCCATTCGATCGAGTACCAACATTATACTTCAGTTGCACTAGACCATCTGGGAATTGGATGATCGGTTTCACAGTCCGAATGTTCTTTCCAATAGCGCCGCTGTAGCGGTTCTCGAAGAACTTAGGGTCGAAGACAATGGATCCTGAATTGTCTCGCAGCATTTTAAAGAAGCGCGGAAGGGTGTACTGCATGTTGTGGTAGTGGCGGAACACCTGCCTCCCGTTCCGGTTCCAGACGTCCTCCCAAACTGCCTTAGGATAAACGCCAACGCTGTTGACTAACCATTGGGAGTAGTAGTTCAGAGCGACCTAGGTGAGTTGGCTAATGGACATGGTAGCAATTCTGAAATGGATTACTCACATCGACCTTGTACGATCCACCCTCAGTACCTCGTCTTAAAAGGGCATTCAGAATAGCGATGACACCGCAGACTCCTGTGCAATAGTCCGAGTTGGGGAATACAGGAGTGACTGGCTCGTCACTACCCATAGCCCGTCCGAACTCCATAGACATGCCGCAGTTTGCGTCCGAAATTTGCTGCCAACCACTTCGGTACGACCACGGACCTTGCCATCCGTAGCAGTTCTCTCGAACCACAATCAACCCTCTTTCCCGGTCCTTGGTAAGTTCTAGAAGCCCATCGACAGAGAAACCATATTTATCCAAAACACCAGGTCGATATCCTTGTACGACAACATCCGCTTCCCGAGCAAGCGCACGTAACTTCTCCCGGTCCTCCTCTTTTCGGAAATCTAGATGTGCGTTCCATTTTCCCCAGTTAAGATCGCAGTGCAGTTGCGACATGTCGGTAATATGCTCTGCCGTAATCCTCATAACACTGGCACCAAGTTCCGCCAGACCACGCGTTACAGCCGGTGCCGCAATTACTCTGGTCAAATCAACTACCTTTAGTCCAGCCAACGGTCGTTGCGGAGAAGTTTCGGGGATATCAGGCCACCAACACGGCGGTTGCTTCGCATTCTTCACGTCATGGACTTCGTACAGCCCAACGTGAGCATTTGCTTTGCCGTGCTCGCTATTCCTGTACTCTTCTGTGGTCCAACATATCGTCCCAGCCTGCTTATACACATCTGAAGCTATCTTCTGCATTTCCCCAGATTCGATCTGCGAGATTTTATCTTGGTACAGCTTCAAGGATTCTTCTACGTTGAGATCCATGTCATCTGGAAGTCCAAGGCTCTGCTGTGATGGCTGGGGGTTCATGCTGGCGTGGAGATGGAAATATCGTCCATCTTTGCACTTGTATATGTTCGTAGCATTTATTCGATAAGGGCTGCTGTGCGTATTATGTAGGTCGGTGTTCTTAAAGTACTTGTTATGAATGGCTTTTTCCTTCTGGCGTGGATGCTGCTGCAAAGGTGAGAGCTTCTCCTTCGGGGTCGATATTCCAGAGCAGAAGGGACATGATGAAAAGCTGCGCATGATCCCTTGACAAATCCAATTAACAGTTTTACGGTCCGAATCATATCGGAATACTCACGTATTGATAACTGCCTTCTGTGGCTCGACTCCGTACTTCCTCTTTAGGAGAACATTGATCATCGCAGCCTCCAATCCCTTTAATGACGCCATGCTTTCCGCAAATCGCCAATTGATCGGGATACTAGGCTTGTCCGTTCCCTCAAACTGAACCGGTTTCGCGCATTCTTCGATCTCCTTCGGCAGCGACGACGCGATTAGGGGGTTCTTCACAAGTCCATTATGAAAGAGCTTGACAGTCTCTTGAACAACCGAGTAATGCATCGAAGACTCATTAACTCCAGTGACGCCATTGGTATGGCCGTTCAATTCATTCGAAGTCATTTTCGGTGCAATGTTTCTGAGATTTCAGCTCCAAATATCGACCACTTCAAAGGCACTCAATGGTTTTCTTATATCCGGAGGAAATACTGTTCATGTGACAGTCAGATCCTTGGCTCTTTCTTTCAATTCCGAGTAAGATTGTTGCCTGTCGACTCGATTCTCGGTCGAGTCGATCAAATCGAGTTGTGGAGCAGACCAAGGAGAGCCGAGCAGTCCCCGCAGCCGTACCACTGAGGAGAAGATGGTTGAGGAGCGCGACGTCTAACTTTCCAAAGAACAGCATATATGGATGGCAATCCTTGAGACTTATACCCGAGACAGGTTTAAGGAAGCTATCGATACTTGAAGTTGGCGCTCGTAAGCCACAACAATCTATTTACCCCACTCTTCCACCCAATCACTGCAGAGAGGAAGCTTCGGCACTTATATTCTACATGGCTTCTCCTAATTATGAGACGCGTTGGAAAGAGCAGCGCGGTAGCCGACCCGTTCGCATTGCGAATTGTTCTGGCTACAAAGGTTAGCACTTATAGTTTCCCTTTCGAACTTCTACTGACATTTCAATAGCGGATCCCGGGTATCATATGCGATATCAAGCTGAACCAGGAGATGTCGACTTTATCACTGGAGATTATCTTGCCGGTTCGTACTTGACCACAGCCCCGAACGTTTGCTTCCATTACTGATTTCAAGCATAGAGGTCAACATCGCCGAAAATGCACAAGCCTACGCCGCAGGACAGCATCCTGGATGGGAAGAAACGGCATGGGACGGCATTCAACAGACCGTTGAGATTTTAGCAAAGAAACGCATCAAAGTCATTGTTAATGGAGGCGCGCATAACCCTAAGGGGTTGGCCGAGGCGGTTCAGGAATTGGTGAGATTACGTGCCTTTCCCGACCTCAGGCTCCCATGTTGATAGATTTTGTAGGTCACGAAGAAAGGACTTCCCTTGAAGGTGGCATATGTTCTAGGCGATAACCTCTTCGACGAAGTGAATGACATCCGTGAAAAGGGACTCCCACCGCATCTCGATTCCGACAACAGCGAAGTTCATTATGCCAACCACACCCTCGATTTGCTTGAGAAAGGGGACAAGCCAATCGTAAGTGCTAATGCGTATCTAGGAGCTAGGGAAATTGTGAGAGGTCTTGAGGAAGGCGCTGATATCATCATTGCAGGAAGAGTTGCTGATGCTAGTCCAGTACGTGGCTCACCTTTCCATTCTCCGACCATCTCGTAACTCATATCTTTGCAGGTCATTGGAGCAGCATGGTATTGGCACTCATGGGCCGGCACTGATTACGATCACCTGGCTGGAGCCCTGATTGCTGGTCATCTCATCGAATGCAGTGGCTATGTCACTGGGTCGAACTTCGCTGGCTTCTACGAGTATCCGTTCGAGGATCTGTATGATATTGTTTTTGGTATTGCGGAAGTTGAGAAGGACGGCAGTTGCATTATAACGAAGCATAATGCAAAGAAAGGCTTCGTGACGGAGGACACCGTGAAGTGCTAGTTCTTGTATGAGTTGCAAGGGAACATATATTTGAATAGTGATGTCAAGGCTATTCTAGATGATGTGCAGGTAAGGCAGGTAGGGAAGGACAGGTATGCCGGACATTTTCCATCAAATTCAAACTCAAATCGAGGATTGCTCATTGGGAAACTAGAGTACGAGTTTGGGGAGTCAAAGGCGCACCACCGCCTCCAACGACTAAACTCGCCATCTTCTATCGCGCCGGCTACCAAAGCGAAATAGTCGTAAACGCCACTGGGTACGGAACAGCCGAGAAATGGGACCTTTACGAACAAATGATGAAGTTTGGACTCAAGCGCAGAGGTATTCTGGACAAATTCGATGTTCTCGAGTTCCAGCGGTATGTCCTCTCCTTCTCCCCCCACTGCGCCTTTCAACTCCCAATTCTCCCTTTTCTCAGATTCTAAAAGCGACACAGAATCGGCATACCCGAATCGAACCCCAAATCCCAGCTCCGCAGCACAACCTACCTGCGCATCTTCGCCGAAACGTCCGACCCAAACATCAACCTCGGCCTCGCCTCGCAGATGGGCGAATTCGCAATGCAGCATTTCTCAGGTTTCCACAGCACCATGGATTATCGCACCGCCTTGCCAAAATCCTATCTCTCCTTCTACCCAGCGCTGTATTCCCAGCGCAAGCTGAAGACTAGTATCAATATCCTTGATCACGCGAAAAATGCGAGTGTCACGCATACGACGACCATTCCGACGGGCCCTCCGCCGAGGTTTGAGGAATTGGGGAGGAGAGAAAGTTATGAGACGCGAAATCCGGTGGGTTTGGGGAGTTTTGGTGAGACTATGAAAGCAAGGCTAGGCGACATAGTTCTTGCGCGTTCGGGAGATAAAGGTGGAAATGCAAACGTGGGATTCTTCATCCCGACACAACTCCCCTCATCTTACCCGCCCTCTTCTCCTCTCTACGCCGAATCATGGAACTGGTTGCGCTCCTTCCTGACAATCCCTAAGCTCAAAGAACTTATGGGCGAAGACTGGGACCCCTCGCACTATATCGAACGAGTTGAGTTTCCGAAGATATACGCAGTGCATTTTGTTATTTATGGGATTTTAGGGAGAGGGGTGAGTGGAAGTAGTAGGTTGGATGGCTTGGGGAAGGGTATTGGGGATTGGTTGAGAGATAGGGTGGTTGAAGTTCCAGTAAAGTTTCTTGAGGGGAGAGGAAAAGTCAATGGGATGGATGGGGTTAGTCGGTCGAGGCTATAGAGCCTCGTTAGTATATTGAAATCTGAAAATTGGTTATTTAGAGATATTCATCTTGAGAGTAGGAAAAATGAGAACTCAGCTTTTATTTTCTCAAACTTTCATGTACCCCGATCCGAGATGGGAACACATGTTGACGAATGCATGGCTTGGCATATATATGGATCCGTAGAATGCATAATTTCTAGGGAAAAATACCTGGATCACCCAACTTCACACTATCGCTTCTAGCTTTTACAATCACTTCATAAACTCCTCCCAAACCCATACCGACATCTTACAGTAGGCCATGCTGCACTCGAAGTAATGCCTAATTGGACCAACCCAGCCTCACCACGTGCCCCACCTGACCTCCGCCGATCGCATCCGTGCAACCCTAGCCCCAAGGCTTTCCCCGTAATCCACACTTTTCCCAACTTACCTCTTTCAGCAATCGCTCCCCCATTCATTGGACTCGTTTAAACTAAGCAATATGCACATGCAAGTTATTCCTTGGCTACGATCGACGGTTTTTTTGACTTACCTTTTTAAGGAAGTTTGTGGCCAAAAATAGTACACGTGTTGGAATGATCACGATCGTTTAATTGTTCAGTATGCATGAGGATTGTAGGGTAGATACAAGTAGAGGGTGGTATAGGGAGGTGGGAGATAAATGAAAAGAGGAAGGGGGATGGATTAAGGAGAGAATCATGAAGGGGAAGGGAGAGTGGGAAGGGGAAAGGAGGGTATTTAGGATGGTTCTGCGGGTATAGCAACGGCTACAGGTTTTATTACGGTGTTGTCTTTGGTGCGCTGAAATACGAGCATAAGGGGTATGAGGGAAGTAGAAGGGTGGTAGGGAGGGTGGGCGATATGATAGAAAATATAGAGTGAGAGTTTTGGGACCGTATGGTAAGGCGATACAAGGAGGTAAAAGGGTACACGGTTACATATTTGAAAATACGTGAAGCCCTATAGTGACAGAACCTTAAATATATTGTGCCCGACATTTCTCTCGCCCTTGAGGTCCTCAGCGTATGTGAAACATTTCGCTTGCCATTTCCTAGCGACGCGTCTACATAACGACGCAAACAGCATGTCTCAAGTCAAACCAGCTGGCTATCATTAAACCAAAAGCTCCTGTCCCGATTCCGATCACAACCCAAAAGATATAATTCGTATCAAGGTTTTAATTAAAGTATCTGTTACAAAGCCTGCCTGCCCACTGAAAACGAGAAACTTTATCACACAATCCCAACCAATATTTCAAATGCACTAAGTTTAGCCCAAGGAACCCATCACCAACGCCAGACTATGCAGGAAAAGACAAAAAGGACGAAAACACCAATCTAGGGTACATATTCGGTTGGGACAGGCAGGCAGGTCAAAATTGGGAAAATGGAATTTAGGATTGGGGGAATCGTCGATGAAAAGGGGGAGAGGCGCGGAGGCATTCAGGATGGAAGGTTGCCGTTGTAAGTCTCAGAGAACTCCTTTGCGAGCTCAGGAGCGCGGAAGGCGAAGTAGTAGCTATCCGGCTTGCCGGCCTTGGTCGTGCATGGAGTGAAGACCATCTTGCCAGTTGGCCTGCTCAAGACCTTGGGAAGGATGAAGTAGTTGACGGGGGTAGCACCACTGGACACACGAATGCGGACAAGAGCCTTGCCAGTATTCTTGTTCTTGAGAACCCAGAGCGGACCGCGGGCGAAGTTCTGCCACTTCTTCACATCCTTGCCGTCTGCGTCCGGCTCCTTGACCATGTGCTTAGCGAGGGCGGCGTCGGCATGAAAGAGAATGTCCCATTCTTCCTTCTCTTCAGGTGTCAGATCCTTGTAAAGGTTCAGCTGGGGGTCATCGCCTTCGCCATTCTCGTTCTCTGCTGCTGATTCCTTACCACTTGTCTCGTCGGCAGATAAGCTCGGAGTCGGGGCGCGTGATGAGAAGAGAGAAGATACTCCAGAGTTGACACCGGACTGACCTGCGGATGGGGTGAGGAATGAGGGTGCTGTGGTTCCTAGGGTATTGAAGTTGAACTTGGCTCCTGGAGTTCCGAAAAGCTCAGCGGGCGACGGAGTAGACGGCTGCACGTTAACGACGGGATTCTGTACGCCCTGTCCGAACTTGATTGGGCTGCCTTGCTTGTACGTCTGGTCACCACCAACGGGTCCGAGGCTGGTAGAAGGATTGAAACCCGTGGAAGCACCACCGATGCCCTTAGAAGCACTACTGAAATCGAAAGGCTGATAAAGTTTGTCTGGAGTCTTAGAAATGCCATTCGACTGATCTGAGGACGGAGCATCTTCTTCAGACTTATCCTTTTCGGCCTCGTCCTTTTCAGAAACGGACTGATCTTTTGCAGGCGGGTCCCGGGTGATTCGAGAAAAAAGATCTCGCTTAGCGGGCATGGGTGTCGAGACACCCTCTTCCGTCGCAGATGGGCTTTTCCTTCCTTGCTTCCTCCGTCTCATAGTTTCTTCGAGAGTTTCATCGGATTCAGAATCAGCAAACTTGCGCTTGGATGATGATGAAGGAACGGCATAGTCACTAGTTTGCTCGGCCTGGGACTGCTCACCCGTTTGCTCGGACTGCTCCTCTTCCTGCTCTTCTTCATCGGACTCCTCGTCTTGGCCATTAGACTCTGCGCCTGAGGGCAAGTGACCGAAAATGTTTCCGCTAGCTGGAGTCTGGCCGATGTGAGGGGAATCGAAAACAGAGGCTCCGCCAGTGGTCGAAGGCGCTGGGCTGCCAATGCGCGAACCGTACAATCCGTTACTGGAGGCTCCACTCGCAGTAGGCTTTGGGAAACCAAAAACCGACTTGGGTCCAGACTCAGCATCGCTGGACGCATTCGAGGACGGAGCGGAGAGCTTGAAGGTCGGCGCGCCTGAAGCCTTTTTCTCCTGCTCGGCCTTCTTTTCCGCCTCTTGAGCATCATATCTAGCCGACCACTCTTCTTCGGTCTCTTCCTCAGAATCATACTCCGCAGCCTTTGCTTTCTTCTTGCGCTCAGCAGCAAGTTCTTCAGCAGACTTTGCACCCTTGGCAAATTGAGACATAAAACTGCTTCCCCCAGAAGAGCCACCGAATTTGGGGACCCCAAATGGTGTTGCGGACTTCCCAGTGGTAGTATCTGTAGACTGGGCGCCAAACTTCGGGACTTGGAAGCTAGGAGTTGTCGCAACCTTTGGTGCTTCACTCGTAGATGCACTTGGTTTCAGAGCAAATCCTGATGTGGCCGTGTCCGCAGGAGCTTTGGCTAGAGTATCTTTCATAACAGGGGCAGTTCCAGTGCTCTTGTTGAGAATGTTGGTGAAAATGCTAGACGTCTGTGACGCGTCCTGAGCTGGCGTATTGGTCACAGAATCATTGATGAAGGGACTGCGCTGCTGCGGGGGCACTCGAGTCGGTGTGTTGACTGCATCGTCGGCCTTCGCCTTCTTCAATGGGGTAGTGTCCTGCTTCTCCTGGCTGTGGTCATCTGCAGCTTTTCGCTTGGTGGACAAACTGGATTCATTCCCAGTGACCCCCATTGTGGCCGCACGCTGCTTCTTGAGTGTTACAATCTTCTTCCTAACTTCCATCGAATTCTTGTAGTGCCACGCCGACAAGGCAGACCAATCAGCATCGGGCGGACAGTTGTTGATCTTCGCCTTGAATGCTTCATTCAAAGACGCCAGCTGGCTGCCACATTTCCACAACTGTTTGCCAATGTCGTCGAGATTTGCTGGAGGATCGCTCTGCACTGGTACAGAGTCTGAGGTTTTCGGCCAGTGATCGGGGACCTTCACGACGCCAAGACTTGCCGGAACGCTAGATGAGGAACTAGGAGGTATAGCAGACTGCTGCATCGGTCCATCGTTCGTGGGGGTCGGAACTTGCGTCGTAGACTTGTTAAAGATACCACCCGATTGGGTAGATCCGGTTTTGTTGGTTAATCCTGACGAGAGTGTGTCGGTCTGTCTAGGAGTTGTAGACCCGGTGAGGGTGGGCATGGTCTGCGCACTTTGTCCGAAAATATTCTGAGAGAAGATAGAGGGCTTAGGGGTAGTGTCTGAGGTGTTGGAACTTGAAGAGGCTGATCCGAATGCATTTTGAGAGAAAATAGAAGGCTTGGGGGTAGCGTCTGAGGTGTTAGCGCTCGAAGAGCTTTGTCCGAATGAACTTTGGGAGAAAAGGGATGGCTTTGGGGTAGCATCCGAGATATTTGCGCCCGAAGTGCCGAAGAACGTGCTTGCAGGTGCCGGATTCACGGGATCCATGGTCGAGGGCTCGGCCTGAGCGTGTATCTGAAAAGGATCGAAGAGACTAGTCGCGGGTTTGGAAGTGCTTCCGGAGGTCTGGTCACCAAATGGGTTCACTAACGCTGATTGAGAGCTATTCTGCGCAGCTGTAGTAGCGGCAGCGAAACCAAAAGGTTTGTATCGCGGTGTTGACGCGTTTTCATTTGGGACAAACGCATTGGAGGTTGATGCGGTTTGAGTGACTGGCTGGTCTGATTGGGAACGAGTGGACGCGCCTAGGAAACTGAAGCCACCTTGACCCGGCTGTGACATCGCATCCTTGTTCTCCTTGACTGGAGATGGCGGTCGCGGTAAGGATGCAAAGGGGTTTTTCTTGGGCTGTTCTTCGACAGTGGTTATGGTCGTTGTGGAAGGCTCAGTAGCCGCAGTCAGCGTGCTGGTTGATTGGGCTGGTTTCTCTTGTGGCGGCCGAAGAAGACTAGCAAAAGGGTTCGCAGGCTTCGCAGACTCATCAGTCTTTGGTTTCTCGGTCGGGGCTTCTTGAGGTTGTGATTTGAATTGACTGAACAAGCCATCCGCGAGCGGTTGCTGAACAGGCGCTGGTGTTGAGGTAGCTGCTGGTGCAGAGTCGGCTTTGTTGGAAGACAGTGATTGTTGAGAGTTGATTGTGCCGAATAGACCTTGACTTGAACGTTGTGCATTCACCTGCGGAGTTTGCGCGGGTGGATTGGTATTTTTCGATGGTGAATTGTCTGGCGATGTGTGCATTACATCATCGCCTACGCTGAACAAATTCTTCGCCGGCGGTTGGCCGAAAGGTGTAGTTGAAGTACTGCCTCCGAATAAATTCGTTGGTGGGGGCTTCTGAGGTGTCGTGCTCGACTGCGCGGTGTTCTGGGGAGCGAAGATGGAGCCACTGAAGGGGTTGCTGTTGGTCGTCTGTGGCTGGGACGGAGGCAAGTTGAAAATGGAGCCAGAGAAACCAGATGCCCCTGATCCGTTTACCGTGGGCGCGGGATCTGTGAAGGGGTTTTTGGTACCGGCGGAGAAATTGAAGGTCGAGGATGGAGGTTGCGGATTGAAGTTGAAACCGGTGTTGTTGTCGTTGCCAGCCCCGAACGCCGGAAAAGAGGCGTTGGTGAATGATGCGCTTGGGGTTGTACCTTGGGCCGGTGGGAAGCTGTTGGTTGTGCTGCCAAAAGCTCCTCCGGATTGTTGCTGTTGTTGTTGGAACGCGAAAGGATTCGAGCCGTCGCCGCCGGCGGGTTGTGAGCTGCCAAAGTTGAAGGCACTCGGTTGCTGGGGCTGGCCGAAGTTGGCACTCTGTGACAGACCCTGCGCGCCCGGCTTGTTAGCACCTGTTCTCCACGCGCATTGTATTTTGCGCCGACCTTCGGCAGAGTACTTTTGAGAAGAAAGTTGCCACATCCGCAATAGTGCTTCAGGGTAGGACAAAACTTACCGAGGAAACACCTGGTGTTCGCCGGGTCTTTACAGATTTAATCCTGTGTGGTGGAAGGTGATTAGTGTCGAGAATTTTATATGGATGGTGGAGTAGGCGAATAGGTAGGTGGTGAAAGGACGGGGCGGAGAGATGTGTCGGCACATTCACGCCGAATGGCGCAAGGGAAAGTTCAGGGCAGTAGGATTGCGTAAAAGATCGGATGGCCAGTCAAACCGCCGAGAGTGAGAGTTGAGGCCGGTTCCATTGTGTTGATACATCGGATGCCTTCCACCTCCGCAGTCACCCCCGACGGTGTGCGCGCACCTCTGGGTTCACTTACTTTCGATTAGCCATCTGGGCGGCCGTCGCCCGTTGCGGGGGCTCGTCCATGTCGCTATCGCCGCGTGGATATGGGTCTTCTGCTTTGCCCTGGGGGAAAACCGCTCCGCGTTTCGACATACTAGTAGACAGGTCGATCGATCTCGCGATGAACGGAGGCGCGCGATCGGTTTAGGAGGAACCAGCGGCCAGAATGAGATATCTCGACAGGTCCATACGCGATGATGTGATGGACTACCGTGCGGGTTTGGGCGCGAGACGGTCGCGATGGGTGTGGATACAAAGAAGCCGTTGTGCTGAGGATGTTGATGTTTTTCGCTGTCCCCGGGGGCTTGGCGTTGGGCTAGTACAAATACAACGGTATATCTGGAGAGGCCTCATGCTCGCCACAACACTTCAATTAGGGAATAGCTGTGTCCTGCTTCACTCTTCACATTCTAACTACTCATATTGTTGCATTTTTCGAAGTCTTGTTTCCATGGCGATAGACGTCTGCGGTCTCATTCAAATTCATGCTCCAGCAGCTCCAAGCTTTAACTCCGCCCGACTTTCAGAAGTCCATCTTCTCGCAGGTCTGCATTGAACTCCCTGGGCACCTGAATATCTCTCTACACATTCAAGTTTGCTTTGCTGCGATCTTATTCTATCTTTTGTAAAACCATATTCTCAACTGCCATCTGTCTTTGTGACCTTCCACCATTGTAGACTCTCTTTTATCTCAAATTCAGCGCATGCAACGCCTTTATGTCATGCGTTTAATGGAGTCACGTTACCTCCGCTCGACAACGATGATTTCCTTTCGAAGACATTCTCGAGAAAACGTTCAGCGCGCATGTCGACGATAGGCAAAGCCCATAAAGCAGACGGTAGACGACCTTTATCATCATCCTGGGTTTTAGCATTGGAACGGCTACGTTTGGAGCGACCATCTCTTCTGCCGTTTCCCAGACTTGCGCAGGACGTATTGCATGAACCTGATCCAAAACACCTACAGCCTGCTTCCAGCTCCAGTGGGACTTGCACACTACAAAATACACCTTCCGAGATCCTTAATCTAACTCTACGCTGCCTGTAATTAATAACTATAAGAAGCTTTATAGAGCTAGATCTAGAACCCTAGACAGAAAGATGTTGACTTAGCTGCGAATTTAGGTTGTGTGTAATGAAGACCAAAGTACACTTTGTCCCGCCGGAACTGGAAGCATACTGCGTCCAAGCCTGAAAACAGCTGCGAGGTTCCTAATATCAGGCAGGCATTTACAAATAAAGCCTCAACTATAAGCCCACACGAACTTACACAATGCACACAAGATGTTTCCCTGTCACTCTTATTCTCACAGATGAAGCCACTATCTGACTGTTTCCCTTCCTTGACCGGAGGCTGGGCATTCACATACAGTTCGAGGGACATCAGCGAAGGTTCTGTGTCGATCCAATTCCCATGCGTCCTCAGGATTGTTATTTACACTGCCACGACCGCTGCCTTGTTCCAGATGCCCACTAACGGGCCGGCCTTCCCATATATTAGATCATATTCTAGAATAGGCACACTCTTTGCAACTTGGGCTTTCTCGATCGTCTCCTCCGGATCAGCCTTGCAGAAGCTGTTGTCCCAGTGAGGGGAGCCCTGGATGCCCAGTAGAATAAGCATCTCCATTCGATAATCATGGCAAGATACTCACCGCCGGATACAGACCTACATACTCATAGTCCCATTAGAGGTGACGGAGCGGTGGCTGACCCCGGCCTATCCCATGCACTGCCAGAATGGCCGTCGCTGTCTGTGCGCTCGCCAAGAGCAAATGCGGCCAATCAGAAGGCAAGGATTCTGTATTAGTAAGTTGGCAAGGAAAATCAAAACATCAGCAATATGCATGTAAACAGTCAACCAAGCTTCAATTGCTGTTAACACCCACGAGAGATATGCCATCCAGGGACTCTAAAAGATAGGGAAATGATGAGGATTATGTGGTAGGAACAGAATATCCTAAGCTGACAAAGGATATACTAATCCCAGAGCTACCAAATGACCGATCCCTACCTGAGTTTAACCCCCTACCAATTGACAACGATTGCCCTCATGGAAAGCCAAATCTTCTAGAAGGAACAAACGATGAGGATGCATTTGAGCTCTTTAGGCTCTTCTTTACAGATGAATTAATAGATTTACTTGTCTATTATACTAATGGAAATGTAGCTAAGGTTAAATTAATCCCACATCAAAAAGATGCTCGAATACATGCATGGAAAGATGTATCTAGGCCAGAAATATATGCATACTTTAGAGTACTTATTTATATGCATAAAGAACCAGCTATTGAAGACTATTAGAAAAAAGGAGATAAATAACTATACACCTCAACACCTAATTAATTAGTGGATATCTAGGAATTGGTTTTAAGCTATTAACTAATACCTCTACTATAAGGACTCTAGCCAATCACTAATATTTACCTGCCTATTTAAGAGGATTTAGTAAGTTTCTAAGCACTTTTAAAAGGCTAGCCGAAAATACTACACCTCTAGAACACATTTAGTAGTAGATAAGTCTATAAAGAGATTTACTAGCCAGGCTAAAGAAATAGTTAATATTCCTTCTAAGCTAATACTAAAAGGCTTTAAAATATAGATTTTAGTAAATAAGGATATTAGAATAATAACCTATGAATAAGCAGATTATTGATGCTACTAAGGCCTATTATAGATTACTATTAAATAGTTATTAAATCTAATTTAGCCGCTAAGTGAACCCCTATCTACATAAACCACTCTATCTTATTTTTTTAATAGATAGATAGAATAATATAACTTATTACTAGATATCTCTTCCCGCTTTAAGATCTCAAAGTTCCTAGGTAAAATAAATACTGATTAGTGGATTATATTTAAGTATAGTCTAAAACTTACCTAAAAATCTACAGAATAGTAATGTTTACTTAGAAGAGATAGAGAAGAAGAATATGTTTTATAACTAGTTATTATATAAAGTTTTACTCTATACTAAAGAAAGAATACGTTTTGTAACTAGTTATCATATAAGGCTTCTAAGGCTACTAAGAAAAGATATATTTTATAACTAGTTATTATATAAAACTTTTTAGTTACTATGTTTATTATGCACAAGATCCCTCTAAATCTTACCTATTTTAATAAAAAAAGAGTATAATCTATAAAAGATATTTACTAGTATTAAAAGTCGTCCGTACAGGCTCTCTTATAAAATAGTATACTAATAATAATCTAAAATAATACTAGAAATACTCTTATAGAGTCCTAGCTAGTACCTTAGCTTTTTTTTTTTTTTTTTTTTTAACTCTAAGTATAAGCAGTACTAGCTCTGTTATTATCTTAATAATAATTTAATAATACTCTAGAATTGCACTGCTACGGATCTTAATAACTTATTACTTTAAAATACTAACCTAACTATTACATCCTATAACGATCTGAATATATCTTATAATAATTTAAATATATTTAATAATGATCTAAAAATGCCTCTTTAAGTACCAGAAGAATTTAAGGACTGTATTAATAAATTATTATAAGATAAATTAATTAACCTATTTAAGACAGATAGCACCACAATTAGAGTAGATATATAAATTATTTACTTTTAATTTATATATAAACACTATAATAAATATGACTATAATTTGTTTAAAGCTTTTATTATAAACTTCTTAGATTAGACTAAAGAGACCTTTAAACTAGCTAGTTTAGATATTAACTAGAGATTCCATAACTTTCTATATCATAATAGTGTATATATTATAATAGATAGATCTTTTATTATAACTCGTTTAGTAGAACTAGTGAATAAAAAAGAACTACCTAAATAGCTACTAAAAGAACTCTAAAAGGAAATAGACTGAAAGTATATGAACTTCTAATAAGATAAAACATTCTTAAAGTATATAAAATACTTCTAATCTAACTCTATATCTCCCCCAATAGTGCTAATAGTTTAATTAAAAGTAGAAATATAATTAGTAATATAAATAATGTAAACTTAATTACTAAGATTTAGCTATTTAAAATAACCTTTAAATGCACAGGACCTAAATAATTAAAGCTATTATCTTAAAACTACTCTAATAAAAGCCTAATTTAGCTTATTAGTATTAGGGTAATAATTTTAGCTACTATTAAAACTTCTAATACTACTATAAATTAGCTTTAAATTTAACCCTAAAGTGTATAAAATTAGCCCTTATAAAAACTACCTGACCTGAGAAATTATAAACGTTGGTAAATACTATAATAATAATCTAACTATTTAATTTAGAGATAAACTATATAACTTTCTAGATATAAAGCTACTAATCTTTTATAATAACTATATTTAGTGTGTACTTCTAGTCTATAGTTAGCATATAGCTTTCTTATTTATACTTAAAGATAAAATAAAACAGTACTACTATAATAACTTATTTAATAAGGAACTATTATTTAAATAACTAGTCTAAAGAACTAAGGATCGCTTCTACAGTTTAGAAAACTACTAAATATATATATAAAAGTGGTAAAATATTATGCTATAAGACACTATTATAACTAACCCAGATAAGACTTAGCTTTAATATCTAGATATAATAATTAATAAACTATACCTTATTTAAAAAGGCCTCTTACCTAAATAATAATTTAAGATAATACTAAAAGACTAATTACTTAGTGCTTATTAAGACATTAAAGAATATAATCTAACACTATATAAACCAGGAGACACTTATAAAAAGCTTTATAATAAACTATAAACTATTATTAGAATTGCTAAAAGAAACGTCTAAAATAGTGCAGTACTTATAACTAAACTAGATAAAATAAACAACCAATTCTAGACCGACCACACATACGGAAGAAATAAAGAAAAGTTTAAAAAATTCTCTAAACTAAGGTTCAACTAGAAGAGATCTGATAATAGTATAAAATATAACTAAATTAAGAAATACTTTATCTGTAAAACTATTAGATTGTTACGAGTTGCCTTAACTAAACGGTACGTTTTGCGTTAGCAACTCTGCCCTGACTGATTACTTAACAAGTCCTCAGCCCTTTCCGTATCTGGAACAGATAGCCCTAGGTTTAACAGGATAGAGTTTGGTTTTTTATCGCAAGGTAGGGAGAGGGTGTACAATAGATTCAACAAGATAGTGTCAAACTATTTCACTCAAGGTCAGGTCTCAACTTAGAGAGAAGATCTTGATTTTAGAGTAACTACGAAGAATTCAAAATATCTCGGAGCCAGTCCATGCCTCAT